>OY986974.1:7460753-7591409 GCA_963920575.1 Narthecium ossifragum | reverse complement strand
GCGAAGGGTTCCAGGAGGTGATCGGGATCATCGTCTCTCAAATCCAGGTGAATGCTCGTGGTTACATTCGTCTAGGGATAAGCTCGGTTTTCCAAGATTTCATTTTTTTCCCATTTTGAACCGTGATCGATCGATTGTTATTGTTTGTTTTTGGGCTTTTAATCGTGGATTCCGTGATTGAATGTCAGTGTGAAAGGAGACATTAGGGAACAATTTTTATAGGGATTATCTTATGTACAGAGGATTATCTTATGTATGAAAGCAAGCTCAGTGATTATCTTATGATGTTAGTTAGTTATTTGATTATCTTATGTTATGGGTCAATTTTTAACCCTTGCATTGATTCTGATGAAAGCAAGCTATTAGTGATTATCTTATGTTGTTAGTGTGCTTAATACTTTATGTTTGATTATCTTATGCTGTTAGTTAGTTATTTGATTATCTTATGTTATGGGTCAATTTTTAACCCTTGCATTGATTCTGATGAAAGCAAGCTATTAGTGATTATCTTATGTTGATAGTGTGCTTAATACTTTATGTTTGACTGCAATGCCGCCAGGATGGACCCCAACACTAGCAAACCAAGCAGATTAGAGCCAGAGCCTCCTGGAGGACCATTTGAAATCCACATCCATCATTCGGGTCAGTTAGTTATTGCTGATTTGGTGGCAAAATATGTTGGAGGGGCTGTGAATGTATTTGGCAATTGTGTGATGATGAGTTGAGCTTATTTGAGTTTGTGGACATGATGAAGCAACTGGGACACCCTACATATGAGAGGCTGTGGTATGTCATTCCTGGGTTAACCATGCACTTTGGGCTGAGGCCACTGATGTCTGATGATGATGTTTTGGAATTGGGAAAAAAAGCAAGTCAGTTTGTTGAGGTTCATGTGTATTCTGAGCATGCAGTTATAGAGGAACCTGTCATTCTTCCTGACAAAGAGATTGAGAGGGAGTTGCAACATGAGGATAAGGGTGGTGGGGGGCTGTGAGTGGGATGCTTTTCAAGTTGATTCTGATAGCAGTGGCTCAGATGCAATCAAGTATGACCCAGAGGTTGAGGGCAGTAGTGAGGATGCCGAGGATGAGGTGGACTATGCTATTTTTCTGAAATCAAACCGTGGGCACAATCTTGGAGGAGGTGATATTAATATAGGAGATGGAGGGGATGATCATGAAGCTGTTAATGAAGGTAATGGTGGTGCCTCTGAAGCTGGAATGGGAGCTGGAGGGGAAGTTGGAGCTGGTCATAGAACTGGAAAGGCTACTGCTGATGTTAGGGAAGTTGAGAATGCTGGTAAGGGAGCTGTTCGTAGAAAGGGAAAGGAAAATGCTACGACAGAGGATGAGGAGTATATGAATGAAGCTGACATTGAAGACAATAATAGTGAGTATCTGCCAAAGTGATGAGCTCATCAGTCTTTGTGGCTCTAATGATGATGAGGTCATTTCTTACCCACTGTTTAACGAAGACACTGACTTGTCTGGAAAGATAAAGCCAGTTGTGGGGACAAGATTCCCATCTCCAAAGGTTTTCAAGAACTATATGAGGGAGTATGCTGTCAGGGGAGGTTTCAACATCAAGTTCAACAAGAACACAAAGGAGAAGGTCTCAGCCATTTGTAGAGATGGTTGTAAATGGAGGATCTATGCATCCAAAGTGCAGAATCAGGAAACCTTCTAGGTCAAGATACTAAATGACCACCATACATGCAGCAGAAGCTACAGAAACCCTATGGTGAATTCAACATGGCTGTCCTACAAGTACCTTGTTGATGTCAGGTTAGACCCTGATATTAAGCACAGTCTAATAATAGCAAAGGTGAAGAAGGACTATTCAATTGATATTTCAAGAAGTCAGGCCTTCAATGTAAGGAAGAAAGCTATGGAGCTAATACAGGGAAGTTACAAAGAGCAGTATGGGAGGATAAGAGACTATTGCCATGAACTGATAAGAGGCAATCCAGGGACAACAGCAGTAGTCAAGACCAGTAGATCTCCTTATGGAGATCCAGTATTTGAGAGAGTGTACATCTGTTTCCAAGCATGTAAGCAAGGCTTTAAAGATGGCTGTAGGCCTTTGATTGGACTGGATGGTGCTCACCTCAAAGGTGAAATGGGTGGTCAACTCCTTGCAGTTGTTGGGAGAGATGGTAATGACCAGATGTATCAAATTTGTTATGCAGTGGTGGAGATAGAAAATAGGGAGATATGGACATGGTTTCTAGAGTTGTTGTTGGCAGACATTGGGCCAGTACAAGAGAATAGGTGGACATTCATCACTGATCAACAGAAGGTGAGTTAGTTTAACACCATATGTCTATTAATTTAACACCATCTCTTTTATGCTATTGTCTTTTACTGCTATTATAAGGTACTGTTTAACAATAGCATATGTTTATCAACATGTATCTTTTAATGCTATTGTCTTTTAATGCATATGTTTATCAGTATAAGATAAGCAAATAGCATATCAGCATTAACAGCTATTATGCTAGCTTTGTTTATCAGATAATCATATATCAGCATATCTTTTATGCTAGCTTTGTTTATCAGATAATCAAATATCAGCTATGTCTTTTAATGTCTTACATGTATATTTTAATGCTATTGTATTTTAATGCATATGTTTATCAATATAAGATAAGCAAATAGCATATCAGCATTAACAGCTATTATGCTAGCTTTGTTTATCAGATAATCAAATATCAGCTATGTCTTTTAATGTCTTACATGTATATTTTAATGCTATTGTCTTTTAATGCATATGTTTATCAGTATAAGATAAGCAAATAGCATATCAGCATTAACAGCTATTATGCTAGTTTTGTTTATCAGATAATCAAATATCAGCATATCTTTTATGCTAGCTTTGTTTATCAGATAATCAAATATCAGCATATCTTTTATGCTAGCTTTGTTTATAAGATAATCAAATATCAGCTATGTCTTTTAATGTCTTACATGTATCTTTTAATGCTATTGTCTTTTCTGGCTTCCTCCTTGCATGAATGACAATAGCATTAACAGCTTTGTTTATCAACTCTCCAATTTGTTATCCAATATGTTTATCAGAATAGCTTTGTTTATCATGTAGGGTTTTATACCAGCTATGCAAGACCTTATGCATGGTGTAGACCACAGGTTTTGTGTCAGACATCTTTATGCCAACTTCAGCAAGATTTATAAGGGTGTGATGTTGAAACTGATTATGTGGAATGCAGCAAGGGCCACAGTCAAAGAATACTTTGACAGTGTGATGCTAGAGATGAGGGATATAGAGCCAGATGGGTATAACTATCTATATAAATTGACACCATCTTGGTGGTGTAGACATGCATTTGACTGCTTCCCTTAATGTGACCTCTTATCCAATAACATGTCAGAGGCCTTCAACAAATTTATCCTTGGCGCTAGAAGTGAACCCTTGATCACAATGTTAGAGGAAATTAGGATAAAGTTGATGGTTAGAATGAGGCTTAAGAGGGAGCAGATGCAGAGACTTGACTGTGACATTTGCCCTAGGATCCAATAGAAAATAGAAAGTACAAAGGAAGCTACCAGAGACTGGACCCGTACCTTGTCTGGATATGGGGAGTTTGAAGTCACAAATTTGGATGAAGGGTTCATTGTCAACCTAGATGACAAAACTTGTAGCTGCAGAAAATGGCAGCTGACAGGGCTACCATGTGTCCATGCCATTGCATGTATCTTTCATGCAAGGAGGAAGCCAGAAAACTTTGTAGCTGCATGGTGCAAGAGGGATACTTATATGAAAGCATACATGCCCAACATTAAACCAGTCAATGGGGTCAAGCTGTGGCAAAGGATTGGGACTGACACCATACTGCCTCTAGCATACAGGAAGCAACCTGGAAGGCCCAAGAAGAAAAGAAAGAGAGGTCCAGAAGAAGGGCCAAGCACCAGTAAACTGATGAAGAGATATACAACAGTAAAATGTACAAATTGTGACAGTGGGGTCATAATAGGAGAAGCTGTACAAGCCCAACAATCCCCAAGCCAATCAAGACACCATCAGAGTCTAGAGTAAATTTCAGGGCACAAAATAGAGGTGGGGCCCCCATACCACCTCCAGAGGCATCTCCAGTGTTTGGCAGAGGCTAGGCACAACCACAGCACAATGTATTAACCTACAGCTATGTGTTCTTAATACTTTTTTTTTTCTTTTAATATTAGCTCTGTCACTTATGCATCTGAACCCTACAGGCCAGCAGTAATCCATTTGGACCCATGGGGAGAGGCAGAGGTGGTGTTGAGGTAACAGATTTATCCTATATGCACCTTTTAATGCATTAATCTATTAACCTTAGATGCATTCTTTTAATGCTATTAATCTACCTTGTCATCTAAATTAATCCTAGATCCCACCACCACTACAGGGGGACCACACCCATGCAACAACCCAACATCCTTCAAGGCAACCATGGATACCTGCTGGAAGAGTGCCAACAACAGCTACTGCTGATGGGGGGGGGCAGTAGGAGTGGGAAGAGGAGCAACACCAATTGCCAACAGAGGTATAAGTACTCATGCTTTCAATACTATGCTTTCATCAGTATTGCATTCACATCACATCTGCCTTGTGTTACATTCATTAATAGTTAGTTGGCATTGCAGGGAATGTCATTGTAACAACAGTGGGGAGAGGTAGAGCAAGAGCAAGAGTGACAGTAAATGTTGCTGGAGTTCTTCCTATGGGGAGAGGAAGAGCAACATGTGCGAGAGGAAATGTGAGGGGAAGAGCATCAAGAGATAGAGGTAGACCAAGAGGGTCAGATGCAAGGGGTGCAGCAAGAGGAAATGATGCATTACCAGGCCAAGGCTGGACCCCAGTTCAACAGGATGCCTACATACATGGGCCCAGTCAACCATCACCATCACAAACCCAATCATCATCACAAACCCAAGGTGAATGGTCCCAGGTCTATGACTTTGAAGGCAGACCAATTAGTGCTCCTTTCAAGACCCCCAAAGTATCTGCCAGGAAATGATGCACTAAGGAGCAGCTGGTTTTACTTTTTTTCTTTTTTGTACAAACTGCAAGCTAGGCAGCACAAACAATTTGAATGCCATGCCTCTTTTTTGTGTACATGGCAGGAAATGATGCACTAAGGAGCAGCTGGTTTTACTTTCTTTTTTTTGGACAAACTGCAAGCTAGGCAGCACAAATAATTTGAATGCCATGCCTCTTTTTTGTGTACATGGCAGGAAATGATGTACTAAGGAGCAGCTGGTTCTGTAATTGACATGTCTGTGTCTTATAGATGTGCATATTTTGTAATGTGGGCTTGTAGATGTGCATATTTTGTAATGTATGGCTTTGTGGGATTTTATAGCAGTAGGTTATGTATGGCTTATGTGTTACTAATTTCCTAAGCCATATTGTGTAATGTATGGCTTAGTGTTACTGATTTACTGCAATGTATGGTTTTACAGCAGTAGGTTGTGCAATGCATGGTTAGCACTTCTGTTCTACTGCAAACATACACTAACAAAGCATACCAATTCAGATTAGAACATGAATCCATTAGAACAGGAATACACTAACAAAGCATACATTGTTGTGTATCTGCCAGGTTTGTGTATCTGCCAGGTTTGTCTTTAAAACATCATGTTCATTAACAAAACAAAGGGGATACAAACATACACTAACAGATTAGAACATGACTCCATTAGAACATGAATCCACACTACAACATAACAAACCCTACGATGACACACAACAAAAAAAATGCCCAGCCACAACATTCTATTTCTGTTTTGCATGTTTTTCACCTCCAACAACAGTCTACTAACTTCATCTTCTCTATTCTTGCAGCAGGTCCTCCACATCTCAACTTGAGCCAAGTATTCTGAGTCCCTGCGCTTCAACTGCTTAAGTTCATCTTCCAAGGACTGCATCTCAGCCATGGTCTTCATCTGCACTAATTTATCTTCCAGAACAGCTATCTCTGCTCTATTCTCCAAGGTTTGTATCTTCACCTTCAATTTCTTGATAACTCGTTGCCCACGTTCACAAATGTCCCCATCAATCCATAAGAGGTAATCACATCCACCCTACAGAAATTCACAGTTAGCCTATCTTAGAAATTCAACAGTTAGGCTACAGAAATTCACATTCAGGGTTAAATCTTAGAAATTGAACTGTTACCGTCCTACGTGAGCATCCATAGAATTTTCTTTTAGGATTGGCTTCAGTCTGGGAGATCTTCAGTACTGATCTCTGTCCACAATAACACAGTGGATAAGTTGAGGAAGTTGTCGAACCAGTAGAAGACATAGGGGAGAAGGAGGAGAGCTGCCGTCGACTGGAGCGCTGCCGAGCTGGAGGAGAGCTTGCCGTCGAAGGAGGAGAGCTGCCGTCGACTGGAGCGCTGCCGAGCTAGAGGAGAGCTTGCCGTGGAGGAGAGCTTGCCGTCGAAGGAGGAGAGCTGCCGTCGACTGGAGCGCTTTCGAGCTGGAGGAGAGCTTGTCGGAGGATAGCTTGCCGGAGGAGAGCTTGCCATCGAAGGAGCAGAGCTGCCGAGCTCCCAGGGCATCTAAAACCATATGAAACCCCAACTCAACTTATCCTCTGGCTCGTGGGAAGAAGGAGGCCCGGTCACGTGCCTACACGTGACCGGTTCGCTCCGGCCGCCGTTAGACCGGCCAACGGCAGGTGGACCGAGGCATCAATTAAAAATGGTTCGCGAAACATATGTATTCAATGTCTACTTTTCAAAACACAGGTATCACATAAAAATTTGACTAAAACCCCAGGTCCCAAACGCATACTTTAGCCTACTTTCTACTCTCAAAACATTAGAAACTAGTCTAGTTTCAAAAACTGACCAGTTTCCTTCCCCAATTTCTTGCAACTAGATAGACACGTCACCAAACATCATCTCGATTGGATATCACTTTCTACTGCTAGGTTG
This sequence comes from Narthecium ossifragum, assembly GCA_963920575.1. Lineage (NCBI taxonomy): Eukaryota > Viridiplantae > Streptophyta > Magnoliopsida > Dioscoreales > Nartheciaceae > Narthecium > Narthecium ossifragum. The sequence goes on along the minus strand of OY986974.1, from coordinate 7,584,469 downwards.
TACTAAAAAAGTGGAGATTAAAAAGTGGACATGAAGTATATGACTAAATACTAAAAGTGATATCTCTCACTTTTTAATATTTTAATAAAAAAATCAAAATACAGAAAGTGGTAGTGAATGAAAAATGGGATGTGTCACTTTCAATCATACTTATTATCATTAGAACACCAAAAACTTTCCCTACCTATTTTGCAGCAACGAAACAAGTCCTTGGATTTTCGGCACTGTTAATATAAACAGTAACCGCCAGCTCAATCTTGGCTAATTTTTGAAGTTAGAACTTTGATTTCCTTGTACGATTAGACTCATCACCCTTCAGTTGTACCATCCTGTAAGGGTTCATCGATTCTTAACAAGTTTTGGTAGATCAAATCTAAGAAATTGGATTTTCGGCATTGTTCATATGAACATTAACCGCCAACTCAATCTTTGCTAATTTTCATACTTTTCGAAGTCAGAACTTTGATTTCTTGGTACCATTAGATTCCTCATATTCAATTCTACAACCATGTAAAGTATCATTGATTTCTGACAAGTTTTGGTAGATCAAATCCAATAAATTGGATTTTCGGCATTGTTCATATGAACATTAACCGCCAGCTCAATCTTTGCTAATTTTAGCAGTTTTCGAAGTTCTTTTGATCCAACTCTTCTATGATAGATAAATGATGACGGTAAGAATCATATAGCATGGTAACAGTGATTTTTCGACCAATTTATCGATCGATTTGAGCGAGATTTGATCGTAGGTGTATATTTGCGAAATATTACGAAATTACCGGTATTATGCAATTTCTTTGATTCCGTCGATCAATTGTTTTTCGATCGACTCGATACCTTATATGTCCTGCTAATGTATGCCTAGGACTACCTTATGGCTTTCCACGGATTTTTGATGGACTTTGAAGGGTTTTATGCTAGGATTTTGGTTGTTGGGCTAATCGCCGAAATTGCCATGTTAAATGCAATTGATGCTTTAATCGCATTGATAACAAGTTGTACATAGCCATTATATATATTAGACCGGTTTGTTGGGTCGGACCCTAAGGGGTTGCGGTTAACCGGGAGAGTGATGACTGCCGGCAATGTGTAGGTAGATTGGTCGACGGTATGCCCTACTGCTTTGATTGATTGCTTATATAACTGATTGAATGCTTAATCGTTGTATTGTGAAGCTGTTATCCATTGGATAACTGTGGAACTTAAGCCTGTTGTGTGTCGGGGTTACGCCGAGAGCTATTATATAGCGGCGTAGTAATGCCGATTTCTGTTTGAGAATCAGGTTTGATCCTTTTATCGTATTATAGCATAACTGTAGAACATCTAATGTTGATGTGGCATATAGTGACACCTAGGCTCGATGCTTGTATAGGTGCATGCACTGTATGCATTAGAGGTATTCCAGGTTTGGCTTGGGTTATCATGATCGCCGATCCGAGGGCTCGGGCTGCTCAGATATAACCTTGGAACCAAGACTGGGTAGTAAGGTTTTAGGGGGTGAATTATTGTGTTAATCTTTTTTTATCAAGACTGTTGTCTACTTGGCTACATATACTCTGTTGATTGAAGTTTAGTGGTCGTGTCGCTCCTTCAAGGCCAAGTGCTAAGGACGGTCGTCGATATCCCTGGTGTGTGTCCCCAGGCAGTAGTTTCCTGCTGGGTATGGGTGTTCCCACCTCAATTCTGGTTTATGTTTCTCCCAATGTGATGGTGTCAGTGCCAACGTGGTTGGTCGAGAGGTAGTGTCACACATCGACCCAGAAAACCTATCTGATTCAGCGCGTGAGGGTTCCTAATCTATTCAATCCATCACTGGTGCGTTTATAATAAAATAACACAACTAATTTAAAACAATTGATCTGGGGTCAATATTATAACTTTTAATATAATTTAATATTCTGATACAAAACTGATCATCAATACATCTATAAAACTATCTATGAAATATTTACAGAAGAAAATTATACATTTAAATAATCCAACAAGATAGCTGAACCCAAAGTCCTCAAACACCTCCGGAAGTCGAGGCACCACCAAAAGCATGTCTAGCGGATGCTACGGAAGAAGAGCTAACGTCTGCACCTGCAAAACGCAGCCCGACTAGGAGTGAGCAACAAAGCTCAGTAGGATTCTATTTTACGTCACTCAGAAAAAAGGGAACTATAACTGTGTCATTTTCCTCTGCCTTGCCTAAGGCGTAGCTAACTACATTAACAGAAAAGTAAACCACGATGAGAATCAAACTGACTTTGAGCGCTCCTCGAGGTGTGTACAACAGGGATTTCAGTGCATCTCCAATGCAACCCAAACCCCAAGACTGGTGAGAAACCGCCCCAAAGCGTAACAATATTTAAACCACCTTAAGCCTTGGCACAGGAGAGACGACACAACCTCTAAACCTCAAACACTATGATATGTAGCCAGCTGAACAATTACCTCAATAATGCAATGATCACAGTAACAATCTCACGCTAGACCTTGCTATCCAACCTCGGTTCTATGGCTAGATCCGAGCTGCCCGAGCCCTCGGATCGGCGATCGACCCATCTCCCACGTCCTAAACTTTATACTTTTAATGCAATCAAATACATGAAATGCTCATGCACAAATACAGAAGAATGCCAAAAAGATACAACTTTGGGCGTAGCCTACAGCTCGCCAAAGGGTATACATAGCAATGGTCTTAGAAAACCGAATATTTATTCTACACATCCCAAGGGGTGTGACCCCCTTGGTTCAACCACAAGCCACACACAGGCCTACGCAATATAATAACATATATAAGACAATAATGAAAAGCTCGATTAATCAAATTAAAGCAAATGAACTACTACTAACTTCAAAAAATGATAATATTTAATCTAACCCTCCGATTGATGTGAAACGTGATATGTCTACTCAATGAAATACACTGAATCATATATCCAAAGATCAGATCAATCGGATAACAACCAACCACTTAATTTCACTAATTAAACTGACAGCTCTTTTCTGGACAGCCTAGCCATTTAATTCAAAATAAATCGTACATAAATCTGGAAAATATCATGCTAGTTGGAACGAAAGCTAACTCAGCTATCGACAACTTTCATGGTGAAGATCAACAGAGATGATGCACGTCCAAGCCGAAAAACAAGGTAGAACATAGTTGTTTCTGCTAGCACAGAAATCCGATTAAAAATCCAGGAAAACTTGCATAAATTCAACTTAAATACAAATCAAATCACTCCAAACTTCAATCAGATATTAAATACACCTAGGAGCATCATCTAGTATAGTTTGATTAAGAAATTAAGCAACCAATTAACCTAGAACACAAAAACAAGCCATAAGGTCAAGAATCCTATCTTTCTACACTAATCTACGATTAATCCTCGATTAATCCGTGCAAGGGAGGTATGGATCTGGTCCTCTCCTTGCTGCGGACCTCTCCAAACCTCTGGAATAGCCTCCCATCACAAATCCAAGCACCGGTCAACAGAAGAGAAGAAAAGAGAAAATATCGGGTTACCGTGGGTCTTTATAAACCCTTGTCCGATTGGTTGCTGAGTCAGGGCCAATCGGTCTATGTCGGTTCAGCATCCTTATCCGGACACGTCAAAGGCGGTGCCGACATAGGGTCCGACCGATCATTCCTTAGAGCGACTGATCGCTCTTGGGCCGCTAGTTGTCCTAAGGACAGCTTCCGTGCGCCCGAACTCAGATGTTTCGATCACAAACTCACCTAAGGTTCTAACAAGCATAGACTTCATTCATAGGGCTGTATGTGCACTACGCGGGTGTGAAACCAACCGCCAAGGTGAAAATTACCAAATTTCCCTTTGGGTCTTCGTGATCAACTGGATCACGAAACAACGCCAATAGAGCTAGACCCTCGACCTAACGTGGTCGGACCGGGTTGGAGGAACGGGTCCTCACAGGTAGGATCTGTTGGGAATCGATGGGGTTATGGGGCCCCTTGGTATCCTTTAGACTTAGGTGGAGAAATGATATTGTTGTTGTTTCCTCCCTTTTCAATTTGACGTAGAGTGGAATCCTACTGAGCTTTGTTGCTCACTCCTACCCAGGCCGCGTTTTGCAGGTGCAGGCACTAGCTCTTCTTCTGTAATATTAGCTGGACAGACTTTTGGCGACGCGTCGACTTCAGGAGGTGCTTCAGGATCCTGATTGCCCAGTTGTACTTTTATATATTTTTATTGTACGGTTATAATTTGAGGATGGTATTAAATGTATAAGTTCCCTCTTTAAGGTTTTGACATCTTATATTGTGTAAATGAGGACTTGGATCTTGTAGCAGTTGAATTCTGTATCAATTGATATTATGTTAATTTATAGATGTTGAAATTGGATCTGGATCTGTTAGTAGATTGTTAAATTTATTGTTTTACCCCTAGAAGTAAATTGTTCAAATTAATCATGAAATTTGTAATGTAACGCGCCAAATTTGGAAGTTAACAGGAATAGATCAGCTTACGTCCTAGTTCGTATGGGTTTTCTGGGTCAGGGCATGACAGGATCTCTCTCCAAGCTTGTCCCGCCCCGGCCCAGGAATCCCACCCGGACCGGGACACGAGGGGGAACCTACATCTACTGGAACCAACCGGCGGAAACAGATACAAGAATAAACAAAAGACAAGAGTAATCTAACAATCATTGAACCAAAACTGTATTTACAACATTAATTACATATCACAGGGTTATACAAAATTACATCATCTGGGGTTTCCGCAAAAGCACAGACAAAGCCGTCCTGGCCCTCAAACATGCTCGGCTAGCGACGCGCTACCGCAGGACGAACACCGGGGAGCCACAGGGGAAGAGCTGGTACCTGTACCTACAAACACCGCGGTCCAGGTAGGGATGAGCAAAAAGCTCAGTAGGGTTCTACTCTACGACACACACAAGGAAGGGCGACTCCAACCGTGCTAACTTTGTGCCAGTACAACCCCTAAACTCCAAACTTCTCATAGTATGACATCACAGCACAAGGAAAACATAACATGCAAGATGGCATACATAGTATAATCCAGCTAGAACAGACACTGCATGGGCTGGGCTTACTCCGACGGCCCCTGGGCTGGGCTTACTCCGACGACCCCTAAAGTACAAGAACCCTGGGCTGGGCTTACTCCGACGGCCCCTGGGCTGGGCTTACTCCGACGACCCCTAAAGTACAAGAACCGACACGATCTCGAATGCACAGGAAAACAAGACAATAATAAAACAATAGAATAAACATGCAGATAATTAACAATATAAACAGACAGATAATAAAACAATAAAGCATCCAACAAACAAGACAAATGTAAATAAAGCAGTAAAACAGACAAATATAAACAAACAAATAATGTAACAGTATAAACAAACATCATTTATAGCAATACCCCTAACATGCCATTCCTTGTTGTCCTCAGATACTGTTCCTGGGAAACCCTGGATCGATCCGAATGTACCCCTGGATCGATCCGACAGCCCTCAATGAACAGACCATCTTGGTACAACCTGGATCGATCCAACATACCGGTGGATCGATCCCTCCTGATATCGGATCGATCCAACTTGCGTGGATCGATCCCAACTCAAACGGGTCCAAGAACAAGAACAACGTTCTCTACATAGCTGCAGTTTGAACCGTCGATCCGACGTCCAACCGACGTCGGATTTGGGATCCAAGCTAGCCACCACTAGATCTATAAGTATGGATCAACATACCCAAAATCCAGATTCATCCAACGGTTAAATTAACGGGAAAACGTTAATCAAAATCACTAATTAAACTAACTTACCAGTTAATTACTGCAACGCAGCCCGCCAGTAATCAATTTATAACAATTCATAGAAAAATCGGAAAAATGCGAAATAAGATGGAATGGAGAGATAACTCATAGATCTACAACTCTTGTATTCAACAAAACCCATGATCATGCTCGTACAAGCCGGAAATCTCGCCGCCAACTGGCTGTTCTTCATGAACAGCAGAAAACAGAAAAATCCGCGATTAATCATGCATAAATCCTACTCAAAACTCATCCAAAGATCATGAAACTTGAAACAGAAACTCTACTAGGCAATATGCATCTCAATACATGAAGATCAACAGATCCAACGGTTGGATTAAGAGAATCCCATTAAAGAGTGCAAGTGGGTAGAACACCTACCGAAGCCGCTAATCCTTGGATGATCCCTGCTAAACAGCTACTAACCAAGCTACTAAACCACATCCAAGATCGTCCTCATGTCGCCACGATTCCAACGAGCCTTCAAGCTCCCAAAATGGTGGTCGGAGGAGGGAGAACGACGAAGGAGAGCGGGCTGCCGGAAGAAACAGATCAAGCTCTGCTAGCGGGAAGAAGAAGCAGCCAAGGAGAAGAAGAGAAGAGAAGAGAAGAGAAGGGAAGGGAAGGGAAGGGAAGGGAAGGGAAGTCCGGGGGAAAGCCGGGAATGCCGGGGAAAATGGGAAGAGGCCATCCCCTCGCTGACAAAGGGAGTGACGGCCACGACGGCCGTCCTCGCGGAGGAAAACAGGGCACTCACTAATGAGTCCGATCGATCGCTCACGGGCCGCCAGCTGCCCAAAAGCAAGATTCTACGCGCCCGAGCTGGGATCTTCCGGTCCCGGATCCACCTAGCCATTCTATTCAACCACATACACCAAACAAGGCCTGTGTGTGCACACGCGGGTGTGAAACAAACCAACAAGGTGCAATTTACCAAATTGCCCTTGCGGTCAACAACAAGCCACAGGAATAGAGGGACGGGTCCTCACAAAGCTAGTAGGAACGCCCATCTCCTGCGTGGATCTCTCTCCGAGAGAGTGGGGATCTTTCAAAAGTGTCAATTTATTCCTTAGATCCTTTCCGGTATCTTTTTCGTCTTTAAACTATGAGTGTTTAAGTTGTTTCCTTTCGTCATAGGTTTCATGGTCTTGGCTTTTAATTTGATAATATCCTTGACTCATTACTAGTTTTTCTTTTACCTTTCTTTTCAACTCAAATAAGTCAAAATTGTTGCCGTTGAGCTCACTCCTTCGTACAATTTCCTTTATAACCATTCTTTCATTCTCCACTAATAATCTTATGTGTATATTGTGGTTCGAAGAGTTATGAGATATGTTGTTTGTCTGTATATAGATCCACTACTTTGGATTAGTTTGTGAATCTTATGGCTATTATTTTGTATATTTTCCCTCATTATTTCAGTCTCACAATTTAGAAATCTTTGATCTTTCTAACAGATCAAGAAACAAAGATCATTAGTAGGTCTCGAAGAGATTTAACTATTTTGTTTAATCTCTTAGCAGTTGTAGATGTTTAGAGTGGAGACTTTAGTTTCTAGAGTTGCAAATGTTGTACTGTGGTAGCCATAGTAATGGGTACATGGATTAATGAAAGAATATGTGGCCCTGCACTAGTAGGTGTGTATTATGTGTTTGATATGGAGCTGGGAGTTCCTGTCTCACAGGATGTTGTAGTGATGGTATTTGGTAAGGCTTGTTTTCCACTTGATGACTTATAAAATAAATATGCTATGTGTATATATAGATCTCACTCAGGTCATCATCAAGGAACTCATGTTCACTTCAAGTCAAAGTGTCATTGTGGAATGAATGATGTACGCCGAGTTTCTCAGATGAGTAAAAATCCGGGGGGGGGCTTCTATGGATGTGCTAATTTTTCATATAGCAACAGGGATGAAGATACATATTGTGGCTTTTTCATATCAGAAGACGTGTTCATTCAACGCGATAATAGAATTCGAAGGGGCACAATATCGCAAGCTGCAAATCCAATGGATATATCAACTATATCCATCGATTTGCCTTGCAATACCTCAGAAGTCATGGTGGATCGCGCTAGTGCAACTCATGAAGGCATGCGACTGCAAATTCTTGAAGCACGCATAGTTATATTTGTGCTTGTTGTAATTATCACGGCTATATTTGTTAAAGTTTTCATGTAATGTATTGAAAGAAAATTGTTTGTAATTTTCAAACACAACCACTTGTAAGACGAGTGCTTTTGTATGGTACTGCTATAGTTAATATTGTCGTGTTACTTATGTTATTCACTTGTAGTTTTGTGTTTGCTGTTTTAATTTAAATGATGCTTGTACTGTTATTCTTATTTTAGAACTTTTCATAATCATATGTAGATGCCCACTAACTTAAGTAGGCATTATGATAGAGATATATTATATGAGCTGGGAAGACACATATCAGAGGCAATATTAGTCCTATTTTTCTCCATGTACTTGACATATATATGTTACTCACGCTATATTTTTCTTTTTATACTTGTCTTTCATGACCCTGAAATTCTAAAATGGAATGAGCGCACGACTCTGTTGGCTAAATGGAGGCTTAATGTGCATCAAGTTGATCTAATAGACTCTACTAGATTTAGGGGTCTTCGAGAGATAGGCTGTCACGTCCCCACCCAGAAAACACATCCCGATCGGGACATGAGCCGAACCTAATTCTAAAATAATCAAATGGCGAGAGCCTCCCCTATAGATTTCACTTTAAATTCTGGTGCACAGTTATAATATTCACAACTAATTTAAATTATTCTATCATCAAGTCATAATACAATAAATGTCACACCTGACCCAGAAAACCAATCCAGATCGAAACGTGAGCCACCTAAACCTATTCAACAACTTCAATTGGCGCAAGATATATTTGATACAGAATAAACTTATAGCTATGAATTTAAACAAATTAGAATTAGAATAAATAACTAATTATTACATTCCTCAAAATCTACATTAAAGAATATTACAACCTTTCTCAAATACAGCTGAATTAAGAATCATACAATTCTGTCATGTAATACATCAGATTATACTTCAATTATATATCATAATATGAAACTTTAAGAAGACTGTGCAAAACTCCTCGAAGTTCCAAGTCCTCGACCACCTCGAGAATGTCGCACCATTTTCTAGAAAATTGATAAAACTTGAAAAGTGCACAAAACACCATTGTAATTTGGTTTTGTTGGTCTCCGAGCAATGCTTCACTGACTACTTTTATCCCATTTCAGGTATAACCGACCCTAGTATGAGTTAGATCAACTTTGGAGTTAAAAGAAGCGTATTCTGGTAATGCTGGCAAGTCAGATCGATCCTCCTCTGATAAAGGGATCGATCCTACTCGATCAACACATGGACAAAGAACGAGCATAAAGGGATCGATCGGACTCAACATGATGGATCGATCCTCCACGGGACGTAGCATAACAACAATAGAAAGATCGATCGGACTCGATAAGGAACGATCCATCCTTCTCGGGGCGTCACCAACAATTGAAGGAGTTGGATCGATCCTACTCCATAGAAGGATCGATCCTTTGCGGCCAGAAAGAAAGATCAACGGCTCAGATCTAATCCGTGGGGGGTGCTTTCCTAAGCTATAAATAATCAGTTTTTCGGGATTTTTGGGGGCTTTTTCTGAACCTTTTTAGAGAGTTTTCCATTCCTTCTTCTACACTTTTCTTCGACGATTCTTTGGAGGAGATCCATGGCGGGAGGAGATCATCGACTTCCACCATTGGACCGACCCCTAAAGATGAGTAGCTAAAACCCTCGCCATGGGATTCTTATGATGTAACTAAGTTTTTTATTAGGGATTTCTTAGATCTAGGGCTTGTATACATTATTGTTTGGCTGATATGGATTGATTTCTGTTTCTTTTACACCTTGGTGTCAATTTCTTGTTGGATGTATGGATTGTTCTTGTTTACACTTGATTTCGGAGCTTGTGTATGCTAGGGCTTGGATTGGATTCATCCAAATAAGAGGATCATGTTAGTCCCATAGTATCTCGGATGAAATCTTCTTCATGATTAGGGATTGTATAGTGTTAGTCCCACTATATTTGTGCTAGTCCCATTATGTTCTATCCCTAATCCTTCATGCATCTTATCTCTGTAGTTTTGGCTATCATGAAGCTAATCCCATCTTGATCTTCCACCTAAATCCATACCCGTTTTCTGCTTGCGATTAATTCTTCCTAATAAGAGGGTTCATTAGCAGTGAACGTAACTAATCATTCGGTCACTGAAATTTAGATAATCGTTCTCGCCAACAAGGAATTCTAACCAGAACTTGTTAAGTGATAAGAAGATCTAACCATTCACTTATCAACTATTAGGAAAGCCATTCATTGCGATTAATGTGCCCTGATCTTAGGAAGACTTGGTAGAACCTTAGTTATTGATTAAGAATCATGCGGTCTCTTCTCTCATATTTATAAATTCTTTAGTATAAATATAGTTTATTGTCGACCCGTAATCTTCTCTCAACTCATTGGTAGGAAATTCACTAAACTTTCAATCTCAACCACCTTAATCCCTATGGACTCGACTCGGACTCTCCGCTATCTACTAGTTTCTTAGTAGTTAAAGTAGATCACCGGAAATTATAATAATTTTGGTTGGACTTGTTAAGCTACGACACTTTTCAAGCTCTATCAAAATTTTGGCGCCGTTGCCGGGGATTATACAGTGTTTTGAGTTGTTTACTTAGTATAGTTTCTTGCTTCATTAGTTGTTTTCTGTCCTTCATTATATAAAAGACCAAAAATAGTTCCAATACTAAGATTTCCATATCTTTTTGTGATCATTAGGGGGAGAACGACGGAGCATCTTTCCAAGCGGTGAAGGAGCGATCGCCAACAAACACATCATCGAGAGTGCACTGTTTGTATTTTTAAACCTTGGTTGATCTTTATGATGTGTGAATGAGTGATGATAAGGACCCAGATCTTTCTCTTATGTTGAAAGAAATTTTTGCTTCTTGTGGTGCATCGCATAAACTGTCAGTATCTTCTCCTACTCATTCAGTCATGAATAACCCTGATGACCATCCTGAACCTAATGTGTATCCGAACCAACCTGAGGATCAAGGTCGTAGGGCCATGAAAGATTTTTATGTTCCAACCTCATTCACTTTCAATTCTTGCATTCAACCCTCGGTGATTGGGGCAGCTCACTATGAGATTAAGCCATAATTTTTACAATCTTTACCAACCTTTCACGAACTATCTCATGAAGATCCATATAATCATATCAAAGATTTCATTTTGATTAGTTCTACAGTAAGAGTCAATAATTTTACCGAAGATGCTTGGCGACTCAAATTATTCCCTTTTACTCTTAAAGGTAAAGCTAAACATTGGCTCACTTTTCTAGAACCTCGATCTATCACTACTTGGCCTCAATTACAAGCTCAATTCCTTGAAAAATTCTTCCCGATTACCAAGGCAAGTGACCTTCGTCATGAAATTTCTTCATTTAGACAAGCCGACGATGAAGCATTTCATGAGGCTTGGGATCGTTATAGAGAACTCCTTAGAAAATGTCCCCATCATCAATTTCCTCAATGGGCTAGTAGAACATTTCTATAAGGGTCTTAAGGAAAAACATCAGTTGACTATAGATGCTGCATGTGGGGGAGTTTTCATTACCAACTCTCTTGACGATTCTTGGAGGCTTTTTGAGAGACTTGCTGAAAACTCTCAACATCACGCCACTTCTTCTAGGAATAATCGCGGATCTCCAACTCAGTCTAATCCTAGAGGAATCCTCGAATTAAATGAGTCAACCGGTGCTCAACAAGTTGATGCATTAAGTAGGAAAGTTGATCAAGTTCTTACCCAAACGACAAATCAGGTTGATTCTTCTTTTCCTCCTATGCTTCCATCTTTTGGAGAAATCTGTTTCTTGTGTTCTGCTCCTGGTCATGATGTTACTGACTGCCACTTAGCATGTCATTACCCAGAGTTAGTACAAGAACATATAAATGCAGTTTATGGTCAATATAAACCAGCTTATGATCCTTATTCCAATACCTACAATCCTGGTTTGAGAGACCATCCAAATTTTTCTTGGATAACACCTAGCCAACAACCAACTTCTTCTAATTCAAGGCCATTCATAGGTGCTTAAACTCCAAGTTATCCTTCAAAGTTTCAACCGTCCTATCCGACAAATTCTCAAGGCCAAACGCCGCCGTTCCGACACCCATATCGGCCTTTCCAAAATCAATCATCTCAACCTTGGGGGCATAAACCCTATTTACCTCGCCAGAGTCAAGGACCTCAGAATCAATCATCTCTTCCTCCACAACAACCAATTCAAGGTCCAAACAACGATGAGTTAACCAAATTAGTGCATTCTCATTCTCAAACTCTAGCGAGGATAGAGGCCCAATTGGGTCAGTTGGCTAATTCATTGTCTAGGAGAGAAGATGGGAAATTACCTAGTCAACCCATTCCAAATCCAAAGGGCCAACATCAGGTAGACTCATCTCAAGAACATGTACAAGCCGTGACAACCCTTCGAAGTGGTAAAACGTTTGTCAATATTGAAAAACCTGAAGAACCCATAGGTAATCAAGAGTTCCATGCATCACAATCTCATACATCATTAGGCGACGATTCACATGCATCAAAAGAACCTAATTCATCATCCGACACTTCACGTTCAAATCTTTATGATTCCATTGAAGATTTGCATGCATCACCGAACATGACATTATCTCATGAGAAAGAACCAAATCCCACGACTTATGTTCTGAAGGTTCCTTTTCCTGAGGCTTTAGTAAATCCTACCTCCACTCCTTACAGAAATTTAAAATTAGATGAAATGATGGATGTGTTTAAGAAAGTACATATTAACCTTACTCTGCTTGATGCCATCAAACAAATTCCATCCTATGCTAAATTCCTTAAAAAAAATTTGCAATCATAAAAGGCAATCTAGATCACATGTTTCTAAGAAAATTTTCTTGACTGAGCAAGTTAGCTCAATCCTTCGCTGTGATCTTCCTCCTAAGCTTAAAGATCCTGGAACTCCCACAATCTCATGCATTATAGGAAATCGCACGATTGATGGAGCACTACTAGATTTGGGTGCAAGTGTTAATCTCATGCCCTACTCATATTCAAAGTTTGGCATAGGAGAATTGAAACCAACGGCCATGACCTTAAAATTAGCTGATCGATCAATTAAAACCCCAAGAGGAATCCTTGAAGATGTTTTGGTTAAGGTTGATCAGTGTGTATTTCCGGTTGATTTTGTAGTTCTAGACATGGAACCCAGAGTGCAAACTAAAAAATCTGTCCTTATAATCCTTGGCTGACCCTTGTTAGCTACGACCAATGCTTGTATTAATTATAAAGATGGTTTCATGACAGTCACGTTTGGTAATATGGAACTGCGTTTAAATATATTTCATGCCTCAAAAGAATCATGCATATGATGATGACTGTTTTATGATTAATGCATTGGTTAATGAGGATGAAGTAAATAGTTGTGTTGATGATACACTGCATGCATTGTTGTTGAATGTTGATACTCCGTGTGGGAGTTTTGAGAATAGTTGTGATATGTCTATTGTGGTTGAGGATGATGTGTTTGAACAATATTTGTCAAATTTGCATGAAGATGTTCTGAGTACAGATGTAGTTTTTCCGGTTTTGAATGATGAGAATAGTGATTTGAATGCTTTTTCATCGGTTTTCAAGTCTGAAATGAAGAGGTTTTAAATGATTTTAACGATCTTGATTTGGTTACCTATGTCTGCGGTATTTCATGGAAAGAGCCGCTCATTGAACCTTTACCTCCTACCTCCTCAATTCCAGCTATACCTTCTTTAGTTACACCACCATCTTTGGAGTTGAAAACGTTGCCTTCCAATTTAAAATATGTCTTCCTTGGACTTGAGTCTACCCTTCCAGTAATTATCTCTTCTGCATTAACCACTGATCAAGAGCATCAACTACTTGAGGTTCTTAAATTGCATAAAAGAGCTATAGGATGGTCCATTGGTGATCTCAAAGGTATTGATCCCTCGATTTGCATGCATCGCATACCCTTAGAGGATGAAATCAAATGTGTAAGGGAGATGCAACGCCGACTCAACCCTCTTATGAAAGATGTTGTAATGAAAGAAGTAATTAAACTTTTAGATGCAGGGATAATATATCCTATTTCGGACTCTAAATGGATTAGCCCTACACAAGTCGTTCCTAAGAAATCTGGAATCACAGTGGTTAAAAATGATAAAGGGGGGATATCCCAACTAGACAGACCACAGGGTAGAGAGTTTGCATCGATTATAGGCGTCTTAACGCTTTGAATTGTAAGGATCATTTTCCATTGCCCTTCATTGACCAGATTTTAAAAAGACTATCAGGCCAATCCTATTATTGTTTCCTTGATGGTTATTCTGGGTATAATCAGGTGGCCATAGATCCTAATGACCAAGAGAAGACAACCTTTACATGTCCTTATGGAACGTTTGCATACCGTCGTATGCCCTTTGGCCTTTGCAATGCTCCAGCTACATTCCAATGTTGCATGCTCGCTATCTTTGGGGACATGATTGAACAGTTCTTAGAGATATTTATGGATGATTTCTCTGTTTTTGGCCAATTCTTTGAATCATGCCTTGAAAACCTATCCAAAGTTCTTGCTAGGTGCGAGAAAACTAATCTTCTGTTGAGTTGGGAGAAGAGCCATTTTATGGTTACAGAAGGTATTGTTCTTGGCCACGTGATTTCCAGTAGGGGAATTGAGGTAGATAAAGCTAAGTTAGAACTCATTTCCAAACTTCCTCCTCCTTCTTCAGTATGTCAAATTCGGTCATTCATGGGCCATGCTGGATACTACCGGTGATTTATTAAAGATTTTAGTAAGATCTCCCGACCATTATGTGCGTTACTGGTGAAATATGTTCCATTTGTATTCGACAAGTCGTGTCTTCATGCTTTTAATATTCTTCGTGATTCACTCTCTTCAGCACCTATTGTCCATTCTCCGGATTATAACTATCCTTTTGAAATCATGTGGGATGCCTCGGATCACGCTGTGGGTGCCGTTTTAGGACAAACTATTGATAAACTTCCTCGTGTCATTTACTATGCGAGCAAAACGTTACATGAAGCCCAAGTAAACTACACGACTACTGAGAAAGTGTTGCTTGCTGTGATCTTTGCCTTAGAAAAGTTTCGATCTTATCTTTTTGAATCAAAAGTCATTATCTTTATCGATCATTCAGCCCTTAGATATCTTGTTACCAAGAAATAGCTTAAACCTCGATTAATTCGTTGGATTTTGCTTCTTCAAGAGTTCGATCTGGAGTTAAGGGATAAAAAGGGAGCTTTAAAAGTGGTTGTCTTATCTTCTTGAATCAAAAGTCATTATCTTTACCGATCATTCAGCCCTTAGATATCTTGTTACTAAGAAAGAGCCTAAACCTCGATTAATTCGTTGGATTTTGTTTCTTCAAGAGTTCGATTTGGAGTTAAGGGATAAAAAGGGAGCTTTAAACGTGGTTGCAGATCACCTTTCTCGTCTTCCTTTAGATGTCATTACTGATTCGTCTCCGATTGATGACACATTCCCTAATGAATATCTATTAATTGTTGATCAAGCGCCGAGACCGTGGTTTGCACATATCGTAAATTACCTTGTGTCCGGATTCACTCCTGCTCACTTGAATAAACAATATCGAGATAAATTCTTTTCGAAAGTTAAATCCTGTGTGTGGAATGATCCTATTCTTTTTAAGCACTATCCGGATCAGATTATGAGATGTTGTGTGCCCGAACCTGAAATTATCTCCATTTTAACATCATGCCATTCCCATGCATGCGGAGGACATTTTTCAGGCCATAGAATCGCAGCCAAAATCTTTTAGTCTGGATTTTATTGGCCTTCAATTTTTCGTGATGCACATAGTTTTTTCAAAGCTTGCATTTGTTGTCAACAGTTGGGTTGTATTTCTCATCGAAATGAAATGCCTCAAAATCCAATTATTGAATGTGAAGTATTTGATGTTTGGGGTATTGATTTCATGGGCCCGTTTTCTCCTTCGAATAGTTACATTTACATCTTATTAGCTGTTGATTATGTTTCAAAATGGATTGAAGCCGTAGCCACTAAGACCAATGATCACCGAGTCGTAGTCAAATTCCTTCATTCTAATATTTTCTCTCGATTTGGTCATCCTAGAGTTATAATCAGTGACGGTGGATCGCATTTCATGAATATGTATTTCTGTCACACTCTAGATAAATATAACATCTCCCATAAGGTTGCCACCCCTATCATCCTCAAACTAGTGGGCAAGTGGAGGTGTCTAATAGGGAAATCAAACGCATCATTGAGAAAGTAGTGCGTTCATATATGAAGGACTGGTCCATGGGCTTTAATGAGGCTTTATGGGCATATAGAACAGCATTCAAAACCCCCATAGGTATGTCACCATATCGATTGGTCTAAGGTAAGCATTGCCGCTTACCAGTGAATCTCATGGATAAATTGTGGTTAACTATTAAGGAGGTTAATTGGTTACCTAAAGGCCGGAGTGCTCGTTTGCTTCAACTCAATGAGTTGGATGAAATATGTAATGAAGCCTATGATAATGCTCTTATTTATAAGGCTCGAACTAAAGCATATCATGACAAGTTCATTACCCAGAGAACTTTCAATGTGGGTGATAGGGTTTAGTTATTTAATGCTAGACTACGGCTTTTTCCTCATGGGGCTGTTGAACTCCGTCATCCTAACTCTGATTCTACTTTCAAAGTATATGGCCAAAGGTTAAAACGTTACATCGAAAATCCTCTTACCTTAGAAGCCACATAACGGTTGCATGAACCAAATCATGAGTAATTGCATCTTCATTGGGTCGAGCTAGCGACGTTAAACCAAACGCTTGATGGGAGGCAACCCATTTTTGATGTATTTTTAATTTCTTTCTTTCTTTCAAGTTTTCTTTGCATGCTTGCTTAATTTCTACTTATTTGCATATTTGTTTTTGATTGGCTATACTGCTATCATCGCTGCCAATGGATGGTCGTGTTAATTGTTATCTTTGGATTTCTATTCTTGAATTGCGTTGGCCTGGAGAGGTCCGTATTTTTATATGGTGTTTAGAGGCTTAATTCCCAGGTTTGTTATGCGTTTTTGCACTTTTAATTGAGACCGATCGATCCTCCAACCAGGGTAGGATCGATCCTTCTTCGCATTACGCATACTTTTTATTGGGCATTAGTCGGATCGATCCCACCTACCCCAAGGATCGATCCGGTGTGGGTATTTAATTTTGACAGAACATAGTGTTTTCGTCACTCCATCACATGATCGATCAATCTATCCCTCCATCTAAGTTTTACTCCTTAAGGTAGTAGGATCGATCATGTCATTGGAGAAGGATCGATCCTACTTGTTATTTACTTTTGACAGAACATAGTGTATTTTGCACTACACCTTCCGATCGATTCTTCTATCTCTCTGATAATAATAGAACATCTAAGGTAGTAGGATCGATCCCTTCTCCAGAGTAGGATCGATCCTAAGTGGCTATTTATTGGTGACAGGACGTGGTGTTTCTGACGGGTTACCTTCCGATCGATCCTTCTATCTGTCCTTCCCAATGAGTCTAGTTGAGTAAGTAGGATCGATCCGTTTAACAGGGTTAGATCGATCGTGCAAATTTATTCACTAGATCATTCGATCGTACCCGATGCGTCCACGTGGCTACGGATCGATCCAGCCGGTCTAGACCGATCGATTGTACTCGAATCTTTCTAAAACATATCTGGCTAGCACCGCCGCCGTCGCCGTCTCCAAGTCAGATTCAACTCCGACTTGAGCAATACCTATTCGCCGCCTTTCTATTTTTAGCCCTACCTCACCTAGGATTCCTAAAGAGTGGGTTATATTAACTTCTCGCTCCGCGGCTACCGTTCTGCTACCCCGTCCTCTGCTTCCGGCTCTTGCTCTCCGACGTCGTCTCCGATCCCGGCGTGCTCCTCCGGGCGTTTCCATCCTTCTGGTAAGACTCCAACGCGTCTTCTTCTTCTCTACACCATGTTATTTCGATCTCTTGTGTGTGTCTACACGGCGGAACCCATGGTTTTCGCCAGGGATTCTGACCAATGACGCAGGCAACCATGGCCGGCGTCCACTGCATTCTCTTTCTTCTTTCCGTTCTCGTTACCTTCTTGTGTTTTTGTTCTCTTTTTCTTGTTCATTCTTTCCCTCACCGTGGTTTTTCTCGGATTCTTTCCCTTCCTCTGTTCCGGCCGCTTGCTGTTGTCCTTCACTTTGTGAAGGATCGATCCTCCTTCTTCTAGTCCGATCGATCCTTCCTTATCTAGTCGTCCTTATTGAGTTTTCTCTTACCAACGATCTAGTCTGCAGGCGTACTCCACGATGTCTACATCCAGCGACGCTTCGTCTTCTGCCAGCGGCTGCCCACCTGGTTCGTCAGAGCATGATTTCGAGCCGGGGTCTCCTGTGTCTCAAGCCTCAGGCTTTTCTTTAGACGATGATTTTGTGGACACCACTGCCTCAAGCCGTCCATCATCTCCGCCGGTAGTTTTCTGTTGCCCGTCGCGAGAATTCCCCGACCCTGTTTACCTTGCCGAATCTGTGATTGAATATCCTATCGGTGTTGAATTTCTTGGGCCACTGCCAACTCCTGATGTCTTTGCCCGTCTCGTTTATGCCATCCAGCACGATCCCGACCTCGACGATCCGTGGGTTACTTTCAAGCTGCCAGATG
Organism: Narthecium ossifragum; assembly: GCA_963920575.1. Lineage (NCBI taxonomy): Eukaryota > Viridiplantae > Streptophyta > Magnoliopsida > Dioscoreales > Nartheciaceae > Narthecium > Narthecium ossifragum. The sequence continues at coordinate 7,565,890 of OY986974.1, read as the reverse complement.
GGTATTCCATTGTTGTACCACCGAGGTCCCTGATCGACCCTGCACTTCTGTCGCCATCGGTGTCACCGCCAGGGTCACCATACGCGTCCAATGATCCTGAGCATCCATTGCCCCTCAGTTCGAGCGAGATCGATTCTGATGACGACGAGATTGACGCCGATGAGCTCATGGATCTTCTGGAGGATGATGATGAAGACGACGATGAGGACATTGACAGTGATGATTAGGCTTTCGGACAATCGTGTTTTGCTTTTAGGATGTCTGCTTTGTGGCAAATTTAGTTTGTGTTCGTTGCTTGCTAGTTTTTCCTTCTTTGCATTTCGGATTTCTTTGCTTTGTAGTATTGTCTTTTTTTCTTTCATTTAGTTCGTAATAAAATTTGAGTTTAAGAATGGATGGGTGTTTGGTTTTGAATTCTGAGATGCACCTTGCATGCCTTGGCAATCCTGCAAAGATTCCATCCACGTCAGGGGTGAAATCCCAAGTTTTTCGGCTAATAAAGCATGATTGGCAGGAGACGGATTGATCCCTCCTATTGAGGCCGATCGATCCTACTCTTTCTTACCATGCTTTAAGTGCTGCGTTGAGATGTTGCCATGTGGAATACGATTGATCCATCCCCAAAGGACGGATCGATCCTAGTCGTGTTATTTTGGGAGTTTAAAGCCAAGTGTCCGATCGATCCTAGGGCAATTTTCCCTACGATCGATCCTACTTTCCCCCTTCTCGTCTCCGGCAAGACCTCTTCACCCCAATTTTTGTCCAATTTTTATGCTTATTCATTACTTTCCATAAATGCAATCATGGGGGTATTCCTTCTCTGATTTTACAGGGCATTTAGGCTCTGGCATGCCAATCAACCACTAGCAGGTTAACATCACGACATTACTTGGTTTTCACGACTAACCTTGATCCGCAAATCTGTTTTTCGCTATATCAACAAGGTTACTTTTTCGTACAAAGCCTCTACAAGTTATCTCTACCCTATATTCTTTGCTGTATTTTTCTGACTTAGTGTAATTTGGGACAATTACATTTAAGTTGGGGGTAGAATTCTAGGAATTCATGTTTATTTATCTATTTTATGATAACCAAATTTTATACATCCCTTATAACGTGTCAGACGAATGAAGTTATGATGATTATTGATAACGATGCATAACTTAGAACCTTATTCGATGATTTATTCAGAAGTTCATATGTCTTGTAAAATTTGGTAAATTTAGCTATGCATGGCATGAGTTCTGTACTTGAACACTTTTATCATGGTTTAGAGATAACATGACAAATCCCATTGCACTTGAGCACTTCCACATGTGGATGAGTTGAAGTTAGAGTCAGAGTCTGAGCCTGAGACTAGAATAGATTTACAATTCGAGAACATGTCATAGAACATACATGAACACATACAATTTTCTGTCGGCAGAAAAGTATTTGTGTTTGAAAAATGTAGGGGTTCAACTTAGTAACCGGGCAGGATGCCTAACCAGCGTGTTGTTCGCGTCAAACAGTTGAATTGCCTAACAATGTGAAAAAGGACTTCATACTTAGTAACCGGGCAATGTGCCTAGCCAGCGTGTTGTTCGCGTAAAACGGTTGAAAAGCCTGGAAAAAAAAGCAAGAAAAAAAAACAAAAGAAAAGAAAGAAGAACAGAGGTTGTATGTGGTAAGTGGAAAAGACGTGCTTACTTAGAATTGTGGTCATGACTAGTGGAATGCTTAGATATAATGAATATTCTGATACATATAGAACCAAATCCACACACGGGAGAGTCAAAGTTATTTTTGAATCATGATTAAATATGTTGAAGTGCTGGAAGTGTGCTATGACATGTTTTTTTTTACTTTACTTTTATATGACTATGAATTGAAGAATATACTAATGGATATTGTTTCTACTTTGTGCATTTGAATCAATGAATATGATAATTGATTTCGGATGATATGTTAAAGGGGATGTATAGATGTTTGTGGGTAGCATCACTGGAAACACTCAGGAGACTATAACTCTTCCACTGCGGCCACCCAGGGGTTTAAAGGTTTGTTGCACATGCTAAGTGCAATCGTGAGACCTACGAAAGTGGCTAGTTAGATTTACTGCTTTAATTTTAATTTTTGTTTACTTTGCTCGATGACTAGCAAAGATCAAGTTGGGGAGTGTGATAAGACTTGAAAAGTATACAAAACAGCATTATAATTTGGCTTTGTTGGTCTCCGAGCAATGCTTCACTGACTACTTTTATCCCATTTCAGGTTTAACCGACCCTAATATGAGTTAGATCAACTTTGGATCTAAAAGAAGCGTATTCTGATAATGCTGGCAAGTCAGATCGATCCTCCTCTGATAAAGGGATCGATCCTACTCGATCAGCAAATGGACAAAGAACGAGCATAAAGGGATCGATCGGACTCAACATGATGGATCGATCCTCCACGGGACGTAGCATAACAACAATAGAAAGATCGATCAGACTCGATAAGAAATGATCGATCCTTCTCGGGGTGTCACCAACAATTGAAGGAGCAGGATCGATCCTACTCCATAGAAGGATCGATCCTTTGCGGCCAGAAAGAAAGATCAATGGCTTAGATCTAATCCGTGGGAGGTGCTTTCCTAGGCTATAAATAATCAATTTTTAGGGATTTTTGGGGGCTTTTTCTGAACCTTTTTAGAGAGTTTTCCTGTCCTTCTACACTTTTCTTCGACGATTCTTTGGAAGAGATCCATGGCGGGAGGAGATCATCGACTTCCACCTATGGACCGGTCCCTAAAGATGAGTAGCTAAAACCCTCACCATATGATTCTTATGATGTAACTAAGTTTTTTATTAGGGATTTCTTAGATTTAGGGCTTGTATACATTATTGTTTGACTGATATAGATTGATTTCTATTTCTTTTACATCTTGGTGTCAATTTCTTGTTGGATGTGTGGATTGTTCTTGTTTACACTTGATTCCGGAGCTTGTGTATGGTAGGGCTTGGATTGGATTCATCCAAATAAGAGGATCATGCTAGTCCCATGGTATCTCAGATGAAATCTTCTTCGTGATTAGGGATTGTATAGTGCTAGTCTCACAATTGTAGTGCTAGTCCCATTACGTTCTATCCCTAATTCTTCATGCATCTTATCTCTGTAGTTTTGGCTATCAGGATGCTAATCCCTTCTTGATCTTACACCTAAATCAATACCCATTTTCTGCTTGCGATGAATTCATCCTAGTAAGAGGGTTCATTAGCAGTGAACGTAACAAATCATTCGGTCACTGAAATTTAGATAATCGTTCTCGTTAACAAGAAATCCTCACCAGAACTTGTTGACTGATAAGGAGAACTAGCTATTCACTTATCAACTATTAGGAAAGCCATTCATTGCGATTAATGTGCCCTGATCTTAGGAAGACTTGGTAGAACCTTAGTTACTGATTAAGAATCTTGTGGTCTCTTCTCTCATATTTATAAATTCTTTAGTATAAATATAGTTTATTGTCGACCCGTAATCTTCTCTCGACTCATTGGTAGGAAATTCACTAAACTTTCAATCTCAACCACCTTAATCCCTGTGGACTGGACTCGGACTCTCCGCTATCTACTAGTTTCTTAGTAGTTAAAGTAGAGCACAGGAAATTATAGTAGTTTTGGTTGGACTTGTTAAGCTACGACACTTTTCAAACTCTATCAAAAATCACCTGAAAGAACTGCATCGTCAATGCAGCCTAGGTAAGGTGAGCAACAATGCCCAGTAGGGTTGTACTCTACGTCGCGCAGAAAGGAAGGGAAACGACAAGTGTATCATTCTTCGCCTAAACCTAAGCTATGCCAAGGGGGCCCATAATCCCGTCGATTCCCCAAGGGCTCTTGTTCAGGTCCCACCCTCACACAAGAACAAACGAGAGGAAACAGAGACCGCGAGCTCCTTTCCAAGTCCCACCCTGCCCAATCATATCATCTCTCGTGGGGACACACCAGTCAGGGGCATCGACATCCATCATTAGCACTTGGCCTCGGAGACCCGACGCGACCACTACATCTCAAGTACAAGAATATAATACATGTCGATTATAACAATAACCTCAAATGATATCAGATATAATCATTTGGTGGCAATCACGTCATAATCCTGAACTAACCAAACCCCGGATCTAGAGCTAAATCCGGGCTACACGACACCTCTGGATCGGCGATCGAACCCATCGCCTACCACCTAACCTGAATGCCTTTAATGCAAACATGATGCATGAGTATACACAATCAACTAGCCTAGGTGTCTTTACATGCCAAATCATCAAACAATTGTCCAATAGAATGAGATGGCAAGATAACAAGGTAGACGAAGAAGCATTTATGCATAAGATATTAACACACTACAAGCTGGGAACAAGGGACCGCTAAGAAGCCATAATCACTCAACCATCCACAAGGTGTAAACCAACACATGGCCTGTGAGGACCTGTCCCTCCATTCCTGGGTCGACCACCTGGGTCGGGCCCGTGGCTCGTTGTGGACCGCAAGGGCAATTTGGTAAATTGCACCTTGTTGGTTTGTTTCACACCCGCGTGTGCACACACTGACCTTGTTTGTGTTAGTGCTTGGTTAGAATGGTTAGGTGGACCCGGGATCGGAAGATCCCAGCTCGGGCGCGCTGAAGCTTGCTTTTGGGCAGCTTACGGCCCTGGAGCGATCGATCGGACTCGTGAGCGAGTCGGTGGGTTTTTGACCCGTTCGGATCGATCCAAACATTTTGGATCGATCCAGCCTATCTTGGATCGATCCATTTTGGCCTTGGATCAATCCGGGTACTGCGCAGGGCAATTGAACGGCACAGAGCGGTTGAGCTTGCCGTCGTCCTCCTTTGTCAGGAGAAGAGAGGACCTCTCCTCTCCTTCACCTTTCCCCACCTTCCCCAACCTTCCCCGACCTTCCACTACCTTCTCCTTCTCTTCTTTTCCTCTTCTTCCTTCTCTTCTTCTCCCTTCTTTCTTTCTTCTTCCCGGTTCGGTTTTGCTCTGTTTTTCTTCTGGCAGCCGATCTTCTTCTCCTCCGTTCTCCCTCCCCGACCATCATTTTGGGCGTTCTAAAGCTCGTTAGATCCGTGACAATGAGAGGAAGATCTCTGAAGTGGTTTGGAACCTCGTTGGTGGCTGGTTTGCGAGGGATCAACCGAGGAATGCGCAGTCCGATAGGTGTTCCACCTACATGAGTTAATTAATGGGTTTAGTTAAATCTAGCCGTTAGATCTTGATGAAATTATGTTGTTGAATGCATGTTGCTTAATATAGTCTCTGGTTTAAGTTTCATGAACTTTGGTTAAGATTTCAGTAGGATTTATGCATGATAAATCTCGGATTTCCGGTTTTCTGCTGTTCTTGAAGAACAGCCGGCTTGTGGCAAGATTTTCAGCTTGTACATGCATGATCCTGGATTTTTATGTGAAATGAGAGTTGTAGATCTGTGAGTCTACTTTCCAACCCAATTGATTTCATATTTTTCCGATGTTTCTACGAGTTTTGGTGATTTTTATTCGAAACTGTGTCAGAGCAGAATTGTTCATGAATAGTGCCGCGGTTGATCCGTGGATCAACCGCCAGACTCCAAGGTCGACCGTCGCGGTCTCCACAGTCGACCGTGAGCCTGAAAATCAGCAAAATAACCCCTCACGGTCGATCCGTTGATCGACCGTCAACCTTAGCTTTTCCAAGGTCGATCCGTTGATCGACCACCAGCCTTGAATAGTGTTTTTAGTGGTTTTGAATGATGTTTTAATATAATCTTATATTTTACCGTTCATCAAAGTTTTTGGGGTTGCTTCCCGTTGCAGGAGTCCGCGGTTGACGGTCGTGGTACCGTCGTAATGCCGGGATCCGCTGCGGATCGGCTGGCAGCGGTTGGTAGTACCGCTGCAGCGATCCTGTTGGACTTGTATGCTACCTTGACATACTGTTGCATGCCTATTTCTCTTGCTTGTGTATGTTCATAGCATGCATTCTCTGTTGTGCATTATTTGCATAAGGTTAGGGCGTGGGTGATTTGTGGATCGTCGTCCCGAGGCTGGAAGCTCGGATTTAGCCCTAGGACCGTGGTAGGGTAGTTAGGACCCGGTTTGAATTGTGGTGTCCAGTCGAAGTTGATGATAGGTTTAGATGACTGGTACACATGTTGCTTGGTGATTATAGAGGTCGTGTCGGCCTTGAGTCAGATGCTGAGGTGTAGCCGGTGTCCCACTGTGCGGACCTTGCAGTGTTGGGTTCCTGTAGTTGTGTCGCCAGTGCTGTTCCTGCTACTGAGTGCTGCCCCTGGGTCTCAGGGACACACGGTGGGGTTATGGGACCCCTATATACACCCATGTCTTACTTGAGGACGACACTCTTGCGTTCCCCTTCCTTCTGTGTGACGTAGTGTAGAACCCTACTGAGCTTTATGCTCACTACTACCCGGGCCGCGTTTTGCAGGTGCATGCGCCAGCTCTTCTTCAGTAGCCCCTATCGGGCAGGTGTTTGGTGGCGCGGCGGCGTCTGGCGGGGTTTGAGGACCGGTGATCCCTTTCTACACTTTTGTTATAGTTAGTTTCCTACGGGAGTATGATGTATAAACTGTTGTAACCCCTTTGAGGTTTTTGAATGTTATATTATATCTTTTGAGGTTTGAAATTATTGTATTATTCAGGGGTGCTTATGAATTGTGAAATCAGTAAGTTGGGGGGAACCCCTCGCCTTTATTTCCGCATTTAGTTAGGTTCCGGTTCGCGTCGCCCGGCCCGGTTGGACTTCCGCGGGTCGGGGCGCGACATGGCCACCACAAATACATCAAGACATCCATCAATTAGACACACACTCTACTTGTGTAATTAATCAAACCAGGCATGATATCATTCATCAAACAAGGGCACACCTTTGGCCCATTTAATTTAAACATTACCAAGGGGAATCACTCCCTTGGTTAACCCATAAATGAAATAAGAACGGGCATACAACCGGCCCTAGGCATAGACATAACATAAGAATACATAATTGGCGTAATTAACATGAGATTACAAAAATTGAATAGAGGAAGAACATATGACACTAAAGAATAGCAATAGTATTGAGTACAAGGAGAATAGCAAAATTCGGCATAGAATTAAATCAGGGGGTTACATCTAATCCAAACAATTATACAAGGTCAATTCAACAACAATGACGGAAACTCCAAAATTAGTCTACAATGTAGTCCTCTGCCTGGCTCCCAATCGGTTGGCACCTTGCCCAATCGGTCGGAAGTCCAGAGCCTGGACAATCAAGCATTCCATAAATCTAATGAAAATTAATTGCTATCAAACATCGACCTTAGACTTAGGCGGAGAAACGGTACTGTTGTCGGTTTCCTCCTTTCAGTGTGACATAGAATAGATAGAATCATCCTAAGCTTATCGCTCACTCCTACCCCGGTTGCGTTTTGTAGGTGGAGGTGCCAGTTCTTCTTCTGTAGTGCTGGACAGACTCTTAGTGGCGCGTCGACTTCTAGAGGTGTCTGAGGAGTTGGGGTTCAGTCTATCATGTTATAAATGTATAATTTCACTCATAGATGATTTTTGACATATATGTATAAATGTTGAATTGAGGATCAATTTTGTATCAGCAAAATTTGTTTATATTTGGTGTATAAATTGACAGTTTGTGATCTTCAGTAAATCAGTAGAAATTACAATCTTGACCCTAGATCTTTTTGTTAAAATTAGTTGTGATAATTGTTATAGAAATGCGCCAAATATGAATTGAACCGGTTTAGGTTCCTCACACCCCGGTCCAAATGGGTTTTCTAGGTTGGAGTGTGACATGCATGAATGAAAAGGTTTTCAAATTTCCGTTGTCATCTGTATCTTTTATCCTAACTAATCAAAAAAATTAAAAAGATCAACTGATTTGTTGTGAATTGACTTTCCCATTAGGAACAAATGTTCATACTAAAAGGGAAATTAAATAGATTCATTAGGATCCTCTTCTCTAGGATAATTGATCTTAGCATATATCAAATTTGGTCAGATCCGAAAACTTACATTCAATTAGTTTCTGAAACAATATAAATTTCTACTCTTCTTTGAGAAATTCTTGTCCATTGATTTTTTTTTGTTTTCTTTTGTATTTTAACTTGGATGTGGGTTGCATCAGCTGGAGGAAGGAGAGAGGGATCCAGAAGGAGAGAGGGATCACATTCGAAGCCAGGAATACAAGTATTGCATGCGGAGGTAAATAGGAATCATACCCCTAGTATAGATTTCTTATGATATGCTTTTCGTCATTTGCTACCATTTGCTAGTATCATCATTGGATGAATTTGGTTGACTGATCGTAGTATCTCCTTTTAGAATGTTATCAAACTGTATTTTTGAACATTGCCCAAGTCTTGATTCCATGTAAAGTTTTAGCATGTAGAGAATTTGCTCGATAGTTGAAAATTTTTGATTAGACGAGTATGCTAATGAAGTGAATGAGCCACTTTATAATGGGCAACCTCCTTTGTTTAGCTTCCAAGTTTTGTTCATTGTTTTGACCATTAGTTTCTCTAATTCTAAGTTTGGATGGTATATATGTGTCAATCTCACTCCTTTGTCTTTATTAGAAAAGGCATGCACATTCTTAATAACTACAATATCCATGAAATAGGAGAGCTTTGGAGAGGCCTCTCTTTAATTTTCAATTAGTGTTTTCAGCGGGATCCTTTTTTTTATAAGTATAGTAAGTTATGCCCTTCAATGTTCCATCTATTCATTGCATATGAGGTGGAGTTGTTGTAGTTGATGCATCTTCATAATTAAGAGTTCTCTTTCTATTTATTTTAACCTCATTAGTACATTGCTCATTTTGTTTTGTGAATTGAAGCATTGATATACATGGAAATGAGGAGTTCGATTAATCACAATTTGAAGGAGATGACAATGAAGCTACAACAGCAGTTGAGAAAATTGATGATCCAAATTGTGACATGATATTTGATTCTTTAGATGGAGTGCAAACATATTACAGAGTTTACGGTAAACAGAAAGGCTTTTCAGTTCGTAAAAGGAGTCACACAACAAATGTAGATAGAAATATAAAGGGGTTTTTGCACATTGATACCATGTAGTTTTATGTAGTGGCAATTTACTACCTTCTAGTTTAGAAAATATAATTTAGTACCCTATCTTTTATATGACAACGAGTTAGAAGGCCTGACCCCAAACAATGTTACCCTCATTGACAGAAAACCGCTCACGTGCCATCTCCAACAATCTCGCTTGCCTCGGCTTCTTCGACGGAGATCCCCGAAAGCAAACCTACGGGGCCAGACAGACGTGTGCACACTGCCCACCCAGGAGCTCGCTCACGAGGCAGCTCGCCAGGGCATCATGCTCCTCAAGAACGCCACCGGCTCGTTGCCGCCTCGCTGGCCATCATCGGCCCCAACGCCAACGTCACCAAGACCATGATCGACAACTATGAGGGCACGCCCTGCAAATACACAACGCCGCTCTAGGGCCTGGTGGCGGTGGTGCCAACGATGGTGTACCAGCCTGGCTACCTCAACGTGGGGTGCGCTGGCCCCAGCCTCCAGCTCGACGCGACGAAGGGGCGGCGGCGCAGGCTGACACTACCGTCCTCATTATGGGTATCGACCGATCGATTGAGACGAAGGGCATCAACTACGTCGACCTCCTCCTCCCTGGCTAGCAGACGCTCCTCATCACCGACGTCGCCAAGCCAGACAAAGGCCCGGTCATCCTCATCATCATGTCCAGCGGACCCTCCTCTCTGGCCAGCAGACGCTCCTCTTCATCGAGGTCGCCAAGGCAGCCAAAGGCCCTTTCATACTCGTCGCCAAGGCAGCCATAGGCCCGGCCATCCTCGTCACCAAGGCAGCCATAGGCCCGGCCAACCTTGTCATCATGTCCGGCGGATCCTCCTCCCGGCTAGCAGACGCTTCTCATCACCGAGGTCGCCAAGGCAGCCAAAGGCCCGGTCATCCTCCTCATCATGGCCAACGGAGCCTTCGACATTTTTTTGTTAATAGGGTAACGCCGTCTGGGGTCAGGCCTTTACGTGAGCTGTATTTTGTCAATGGGGTAACACGGTCTAGGGTCAGGCCTTGTAACGCGCCATCATATAAAATGTATGATACTAAATTACATTTTCTAAACTAGAGGGTAGTAAATTGCCACTCCCTGAAACTACAATGTATCAAAGTGCGAAAACCCCAAATATAAATTATGTCACGTTTTGTTGCTCGCGCGGTGGAAAATTTGAGCAAGCTGAGAGAGCACGTCAATGAGGCCAAATTGAAAAACAAGTTGTAATGTAAAAATAAATGCAAGTTTGCGTGCCAATGGAAAATTCAGATTGATTAAGATTAAATTATGCAATATATTTTGTGCAGATGGCCGAAATAGAGCAGCATATGAAATTTTTGGGGATGTCATGACATTCGATACAACTTATCTCACAAACAAGTATGACGTGCCTTTTGCCCCTTTTATGAGCGTTAACAACCCTTTAATGAGCGTTAACCATCATGGATAGTCAGTTTTTCTTGGTTGTGCTATATCCTCAAATGAAGACACCGACACATTTTGTTGGCTTTTTCACAATTGGCACTGTTGCATGAATAAATAGCCTCCTAGAAGCATTATCACTTACCAAGATGGAGCAATGCATAGTGACGTGCAAACAGTATTTCCGCCTACTACACGCATCAGTGGTATCTATGGCATATTTAAAAAAAATTAACTGAGAAGCTTTGAGGTCGTAAAGATTACAAAGTTATTAAGAAAGTTTTGAAGCATGTAGTTTATAAATCTCTTACTCCAAAAGCCTTCATGGATAATTGGAGGAATATGATCGCACAGTTTGGCCTTGGAAAGTATAAATGATTATCTGAAATGTATGAGGAATAAAGTAGATGGGTCCCAGCATATGTCAAGGATACATTTTGGGCGGGAATGTCGACCGCATAATGAAGTAAAAGCATAAACTCTTTTTTTTATGACTTCGTACATTCCAAGACCAGTCTTAAGCAATTTGTAGAGCAATATGATAATGCCTTGAGGAGCAGAGCAGAAAAGGAGGTTCAAGCAGATTATAGCTCATTTCAATTTGTGATCCCACATATTATAGAATTTGTGTCACGCCCCGAGCCAGAAAACCCATCCAGATCGAGGCGTGAGCCATCTAAACCTGTTTACATCATCAATAGGCGCACAAATATATAACTGCTATGAATTTGAATCCATATCATAAAAAATTTCGACAAAATCTCCTTTATAATTAGGGTTAATAACATTTTACTCCCATATAGTTTGAAAATATGTCAATTTACCCCCAATATTTTAAAACGTGACAAAACACACCTTTAATTTATCAATGTGGTCGTATTACACCCAAATGTGACAAAATGCACCCCATATATACGGGGTAAATTGGGTATAATACGACCACATTGATAAATTAAGGGTGTGTTTTATCACGTTTTAAAATATAGGGGGTAAATTGACATATTTTTAAACTATAGGGGAGTAAGATGTTATTAACCCTTATAATTATAACAATTTATAGAGCAATATGATAATGCCTTAAGGAGCAGAGCAAAAAAGGAGCCTCAAGCATATTATAGCTCATTTCAATTTGTGATCCCACATATTACAGAATCTGTGTCACGCCCCGAGCCAAAAAACCCATTCAGATCGAGGCGTGAGCCACCTAAACCTGTTTACATCAACAATAGACGCACGACATGTGTGGGGGTAGGGCTAGCTAGTAGGCGACCTCTCTAACACGCCTCAAGATCTTGAAGGGACCCGTGAATCTCGTTGTCAACTTGCCTCTGCTACCAAATTTGATCGATCCTTTGCGTGGAGAAACCTTCAGGAACACCCTGTCACCTACTACAAACTCTAACGGTCGTCGCATCTTATCTGCATAACGCATTTGTCTGCTGTCGTGCCCTGACCAGAACCATAGGAAACTACGTGGCCCTCCTGCATGAGGACACACCCCAAACCCTCACCGCTAGCGTCGCAGTAGACACTGTAACCAACGCCTCGCTCGGGGACGATCAACATCGGTGCACTGGTCAACCTGGTCCTCAGCTCTACGAAGGCTCGCTCACTAGCATCATCCCACACGAACGGGATGGCCTTCTGTGTTAGCTTGTTCAATGGTTCGGTGACTCTGGAAAAGTCTCGCACGAACTGCCTGTAGTACCCCGCCAAGCCCAGGAAACTGCGAACCTTGAACACTATCATCGGTCTTTGCCACTGTACCACTGCCTCTATCTTGGCGGGGTCGACTGAGATCCCTGCTGCCGACACCACGTGTCCAAGGAATCCCACCTGTGCAAGCCAGAACTCGCACTTGAAAGCCTTGGCATAAAACCGATGCTCCCGAAGTAGCTGCAACACTGTCGCCAAGTGTCGCTCGTGCTCCGCCTCTGACCGGGAGTAGATAAGGATGTCATCGACGAACACCACCATGAATTTGTCTAGGAAAGGCCGGAAGATCCTCTGCATGAGGTCCATGAACGTTGTTGGTGCGTTCGTCAGCCCAAACGGCATCACCACGAACTCGTACAGACCGTACCGAGTCCGGAATGTCGTCTTCGGGATGTCGCAATCCCGAACCCTCAACTGGTGGTAGCCAGTGCGGAGGTCGATTTTCGCGAACACTGAAGATCCTCGTAGCTGGTCAAACAAGTCGTCGATCCTTGGCATCGGATACCTATTCTTCACCGTCACCCTGTTGAGCCGCCTGTAGTCTATGCAAAGTCGAAGGGTACCATCCTTCTTCTTTGCGAACAACACTGGCGCCCCGAAGGGAGACATGCTGGGACGGATGAAACCTTTGCTGGTAAGCTCGTCTAGCTGGGTCCTCAACTCACTCTGCTCTGCTGGTGCCATCCTAAAAGCTGGGAGAGAGATCGGTGCGGTACCTGGTACTAGGTCGATCTCAAAGTCGACCTCTCTGGACGGTGGAAGCCCTGGCAACACCTCGGGAAACACATCGGTGTAGTCGCACACGATCCTGGGAAAACTGCGCTGCTACACTCCCTCAGAACTGAACAGGGACAGACTGGCCAGCAAGGCTGAAAGCTCACTGCCATGCCTCCCCACACCACAAGCAAAGGAATCGGCTGAGAACCGATCCCCTAACAGCACGAACTGTGTCCTGTCAGGTGTCCAAGCGACCACCCTTCGACGACCACAGTCGATAATAGCTCGGTATGCTGCTAAGCAGTCCATACCGAGTATCACATCGAAGCCCGTCATGTCTAGCACCCGCAGGTCTAGATTGACGTGGAGGCCTCCAACCTCCAAGGAACAAGACCGGCAGACCCGGTCCACCCTGACCGCTCCGCCGATCGGTGAGTCTACAGATTGTGCCACCTCTAGCCGACTCGTCTCTAACCCTAGCGATGCCACGCACATGTTAGCAATGTAGAAGTGAGACACCCCTGAATCTATCAGCACATCTACTAAGGAACTAGAAAGATGAAAGATACCTCTGAGGACGGATGGCTCTACCGTGGCCTGCTGGTACTGCAAATGCTGCTGGTACTGCGGTGGCGGCTGATACAGCTGAACGGTGTCCTGCTGCTCGCGAACTGGGACGGCTCGACCTAGCTCCTGACCCGCGCCTACCACTACTCCCCTGCCAGGCACCGGACCCTCCGCCTCTACTGCCCTGCGGCACAGCGCCCCGCGCTCCTCGCATGGGACAGTCTCTACGGTAGTGCCTCGGTTGCCCGCACTAGAAACACGTGGCCGGCACGCCGCCAGGCTGCTGACTCTGGCCTCCCCCTGACGGAGCCTGCCCAGATGGCCCGACCATAAGTAGAAACAGGGCTGGTGGACTCGGTAGAGGCTGCCGGTACTGTAGTGCACGCGACGGCTGCTGCTGAAAGGGTAGTTGGCGCTGCTGATGCCCTCTACCGAACCCCCCTCTGCCCTGGGGTCGCTGCTGCGAACTAGTGAAGGGTGCTGGTGGAACTGCGCGGCACTTGTCATCCTACAACGGAGCCTCTACGGCCAAGGCGCAGTTCAGGATCGCCGAGTACAACTGGAAGCAGTGTGAGCTGGTCTGCCGCCGGATCTCTGGTCAAAGTCCCCACTCAAACTACCGCACCCTGGCTGTCTGATTTGCTGCAACTGACCCCGCAAATCGAACAAGGTGCGTGAACCTGGAGGCATACTGCTGAACGGAGCGAGTACCCTATAAGAGGGACTGGTACTCGCGGGTCAGGGCGTCACGTGCACTCGTTGGGAAGTGCACGTCCATGAACATCACCCTGAACTCCTCCCACAGTGGCACCTCTCCATCACTAGTGTGCTGGGTGGTGCGCCACTAGTCACGGGCGCCTCCATCGAGCTGGAACGCCGCGAGGGTAACCTGAACCCGGTCGTCCTCGACGAAGAGTGCATCTAGGACGCGCGAGACTCCGTCGAGCCAGTCGTCCGCTGCGGTCGGATCTCCAGACCTACCGCTGAACCTGGGCGGGTTCAGCCGCTGGAAAACCATCGTGAAAGCCACCGAGGCCCGCCCGTCGACAGGAACAGAGGCCTCCTCCTCGGCGAGGAAGACCTCTGCCTGCGCGACCGAAACCGTCGCTGGTGATGGTGTAGTCCATCTAGCCCGGACCACCCTGACAGGAGCAGTCCTGTCCGGTCGAGCGGGTCGACCAGGTCGTACCCCACCCCGACTGGCAACCGGAGGTCGGCCGCGAGCTCCCGACATCTGCACGATCACCAACGACAAATTAGCTTCCACTCGTTAGAACAGCAAAACAAACAACATAACAATAAAGCGGAAGACATACACAATACAAGGAGAGCATGCACGGATGTTCTAGACATAGAACTATCCCAGCCTATGCTCAATCTCAACCGTATCCTGATCCTACTCCCTGGGATCTACAGGCTATGCTCTGATACCAAGTTGTCACGCCCCGACCCGCGTAGGCCCAACCGGGCCGGGCGACGCGAACCGGAACCTAACCAATTGCGGAAATTTTGGCGAGGTTTCCCTCTAATCATAGTGGTCTCCCTAGCAATTCATAATTATCCTGTATTAACATACAATTACAAACTTGAAAGACTGAAGCAGAATATAAACAAAACCTCAACAAGGTAAAAGTTATACAATTCCTCTCCCGTAGGAGGCTAACTAAACAAAGGGTACAGAAAGATAAATTACTGCTCCTCAAGCACCGCCAGACGCCGCCACGTCACCAAACACCGGCCCCATAGGGGCGACCGAAGAAGAGCTAGCGCCAGCACCTGCAAAACGCAGCCCGGGTAGGAGTCAGCACTAAGCTCAGCATGGACACTACACTACGATACTCACAAGGAAGGGAACACAACAGTGCCGCCCCCAAGTCTATCCTAGGTGTATACAAGGGTCCCATAACCCTACCGAAAGTCCGTGAACGCAGGCCCAAAACAATGCATACTCTCAACAGGACACAGAACACTGTTTGGCGGGCCAGGACACCGCTGGGCAGGCACTCCTCCTCCCAAGAGTTTAAGAACACCGGACTCCGGCTACACTTCGGATACCACTTGGAGTCGATACGACCTCTAAACATCAAACCACATGTATTCAGGTCATCTAACCCTATCATCGAGAAACGACTGAATACTACAAATCGAGTCCTGGACCTAGCTACCTGCAACGGTCCTAGAGCTAGATCCGGACTACCCGAAAGCCCCGGATCGGCGATCAACCCATCGCCCGCGCCCTACACAGATGCAACTAATGCACAACACAATGCATGCTATGATCATACACAGTAATATACAGATAAGCATGCATCAGTATGTGATTGTATATCAAACAAGGTCTGGGCACGGCACCCTGTCGGCTCAGGGTTGTGAACAGGTAAGTAAAGTCTAGGAGCTGCTAAAGTGGTACCACCACCAACTGTCAGCAGTCCACCACAACACCTGCATCGGGAAGCAGCCCCACAAACAACAGCTCATGGATATCACAGATAAAGCCCTCGGCGCACGCCAGCATGCAAGGCTAGGGAAAGCTGTAGGGCTACCCGCTCGTTTATTCTAAACATTTCAGGAGTCATCACTCCCCCGGTTCACTACTGCCCTATTACAGGGCTAATATGCTTAAACATATGTACAATGTATAAAGTGGTAAGGGAAAACCGATATACCAAGCCCCGCAGGCAAAAGCCATGAAAAAATCCTCTCTGCTACTAAAGGATCAATCTTTTCCTAAGAAAAGATCGATCTTTCGAGTAACATAGAGCCTTCCCTCACTGTTGAGCTAAAGAAGATCAATCCTTCCTCCCAGGAAGATCGATCCTTCTCGAGACAGAGGGCACCCTTCTTGTCGTGCCAAGAAAGATCGATCCTTCCTCCCAGAAAGATCGATCCTTCCTCCCAGAAAGATCGATCCTCCTCGCGACGCAAGGTAACCATGCTACCCAAGACCCAGGATCGATCTTCTCCAAGCAGATGATCGATCCTTCATCGAGCGTAGCATGACCAACCCAGAGGGATTGATCCTTCCTCCAGAAGGATCAATCCGGATGGGTTCTCCGGCGTACATCCGGCGAGAAATACCGATGAAAAACTCTACCAAATCCCACAAAACTTTGAGATTTGGTAGTACTATGGACGACGAGTCCAAAAACGATGAGATTATGGAAAACCAACCTGTATATCTACAGATCTAAGCAAAAGATCAACCACGAACCGGAAAAACTTCCAAAAACCCGAAGATTGTAGGTAGGATCCCTACCTAAGCAATAGCAGCTTCAATCCAAGCTACTAGGCCTTAGATCGTCCTCAAACTCCTTCAAAATCGCCAGATCTGAGCTCAAGATCCGCGGATTTCAAAATGGTTTAAAGAAATCCGTTGCGTCCGCTTTATAGGCGGACGAACCGACGTATGAGGGATCGATCTTTCCCTAGGCAAAGATCGATCCTTCATAACAATCGCAGCTTGACTTTTTGGCACAAGGAGATCGATCTCTTAGCCAAAGAAGATCGATCTTATTTGTGCAGAAAGCTAGACTTGGGCTAGAACTCAAGCCCAAGCCAGGATCTTTCGATCCCGGGTCCCACTAACCATTCTAGCCAAGCATTTCCACAAACATGGTCAGTGTGTGCACATGCGTGTGTGAAACAAGCCGACAAGGTGCAATTCACCGAATTGCCCTTGTGGTCCACAACGAGCCACATGTGTAGAGGGACGGGTCCTCACATCTGCTCTGTGCTAATCTCTCTGAAGACTGCCTGATGATGTCTGGACCAGTGAGTGAAGCCTCTCCAACCTCTTTCTAGCACACTGGTGAGTGACACGGTCTGCCGTACAACGCCTCGAACGGTGCGAACCCCAAACTGGCATGATAACTGTTGTGGTAGGTACACTCCACCAACCGTACATGCTGCTCCCAACTACCCCCAGCATCAAGCACACAAGCTCTGAGCATGTCCTCCAGGATCTGAATCGTCTGCTCTGACTGTCCGTCCGTCTGAGGGTGGAACATCGTGCTGAAAGTCAACAAGGTACGCATGGACCGTTGAAAACATTCCCAAAATCTACCAGTGAACCTGGGGTCTCGATATGACACTATGATCACTGGGACGTCGTGTAGTCTGACAATCTCATTGAGGTATAGTTGGCTCAGCCTGGAAACAGGATCTGTGCTCCTTATGGGTAGAAAGTGTGCCGATTTGGTCAACCGATCAACGATGACCCAAATGGCATCATGCCCTCTAGGTGTCCTCGGCAACCCTGTAACAAAATTCATCGCTATGTGCTCCCACTTCCATTCTGGTACTGAAAGTGGCTGTAGTAACCCTGGGGTCCGTCTGTGCTCTGCTTTCACCTTCTGACAGGTAAGGCATCTGGAAACGAAATCTGAAACTGCTCTCTTCATCGAGGACCACCAAAACTGTTGGCAAAGATCATGGTACATCCTGGTGCTCCCGGGGTAAACTGCAAAGCTGGAATGGTGAAACTCACGCAAGATGTCCTCTCTCAACGTTGGGTTTGTTGGAACTGCAATGTCGCCTCTGGAGCACAAACCACCCATTGTCGTTACTGTCTAGCCCTCAATCGCATGCTTAGTCCCGACTACAACATGGATCTCCACGAGATCGGGGTCTCTACCCTGCGCCTCTATCACCCTCGTTAGAAGTGTTGGAATGTTGCGTACAGCGTAGAGAAAGCCGCATGACGTTCCGTCCTCGAACTCTAACCCGAACTGGTTAACTGTTTAGATCATCTGCCACTGTCGAACTGAAACTGCTGCCAACTGATGAGTGCATGAAAGTGCACTCTGAACAGTCTTATAACCATCTCAATTGCTAGATTATTATCCTTAATCAGCATCTTTATTACTATTTTTATATCTATATGTTGCTTCACATGGTTGTTTGGAAAATACAGGAAATTGGAGCTAAAAGAAGCTGAAAAGAGTATATGGATAAATTTCAAAAATTAATCTGTACCTGCTCATGAAGAACCAGATGATGTGTCATATATGGTTGGAAAACTCTTGAAGTCTAGATTCTGGAGAATTTTACGGTTCGTGATTCCGAGTTTCGTAGAGGAAGTTACGGCAATTTCAGTACCGATGCGCAGTCTGAATGGCAGAAAGGAAAATAAGCTGGAAGTCCGAGCGATCGGCCGATCGATCGGACCACGCAAAAACGTGACAGAACATGTGTTTTTCAGCCACAACGCATCCGATCGATCCCTCCATCGCTCCTATGGGGTCCGATCGATCCGACACCGATGGTCCGATCGATCGGACTCCGAAAAAGCCAAAATCAGCGGATTTTAACGCATCCGATCGATCCAGCGCCCATACTTCGATCGATCGGACTCGGGCGTACATAGAAGTTGAAGATTTTAATGAGACCAATCGATCCAACATCCCGAGGAGGATCGATTGGACGTTCCCAGTGAATTAAATCAACGGTTTAGATCAAATCCGTTGATGGAGAGACTTTGGGGCTATAAATAGGACTCTTTCTAGGCTTTGAGGGGGACTTCTTGGACGTTTTTGGAGGCTCTTTCTAGACGTTTCCCAAAGGAAGAAGATGAAGACATCTCCATCCATGGCCGAGTAATCCGCGGGCATGGCGGACGGATGATCTAGCGAGGACTAGGGCTTCTTCTCCAACAATGGTTCATAGTTTTTAATCTTTATTGTTAAACTCTTCTTATGTATTGTATCTTCACAGATTGCTTTGTGGTTAAACATTATTATAAATCCAGTCATGCTTCTTTTATGATATTGTGATCTCATAGTTATCTCCTTTGATTCTCCTACCGAGTTTTGCGAGACCTTTGCTATGCATTGCCCGTAGTGACAACTGGTATTGTGTATTCTTAGGGATCTGGTAAGACAAGGTTGGGGCTCTATCCCGTGAGATCTTTGCTATGCATTGCCGATTGTGAGAGTTGGTATTGTGTATTCTTAGGGATCCGGTTAGAGTTAGGGCTTTGTCCCGATGAACTTTTGCTGCGCGTTGCCTGTAGTGACAGCCGGTATCGTGTATTCTTAGGTTTGGTTGGATGAAGTTAGCACTATAAAAAGGAAGAACCAATCGTAGGAAGAGGCATTTATATATTTTATCCGATTCATAACTCTATATCTTCCGATTAAGGTGATTGGGATGTGAATCCCTTAACTGAGTATTATATGAACCATTGAGAAGAGAAGAACCTAAATCCGAGTGAAGTGATTCCTGAAGCCTAGCCTCATTCAAATCTTGATTTCTTTCGTTAACTTTATCTTACCATTACATCTTTGATCTATTTTCTTAACTTTCATCGCTCTTGATTGTTTTCAATATATTATTATCTGTGTTCTGGATCTTTCCTGCTTGTCTCTCTGTGGGATTCAACCTCTCTTATGCTGTACTGCACCGCGACCGCTGTGCGTGACACATTTGAGCGACATCACCAACTCTGCTCTGTGCTCCTTGACCTGCTTGCTCAATGCGTCTGCTACGACGTTGGCCTTACAAGGATGGTAATGCAACTCGAAGTCGCAGTCCACCAGCAACTCCATCCATCGGTGGTGATGTCTAATGTTGAGGTCACGCTGGGTGAATACATGCCTCAAGCTCTTGTGATCTGTGTACACCTAGAACCGCTAGCCATAAAGATAATGCCGCCACGTCTTCAATGCAAAAACTGCTGCTACTAACTCCTGATCATGGACTTATAATGGTTCTTCAGCTGTCTCAAACCATCAGCCACAACGTGGCCCTCCTGCATCATCACACTCCCAAGACCCTCTGTACTAGCGTCACAATACACACTATAGCTGACGCCACGCCCTGCAACTATCAAGATAGTGGCACTGGTCAATCTAGTCCTCAGCTCTATGAAGGCCTGCTCGCAAGCATCGTCCCAAACAAAAGGAACCGCCTTCTGGGTCAATCTGGTTAGTGGCGCTGCTATCCTGGAGAAATACCTGACAAACCTCCTATAGTATTCTGCCAAGCCGAGGAAACTACGGACTTCAAACACTGTCTTCAGTCTCTGCCACTGCATAACTGTCTCTATCTTGGTTTTTGATTAGATCTGGGCCGTTCGATCAGCCAGATCTGATCCTAGCCGCTTCAATCTCGATCCTAGTGATCGAACTCAGATCCTTCGATCTAGAGTCCTCCTTGTCACACCCCGACCTAGAAAACCTATCCAGTCCGGGGCGTGAGGGTCTTAAACTCTAAAATCAAACAACAAGAACCTCCCATGTAAACATCATTTTTAAAACCTGGTGCACAATTATAATATTCACAACTAATTTAAACTATTATATCATCAAGTCATAAATAAAATGATCAATTAACGTTTAAAGATACAATATTGATATCAGTCCTCTAATTACAACAATCTATATCAATTTACATCAATTTGGAATACAAATACATTTCTCCTCAAAATTACACTTTATACATTTATTTGAAATACAAATACAATTTAAAGTTGTACATAAATTGAATTGAAAATAAGCTGATGAGGATTACTAGATTTCATGCACCACCAGGGGAAGGACTATCTCCGACGCCGTAACTACATGAAGAGGGAACCACGCTTGTACCTACAAATGCAGCCCGGGTATGAGTGAGCGATAAGCTCAGTAGGGTTCTACTCTACGTCACACTACAAGGAGGAAAACAACAACAGTGTTGTTGCTCCGCCTAAGTCTAAAGGATGTCACGAGGTCCCATAACCCCTATCGATTCCCCACGGGATCCTACTCTTCTCAACCGACCACGCTGAGAACATCAACCAAACACGCGGGAGAAAATAGGAACCAGAACTAGTAGGAACACCCTTTACCCAGCAGGAAACCACTGCCTGAGGAAACACGTCAGGAACATCAACAATCATCTTTAGTACTTGGCCTTGGGGAAACGACACGACCTCTAAACCTCAACCAGAGTAATTGCGGCCGACTACTTAAATAATCCTCGAAACAGCAAGATTGATTAAAGACAACAATCACGTCCTAATCCGTATTCTACCCAAGCCCGGTCCTAAGGCCAGATTTGAGCTACCCGAGCCCTCGGATCGGCAAATCCCCTATTCACCCACGTCCTAACCTTTTTATGATTCTAATGCAATCAAATGCATGTAACGCTCACGCGCACATTAATAGATTAGGACATGCAACAGTATGTCATACATCATACAGGGCTAGGCATAGCATCAAACTTGCCAGAGGGTAAACATAGCATAAAACATATAGAGGTCTAAGCTACAACATTTAATCTAAATTCTGGCATTACGACGACATAAACGACTGTCAACCGAAATTCCTACAACGGGAGCACATCCCCGGCCAACCAATTAAACACAATCAACAATACATAATATACATAAGCTGGGGCACACCTTCGGCCTGTTAACTATCTAAACATCCCGAGGGGCATGACTCCCTTGGTTCAACCACGATGCTCACATAGGGCTTAAGTATATATATGTGTATACATACAATATAAGTCACATGATACAATAGAGTACAAAATTTCCAATTATAAGAACCTGACAAGAGAGAGAGAGAGAGAGAGAGAGAGAGAGAGAGAGAGAGAGAGAGAGAGAGGCGTGCTATACCTACCATCAAGCTTATTCAATCATCATAAAACTAGGTGTACATGCTTGTTAACAAAATACCATATTCATCTAGATTATAGGCAAGTTTGTCAATTAAATGCTAATTAAGCAAGGGGGTTTAGTTACCAACTAAACATGCCAAAGACAATGATCAAATCATGCAAAACTTACCCAATTGAATAGACTACTCGTAGGTGTCACTAGCAACTTCAAATCAATAAAGCAAGGTGGATTAAACATGTTACAATTTATAGTAAGCCCCTAATTGCATGAAATTAGCTAAGGGAAAGGTATAGCTCAAACCTCATTGCTCTTATCCAATTAACATGAAACTTAGCATGCATGTTCATTAGTAGCTTCCAAAACATCTACCAGGAATTCGATTCGAATGGATAAACGAGAATAGATGAAAACCACGTATTTTGACTTTCGACCGAAAAAATGCGAAAGGAGGCATAATTACCTCAAAACCTCTCCAATCAAGGCCAAAACTCCTAAAACAGTCCTAATTAACCTTAGGGCTAACTTACACGAGGATTAGGTTAAACAAGGTCGAAACTCCATTAAATTAGCTAACTAATTTCTTAATTTTAGTTTCGCAGCAGTCTAGGAAATAATTCACCAAAAATTGTATATAAATCCAAACAATTATGAAACCAACGGCAATTATAAGTAGATTCAAGGATCTACAACTTTAATGCTTGTACGAGCCAAGATCTGAGCTTGAACAACTCAACTCGCAGAAAAACAGGGTTTCGATAAAATCCGAGAAAAACATGTATAAATTCGGGTTAAATCCAAATAAAATCTCATGAAAGCTAGATCAGACATTAAGCAAGCTAAGAGGAACAATCTAACACAAGGAAATCAACAATCAATCAAACCAAACCCTAGATAAATCCTAAACATGAGTTTAGGCGTAGAAACCTACCTTAAACGCTAATCCAGCCTTGATCTCCCATCCTCCCTTTCTGTCGTCGTCTCCAGCTCACCGGAGAGCCGCCGGGAGTCATCGACATCCGCTGTTCACGCGCGATGGGAAGAGGAAGGAGAGGAAGAGGATCGGGTCTGAGGGGGAAAGGAGAGGGGGAGGAGAGAGCCAAGGATGGGCGGTGGCCGGAGGTGGTGGTGAAGGAGCTCCGGAGGACGAAGAGGGCTAGCGCAGTCACGAGCGGGGTGGAAGAAAGGAGAAAGAGAGAGAGGGATTGGGCGCGAGGGAGAGGAAAAGTGAAAAGGAGGGAGAGAGAAAAGGGGTTTGGCGACCTGGTCTAGTCTGTTTAATCGGATCGGGTTCGATTAAACCCTAGATTGCGATATCTCTTCGCAATCTCGCCCGGATATGTCGATTCCGAACACACCTATTGGGTCTATTCAATTACATACATTAGTAAAGGTTGTGTGTGTACTACACGGGTGTGAAACCCAACTTCACAAGGGAAAATTACCAAAATGCCCTTGGAGCTGCAACGATCGAAGCGATCGTTGAACAAGGCCAATCGGACCAAAACCAACCAAACCAGACTCTTGACCTAACGCGGTCGGACCAGATATAGAGGGACGGGTCGTCACACTCCTAATGGTTTAATCAAGCACATACATCATTATAAGGCCGTGGTGCACTACGCGTGTGTGTAACCAACCGACCGGGCGCAATTTGACCAAATTGCCTGCCCCTAGGGTCACAAAGAGGCCATGTGATCGACGATCATGCTCAACGCGGAAACATGCCAAGAATGGATCGCCCCTCGACCGACGTGGTCGAGCTGGGTCGGAGGAACGAGTCCTCACATAACGACAAGCTTTCGCGCTTAAGCTCGGATCTTCTGATCTCAAGCCCGCCTAGGGTTCTAATAAGCACATTCATCATTCATAGGGTCGTGTGTGCACTATGCGGGTGTGAAACCGACCGATAAGGCGCAATTGAGAAATAGTTTACTACATTAAGTTCTAAGTATATCAAGAAAAATCATAATAACAACTTTTGATTGTAAGTTAAGTAGAATGACTACCAGTGATGGCATTACCTGTCTTTCAGATGATGGCAATGCAGATCCCCATTGGTGTTCTAGACAAGATCGATATGGCTATTAGAAGGTTCCTATGGTATGGCAAAAGGGGTGGCATATCTGTTGTCGCCTGGGAGACGGTCTGTCGCCACAAGGGGATGGGTGGCCTTGGTCTGAAGGATCTGAAGCGCTGGCAGCTATCCATGAGAATGAAGAGAGTGGCCGATCTGCTGGCGGGGAAAGTCTCTGTGTGGTCCTTGATAGTTCGCAGCAAGTATAGCTGGGAGGGGTGTTTGCCACTGCTGAAACCTGGGCAGCGAGCTTCGGCACTATGGCGTTCCTGCTGTAAGGCGGCGGCAAAGCTGAACCTGGGTTTGAAATGGGTTCCCTGTGTTGGAAGTAGGCTGAGGGTGGTGGAGCAATGGTGGTTTGGAGATGGACCTCTGTCTCGTACTCCTTGCCCGTTGAGGATGGACTGCAGCATCGATGACCTTGTCGTTGGTGACCTTATGGACTCGCAGGGGAGCTGGCTGGAGGGAGACGGTGTTGACTTCCTTCCGCAGCATGTGAGAGAGGCTCTCCGGGAGACCTCTATTGATCGTGTGGCGCCAATGGACCGGCATCGATGGATGGGTTCATCATCAGGAATAATCACAATGAGTAGATGTTACAGGTTCCTGGAATCTATGGAATCCAGTGACTCACCTACAGAGTTATACGGCCGGTGGTGGTGGAGTGTGTGGAAGGCTCCGGCGGGGCCGAGAGTGCGTTTTTTCCTCTGGAGACTAGCGCACGGTAAGCTCCCGTCGCTTGGTACTCTGTGGTCTCTCTGCTTAACCAGTGAAAAAGAGTGCCCGCGATGCCACTGTGAAGATGAATCCTTGGAACACATCTTCTTTCGATGTGGATTTGCTCGACAGATTTGGGAGGAATTGCTGCGGAGGTCACCAGTTGATCTAGCAAACTGGAACTATGACTCATGCTTTGGCTGGTTGGGGAGGTCCTCTAGGTCGGAGGAAACACGACGGCTAAAGTCACAGATGGCTTATGGGTTGTGGTGCATTTGGAAGTCCAGATGTGCGCTGATTTTCGAAGGGATGCAGGATCCTCTCCCCGGTATCATCAGGCGAATCAAATGGTTGTCCAGGGAGTTCCTGCTAGTGCATCAGAAATGTGAAGTTGCAGCTGGAAGGCAGGATTGGGAGGGGATGAAAATCCAAACGGATGCTTCGGTGACTAACCCTGCATTTGGAACGGGGTTGGGCGCGGTATGTGTGGATCATGAAGATAATATTGTTTGGACGGCGTCCAAGGTGGTGAACATTGAGCATGACCCCGTGCTACTGGGGGAAGTTGCTGCAATTAGGCTAGGCCTTGAAGAAGCCTTAAGGAGAGGTGCAGGATCGGTGTTGGTGGAGAGTGACTCTGCATTGGCAGTTGGTTTGCTGAAGGGGAGATTGCCCAGTACAGGGAGTATCTTGACACACATTTAGGAGGTTTGGTGGCTTGTAGGGAGGTTTAAGGATGTGCAGTTCTCCTTCATCCCTCGAGAAACTAATCAGCGTGCGGACCATATTGCTGGACAAGCACGGCAAGTGGCGAGATTTGGCATGAGTGCCAGTCCTGCTAATGTGGCCAATACGGCCGTTTCTTGTGATCAATAAATTGTAATCACCTAGCCTGCGGGCTCATCTTTTCAAAAAAAAAAAGTAGAATGACTACCATGAATAGAGACAAGAAAATATCACAAGAAACACAGGAAAAACATAGACTAATAGTTTAGTGTTCTCCACATTGCTTGTGAATCTCGAGGAAAGAAGATACCACTCACAATAAATCTATTTGGATGTAGAAACAAACCTGAAATTAAGAGTAAGAGAATGAGCGGGGCCGAAGATCAACAACGCAAGAGGTTGTAGCACCGACCACGAGATCCACGCAGGAGATGGGTGTCCCCACTAGCTCGGAGAGAGATCAGGCGGGGGGCGGGGAGGGGCGGTTGGCGAGGACGCTCGAGATGAAGGGGCGGGGGCGGCGAGGACGCTCAAGACCAGGGAGTGGGCTGGATGGAAGAATGTCACGCCTCGGCCCAGAAAACGCATCCGGTCCAGGGCGTGAGGGTTCCTACTACTATTCATCTTCACTCTGGCACGATGCATTGCGGAAATGTGAGATTGATTTAAGCAAAAGGACTTCCAGGCATATAAACTGTAATCTTAACAATCTAAAACTCAAGATCAAGACGAACAAGATTCTATTGAATTTACATCATAGTTGTACTATCCAGACATCCGATGCATATTCATCAAAATTTCTCAAAGAGGGAAAAATTATACATTTACATAAATCCTCGAGGGATGTCTGTATATATAGAAAACCACCAAAAGTATAACAGGTGTCCCACAGCAACCTCAAGCGCCTCCGGAAGTCGTCACGTCACCAAAAGCTGATCCAGCTGGTGCTACTGAAGAAGAGCTGGCACCGACACATGCAAAGACAACCCGGGTAGGAGTGAGCAACAAGCTCAGAGGGTTCTACTCTACGTCACACTGAAAGGGAGGAAAATAACAACAGTGTCGTTTCTCCGCCTAAGTCTAAAGGATGCCACGGGGTCCCATAACACCTATCGATTCCCAAGGGATTCTACTCTTCTCAACCAACCACGCTGGGAACATCAACCAAACATGTTAGGAGGAAACGTGAACCAAAACCAGTAGGAACACCCTTTACCCAACAGGAAACCACTGCCTGTGGACAATGTCAGGGACATCGACAACCATCATTAGCACTTGGCCTTGGAGAAGCGACACGACCTCTAAACCTCAATCAAAATAATATTCCAGTCTAACTACTTAATAATTCTCGAATGATAATTAATCAAATAACATTACAATCACGTCCTAGTCCTTCTTACTCAACCACGGTCCTAGAGCTAGATCCGAGCTACCCGAAGTCTCGGATCGACGATTGACTATCGCCCACGCTTAACCTGGAATGCCTCTAATGCATACAGTGCATGCGCCTATCCAAGCATCTAACCTAGGTGTCACTATATGCCACAACAATAATTGTCAGTTCAACAGTTTATACAATAGCCCTCGACACACGGCGACAATGGGCTAAGGTTTCACAAAACAACGTAAGCTAGCACTCATAGCTAGCAAACGGCTAAGCACGCAAGAAGCATTTAAGTTTACCATCCAACTAGGTATTTAAATGCAAGACAAACTATAGATTCACCAAAAAGATAAACCCACGATCAAATCCCAAAATCAATCAAATCCGTCAAAAACCCTGTGATAGTAGCATACATGCTTCCTAACATGAGTGGGTATCTATCATGAACGAAAGCCAATCAAAAGAAGCCAGAAAACACTGTTTTAGAGCTCATGGTCGATGCGACGGTCGATCGGGACAACGACCCTGGGAAGCCAAAAGGGAGACAGAGCCTCACGGTTGATGCGGCGGTCGACTATGAGACCGGCCAGTTGGGGAAAAAGATAAGGAATCACGGTCGATCGGGACATCGACCTTGGGAAGCCAAAAAGGAGACAGAGCTTCACGGTCGATGCGACGGTCGATCTGACGGTCAACCATGAGACAAGAATTAAACGTGCCAACACCTGATGGTCGATCCGACGGTCGACCGCCAAGCCTGGTGAGCACTTCCTAAGAACAGTATCAGAAATCCAATCTCTTCGATTTGATCTTTTAAAGCTCGTCAAAACTCGATGAAACTTTGCAGGCACATATAATAGATAGTGGGGAATCTATTGGTACGAAGAAAATGAGATTTTGACGGTTAAAACCCAAACCTATGTCTAAACGTGCAAAACTGACAAAACCGGCGATAATACGAAAATCGTCCAATAAAATACGGAACCATCCGGTATGAACACTCTATGCAAGCCATTCCACTAACGTATTAAGTTACACAACATTCTAACATGCAAAACTATATCAAAAGCACAATAAACCTATCCTAGGTAAACCCGACCACACGATCGGGGTAGAAATACCTACATGTGCAAGCATGGCAACTCCTCCACGTATCCACGAAGATCCGCTCCTCGAAACAATGACCTGAAACCCTAGCATAGCTGGCAGGGGGAGAGAGAGAGCAAGCGACAGGAGAAGAAGAAAAGGGAAATGAAAGAGAGAGAAAGTCAGGGTATTTATAGAGATCAGGATTTGATCTTTTTCGTCCGATTCGATCTTCCGATCGGAGGCACTCTTAAGGTTCTAATCATTCACATATATCAATCCAAGGTCGTGTGTGTGCTACACGGGTGTGAAATCGATCACCAGGCGTAATTTATCAAACTGCCCCTGGGTCACAAGAGCAACACAATCAACCTCATCTCACCCGACGCGAAATCAAACCAACAGGAAACGACCTTCGACCCACGCGGTTGAGACAGGTTAAAGAAACGAGTCCTCACAAAGAAAGCTAGGACACTGCGTTTTGAATGTGGATGGGATATTAATCGCGTACGAAAGGAGAAATTTGTGTGAATAGTTTATAAAACATGCGACTACTAAGCCACATGAGTACGAATAAAGATGAGTTAAAAAATCACGTTCGACACCGTAGCAACGCCATGTTAGGTCAATGTGGTATGAATAAAGATGTAGTATATCAATGGACTACATCAACTAATGTCACTGGGGCACATGCACGAAAGTCTTCGTATTTGTATGATGGGCCCACTTGCATGACTTCTGTTGGGTTACTTTTCGCACTCTTCTCTTATCAGCTTGTTTTTCTTCTAAAGTTGGTGCCTTTTTTTTTTTCTATAAAAGCTGTTCTATTTTCCAAAAATGTTAGAGATCTCTCCTCTCAGTTCTGCTGTAGCTGTCTCCGATTTTTCTCGATAAGAACGTTCGGTGGTTGGATTGATTTATAGATGAGCTCATCCAACTAGAGTTCCTGGGGATCAGGAAGAGAGATGGGTTCGTTGACGAGGAAGGAAGAGGTGACGGTGGCCGTGGCGGAGGGGTGGTCGAAGGATGCCGTAATTTACGTTAATGGTGTTCGCCGGGTGTTGCCCGATGGGTTGGCTCATCTCACCCTTCTTCAATATCTCAGAGGTATAATTTTGGCTTGTATTTCGAGGTTTTTGAGCTTTTGGGATGGTGTGGATTCGTGCTATAAGCTTGGGGCCTTGTTTTGTGGTTTGGATTATGGGTTCTGGACAAAAGATTGAATTTTTCGCTGTTTGCGAGGTTGAATGGTGATTCGTTGAGCAAGAGGTGAATTGGAAATTTGCTATGGGTCTGGAATTTCTTTTGGTTTTTTTTTGGTCACCTGTTTGAATATGACATGATTTAACCAGGTTGCAATTGTTCCCCGTCCTTGGGTTTGTCCAGAAATGTCGGACAGTATCACTTTGCTGAACTTTTGCGAGGAGAACTTTTGCTTGTGATTATGTTTTTAGTATGAAAATTAAGTATATTTTGAAATATCAGATATTCAACTGTGTATAAATTGGGTTTTTTTGAAGTGTCAATTTTAATAGTTAATCTTTAATTGATCCAAAGTTTGTTCATACGGTTTGATTTTGGTTGTCTTCTCTGCTGTAGTTTGACTTCAATAGCATGCTGCCTTTTGAATGAAAGTCGTGATGAGACTATTGTGCTATCTGGTAGTTTCCTCTTTTATGAGCATTTTCCCGTGCTTTATTTACTTTTTACTCGATAATCTAATATTAGAATGTTGGAAACTAGTGGAGTAGCTGGTTGTGGCGACTTTAAGAGCTTATGAACGAGAGAGTGGCATAAGAAGCATTGTTAGGAAGTACGGAAGTTGAATTACAAAGAATTGCTCCTGATGGTGTTTTTAGACGAATGAACTTTATAAGTTAAGCAGCAATCCATGTATTGTCTGGTGATGTTGTTTCTGAGAAACTAGAAGATGAAATGCAGTTGATGACTCTAGAGCTGCATGATGCACATGTTAGAACCCACTCTAGGAGCCTGATCAAATCTACTTGGAACATATTATATTGCTGCATATATTGAAATACCTTCATAGTTTTCCAACATAAATGCAATGGCCTGCATATTCTTCCCTTTGTGTGCAACAGCTACTTGAAATATCAGACCCTACAAGGGAGTAATTGTTTGCACTTTAACAGCAGGCAGGGAGGCCGATCAAACTCAGTGCAAATTTAAGAATAAAAATACTCATTGGTTTTCCAAAAAAGGTTCTGGCTTCCTTCACTAAAGATTTTCTACGAGCCTTTACCTGCAGAGTCCAGACATTGGACTCCAGAGTAGGGCACTCGGTGCCATCATCCCTGTATCATTGTCCCATCAGAAAAATAATACTTCATAACAAACTCTTCTTGTATTGTGTGAAGTGTCAACTATCTTGCGTGACTTAATCAGATGAGCTGCTATATATCTCCAATATCTCATGTATAGTGTACATCCCTTGAGTAGCTCAAGTGGTTAGTAGCCAGTGGTGGTAATAGGTTGGTCTCGGGGTCCAATCCCCAAGCTTCCAAATTTGTTGGAAATGTAGGGCATTCCCCCCCTAAGCCAGGTAAAAGCCTTAACAAAAAAGGAAGAAGAAAGTATTGTCTGGGACCTCTGGGTCACCTATTTGACCATAGGGCTTCACTAGGCTCATAATCTTTGGAGAGATGGAGATGCAAATAAAAGTGTTAACGGATCTGAAATATCATATACTACATCCACGTTTATTGTACCCTGATTATGATTTCGCTCGTTATCTTTGCTGCTTTTAAGGTCCCTCACCACTAATGTTTTTATTCACAGGAACTGTAATTTTCTTTGCTGGACCAGTGATTTATGTTTGCACTTTGAAGTTTGAAGTCCCCATATATTTATCAATAGCTGATTTTAAGATCTTTTATGTACTTGCAGATATAGGTCTGACAGGAACAAAGCTTGGTTGTGGTGAAGGAGGTTGTGGAGCATGTACAGTGATGGTTTCTTACTATGATCAAAATTTGAGAAAATCAGAGTCAGTTTGTTTTTCTGATAAGCTATTTAACTCTCTAACTTGTCACTTTTATTGAATTTCCTGTTTCTTTATATTTTATTGGTTCTTGCGTTATTCATGCAACCCTGGTTGTTTGGAGCTATATTTGTTTGTCTTGCAATAACCTATAATTCTCCTTTCTGGTTAGGCTCGTCGTCTCATCCTGCTCTATTCTATTTTTTTTTACTGTGCGGACTTTTTGTTTTCCATCCGCTGGTTCAAAATGAGCATTTGGATGTCTTGATTTTTTTGTGCTGCACGTGTTCTCCTGCTCTTTGTTTGATGATCATACTTTGCTCAACCAATTATTTATCTTTGAAGGTTATTTAGCTGATTTTTCCACAAATTTATCTGGTATTGTGAGGCATTTTGTACAATGACACTCAGACTTTCTGGCCTTCCCATCTTGCTATCCTCTGCAAGTTCTGTTTTGTGCATCTGAAGGTCTAAAATAAGGAGAATTGAATTTAATTACCTAGTTAGTTTCCTAATAATCTTCTAAGCCTCTTTGCTCCTATGCATCAAACTAACCATCTGTTCTTCTTATTAAATTGGATTAGATGAATTATTCTAGACTCCGGCTTATATCTTTACTAGATGAATTATTCTAGACTACCGACTTATATCTTTGCCAGATTTCCATATGAATTCCTAATAGTTGCAGATTGTATGGATATTTGCAGGCATTGTGCAATCAATGCATGTTTGGCTCCACTGTATTCTGTAGAAGGAATGCACATCATAACAGTGGAGGGTCTTGGAAATTGCCAAAAGGGTTTACATCCTGTCCAGGTATGATGGTTCTTCCAGAACTCACTGCTTATTTCCATTCTTTCATCAAGTACCATACTACCATGGATGGGTTTCTGTTCTTGGGAGAATATTTTCATTCAGTATGAGGAGATATAATGAAAGGAGTAAAAATGCCAACAGGAATGTCAACAAAAAGTTTATTAACGAAGATACTAAGAGCACTGGAATCCCACATTGCCGTAAATAGAGGAAAAAAGCCAAAACTCGCCAATACGCTTTTGTTGCACTCAGCTTATATTAAAAGGCTGATGATGAGGAAGAACCCCTTGTAAAAGTTTGGCATTTTATCGATAAAAGAAAACTACTGATGTCAAATTTCTGGTTGACAAACTCGGATGAAAAGATAACATGTGTTTATGTGATGACGATACCATAAAGAATTGTCACCATGTCCACCTTTTGTCAGAAAAAAGGCGACACGGAAATTGGAATCCGTGCCCAAGGAGGGTTTTGTTTTATATCAGAACGATCTACTATTATAGTCTACCTCCATCCTCCACGCTTGATTTTCATTTGTATTTACAGAGTTCGTGTCTGTGCAAAGAAATAACATGTGCTTGAATGCACAAAATCATTTAGTAGAATGAGATGAGTGTGGGTCGCTTGACAGTTGAATTTATACAGCACTTTCTTTAATATGCGAGGCAGGACCTACCAAATCTTATATGGTCGGAAGTAGGAAGTCAGAAAAGGTGGACTTTCTTAGGATATTTAAATTTGATTGTCATGCTGGGGAAATTTGAAGATGTATATGCTTTTCTCCATCGATATGGGACAAATTTTGATTGTGGATATTGATACCTGCTCATACTCTTTACATCTGTTCTTCTGTTTTCCTTTTTCTACCAAATGTACACATGTTTTGAGCTAATTTTAGTTGACAGCCCTCCCAGCCACTGACCACTTTTAACTCTAGCATGTAAATCCATCTTAGAACCTGCTCTGTCTCTCCCTAATGTTGCTATTGATTACTCATTGTTGATGGTTCAATCATGAAAGGGAAGAGAATGTGAAGGAGGACGCATTGGTACGCCACATAATAGTGGGAGTTGATGTGGCTACATAGGACAGCATAGTTCTTAGAATATTGTCACTGCCTATATGCATCACCATCACCACCATCATCATAGTCCTTGTCGTCGTCATCATCATAATCATCATCATCATCTATTGATGTTGGATAGTATAGTTGTCCACATACATGCATTTTACAAACAATGTGGTCTTTTAGTTGTCAGCTTAATGGTAAATCTGAATGATGCAACAAAAGGGTAGTAGCTCTAAATTAGAAAGCACATGCTTGAGTTATGTGTAAGTGGTGAGGTTAAGGGTAGTACTCTAAAGTAGAAAGCACATGCTTGAGTTGTGTGTAAGTGGTGAGGTTTGGGTCACTTCTTTATGTTCTTATGGTTTGTATTCTTATGAGTAATGCATGACCAGCCTTTATAAGGAGCTAAGCTTTGTTGCGGCCATGTGGCTCATGCTCCTTATTGGATATAATGCTATGGTGTCAAATGCAAACTCGTCTGTACATGTTTAGCTTGCCTGTTGACATAAGATTTAGTGTTTTATGATGTCATTAGGTCAGCCTTTCTGTTGTAGAATAGTTTCTCCGTATTCAATTTGCTTTCATTGATCTGATTGTGATCATTGAGCTTTGTGATGTTTTATTCGATGTTTTTTCTTTACACAGGAAACTCTAGCAATGGCTCACGGCTCACAATGTGGATTTTGTACACCTGGGTTTGTTATGTCTATGTATGCATTGTTGAGATCAAGTAAAATGCCACCTGGTGTTGATCAGATTGAGGAATGTCTTGCTGGAAATCTATGTCGCTGTACAGGCTACCGACCAATTATTGATGCTTTCCGTGTTTTTGCTAAGACTGATGATTCCTTGTACACTAGGCCTTTTTCTGAGAGTGTGTCAACTAGCAACTTTATTTGCCCAGCTAGCGGGAAGCCTTGTAGCTGCGGAGGAAGCACAACACAGAGTAGTGGAAGCTCAGCTAGTTTTGTTGGTTGCGCCAGCCATCACAAACCCATTTCATATAGTGACATTGACGGAAGTTCATACGCTGAGAAGGAGCTTATTTTCCCTCCTGAGCTTGTTCTAAGGAATTCTATGCCTCTTAGGTTGGGTGGCTTCGGTGGGCTCAAGTGGTATCGACCTTTAAAACTTGAGCATGTCTTGGATTTGAAGTCTTCTCATCCAGGGGCGAAGCTTGTAGTTGGTAATACTGAGGTTGGAATTGAGACTAGATTTAAAAATGCTCAGTATCAGGTACTAATTTCTGTGACACATGTAGCTGAACTTAACGATATTCATGTGATGGAAAAAGGTTTGGATATTGGTGCTTCTGTAAGGCTGACAGTGCTTCAGCAAAGTCTTAAAAAGGTGATTGAAGAGAGGAGTCCTGATGAAACTTCATCTTGCAAGGCCATTTTGGAGCAGATAAAGTGGTTTGCTGGGAAGCAGATAAAAAATGTTGCTTCTGTTGGTGGGAATATCTGCACTGCTAGTCCAATATCAGATTTGAATCCACTATGGATGGCTTCAGGAGCAAAATTCAGAATCATTGGTTCCAAAGGGAACATTAGAACTACACTTGCCAAAAGTTTTTTCCTTGGTTACCGCAAAATTGATCTTGCACAGGATGAGATATTACTTTCCATCTTTTTACCATGGACGAGACCCTTTGAATTTGTCAAAGAATTTAAGCAAGCACACCGCAGAGATGATGATATTGCACTGGTAAATGCAGGAGTACGTGTATTTCTCAGAGAACATGGCGAACATTGGACAGTTGCAGATGTCTGTATTGTTTATGGTGGGGTAGCTCCAGTTTCTCTTGTAGCGTTGAGAACTGAGGAAGTTTTAGTGGGAAAGAGATGGGATAAAAATTTGTTAAAAGATGCCTTGGAGGTATTGAAAGAGGAAATTGTCCTTGCAGATGATGCACCAGGTGGGATGGTTGAATTCCGCAAATCCTTAACATTAAGTTTCTTCTTCAAATTCTTTTTATGGGTTAATCATCAGATGAAGGAGAAAGGCTCCTTTACGGATGGCCTGCATGTGGCATATGAATCAGCGGTGAAGCCTTATTCCAGACCAGCTTCTACCGGAACTCAGTGTTATGAGTCAGTGATAAAGGGATCAGCAGTAGGGCTACCAATGATACATCTTTCTTCAAAGCTACAGGTTCATCCTGAATCCTAATTGTTTGTTCATGCTAGATCCTCTTTTATCTGAGCTAAACATACAGTTCGGGCTTAGGAGTTGCTTATTGAGGTGATAAGACTGGGGACATTTTATATGCTACTATAAGTGCGCTTGACACCGTCATATCATGTGGTGATGGTTTGTAATCTAGTCTTCTGAAAGATAAATTTGTGCTTTTGCAAGTGTTATTGGGACGAAAATCTATGAATTGCATGATCAGCTGACTTTTACAGTCATGTTGTGAAGTGTGAATCGTACACCACAAAGCGAGCAATCAAGTTATGTTGCTTTAAACCATGAGGAGTAGTTCTGATTTTTCTTAAATAATAGCTTAAAAGGTATATCAGCATGTTGGACTGCCAAAAATTTGTCAGAGCTAAACATATTGTTCGTGCTTAGAAGTTGATTATGGAGGCAATAATACTGGGGACATTTTATATGCTATTATAATTTATAAGTGGCTTTGAGACCGTCATACGATGTGATGATGTTTATGATAGATCTAGTCTTCTGAAAGATAATTTTGTGCATTTTTAAGTGTTATTGGGACGATAATCTATGGCTTGCATGATCAGCTGACTTTTGAAGTCGTGTTGTGAAGCCTGAATCATATACCACAGAGCGAGCAGTCAACTTATCTTGCTTTTAACTATGAAGAGTAGTTCCGAATTCCGATGTCACCCCCAAGATCCAATCAAGTCTTTTAACATTCTTTTTTTACTCCAGGTGACTGGTGGTGCGGAATATACTGATGACACACCAACGCCTCCAAATACTTTACATGCTGCTTTAGTCCTGAGTAAAAGGGCTCATGCACGAATTCTGTCTATTGATGATTCACTTGCTAAATCATCACCTGGTTTTGCTGGTTTGTTCCTGTCTAGAGATGTCCCTGGTAGTAACAGAATTGGAGCAATCATTCATGATGAAGAGCTCTTTGCATCAGAAGTTGTTACATGTGTTGGTCAGGTAGAAATTTAGTATATAATATAATCTAAATCAGTTCTTGCTGCTTACATGACCATTTTAAACCTGATAATATTAGAATTAATCTTCAGTGCTTCCATTAGTTCTAAAGTACTTTTCATGCAGGTTATTGGGATTGTAGTGGCTGATACACATGATAATGCAAAACTCGCTTCGCAGAAAGTACAGATTGAGTATGCAGACTTACCTTCTATCCTGTCTATTAGAGATGCTGTAAGTTCAGGTAGTTTTCATCCTAATACTGAGAGATGTCTGGTAAAAGGAGATGTGGAGTGGTGCTTTCAAAATGGGGCATGTGACAAAGTTATAGAAGGTGAGGTTCAAGTCGGAGGTCAAGAGCACTTTTACTTGGAACCAAATAGCAGTCTAATTTGGACTGTTGATGGTGGTAATGAAGTCCATATGATTTCCTCTACTCAAGTAGGTTTCGGTTCTTTGGGTCTAAATATGGTGCTTGCTCATAATAATAATAATAATTATTTTGTGAGGTGGTCTTGATTAACTATCTTTCATGGATTCCTTTTTGTCACTTAACTGTTATCTTCTTTCTAAATGGCATTAGTATTTGACATTCTTAGCATGGCAGTCTCCATTAGAGAATGTTCTTGGCATGATGTTGATTGTCGACTCTCTAACCCTTCATTCTACCTGACTCAAGTGACTTACTCACCAAGATAGCTAGCTTATTTGTAACCCGTCAATGTCTATTCTGATTTTGTTTATTCCTACACAATTTTTATATCTACAGACTAGGTTACTGTCTGTTGGGGTAATTGTATGTTGGCATGTATCTATTGAGTGCCTTGTGATGATAATAAGTTTATGATTCACCTTTCTCCTTTCATCATCTTGATTTAAGAGGCAGAAAGTTACTTCATGAATGAATTGGGTAGGGCTCTAAGTTTTCGATGAATCGCTTTCTCCCATTTGAACTATTAAGCAATAGATCATCTTTGCTTAGGATTCCGCCAACCTTGTTCCTAAGGTCTTTATGTTACTGTCTGCAATTGTTTGGCTGGACGACATTGATACCTACATTCTTTGTTGTGGGAAATCATTGTATTCAGTTCATTGTGTCTGAAGTTTTTAGCAAAAAATGGGATGCCAATATTTCAGCCTTTTTGCTCAGTATTTTTCCTATGTAAATTTAAAATAGGGGATACTTCTGCAGTTTGCATTTTTTAGAAACTAATTGGACGAGCAGAACCTAGTATGACACTTGTTATTCAGCTGCTTGTCTAAGGTTTAATTTTTTTTTATGCTTTCAGATAATCTCCATCAAGAGTCCTAGTGTATTAATAGTAAATGGGAGGAGTGCATGTTTAAATAGAGGTGGGATTGAGATGGATTGACATCAAATTACCAGAGTGTCCATCAGTAGTGGAAGCTATGTTGGTGTTACCATATGGATGAATAGAAAGTTACGACAAGCCAAAGATGACATATTGATCACTATGCAAACTGTCCATACCCTATAAGTCAAAAATAAGCTGAATCTGTGCATCACTTTTATATAAAACTTCTGATTAATCCTGGACCATGTTTGTTACATATGGAACAAATTCAATAAAGAAACTCTCAGAAAGGATCACCTCTGACCTTTATTAAAATTCATCTTCTTGCTTCATTTTTTACTCCCATGATGGATAGTATATACTTTTTTTGATATTACTCGGAAAGTAACATATAGTTGTAGATGCCAATTCTATGTCTTTGACTCGTCTGTGGTGATACGTTACGATAAGTTGATGTTTTTATTTTTTATCTGATGAGAGGGAGATCAAGATAAGGAAAGAGCTGTTTTCAGTGTTCATGATTGCAAGAATCACCAGGATGCTCAGGGTGTGTTATTGTTCCATGTGCCTGATCGTGATTGGAATGTTATAATGCCTAAAGAGCGAAGGATCAGCTATTGTTGTTGGCTCCTAAATGCAACCTTAATAAGTAAAAAGGTTTTGAGGTGCTAAAGTCTAAGGCTAGCAATTAGTGATCATGGATAATGACATTGGATTACGGAGCAATTAGTGCACGTCTCTAATTCCTTGGAATCTAGGAAAATTAGCTGGGTCCATCTGAATCAAATCTGACTAGTTGAATTGATTGTGTTGCTTTTGGCAAGGGCTGCAGTCCAGATGCATTTTTAATACAACGTGAGTGTCTCAATCCTCTAAATGATTTAGGGTGAAAAGAATCTTTAAACATCTATTTCAACAGTTTCTAATGATTAAGACCTTTCCTCAAAGATGTATGTAAAAGCAACATGATTTAGTGAGCTAATCTTCAGTGGAAGGAATTATCCATCACCTCTGCTGGAATTCTGTCAGGCAGCACACCAAACATCGTCAAATGGTTTTTTATAGACCTATTCTGTTTGCAGCACATAGCTTGTGATCAGTTTTTTTGCACATAATTTGATGGAATTAAGTCGTCCAATCGGATCCCGGGTATGAATGATGACCTTGAAGCAGAAGCATTAGTCTAGTTGTGTACCATGCTCTTTTGTCTGCTCAAACCTAAGCATGCTTTTGCTCTTTTGGCTGCTCAAGTGTTGGGATTGGTCCATTTGTTTCCTTTTTAATGCATATTGACATGCGAGCTTATGCACACGCCACATGCATAAGTACCTAGTTCTTGGTGATCGTTTTCTTTAAACTTTAAAGCTTATCGTAGGATATTTTGCTAAGATGTTTGTTCTTTTCGTCATCAAAAATAAGAAACTGTGTTGATCTGCCTACTCTCTTTAGTAATTTGTGCATCCTATCTGTTAATTATTGGTTTTCAGGCCCCTCAAAAACATCAGGATTATGTTGCTCATGTTCTTGATCTTCCATTGTCAAAAGTTGTATGCAAAACCAAGCGCATTGGGGGCGGATTTGGCGGAAAAGAAACAAGATCTGCTTTCATTGCTGCTGCAGCTTCGGTACCATCTTATCTCTTGAAGAAGCCTGTCAAGATTACATTAGATAGGGATGCGGATATGATGATTACTGGGCAGCGACATAGTTTCCTTGGGAAGTATAAGGTATTATTTTATTACCACACAAACCCTTGTGCTGCATCATACTTTTACTGTTTCTTTGCCTGCATCTTCACTGGATCATGGGTTGAGTGTGTTTTTCTGAAGATCTGTCCAAACCATTTTCTGGTCCTTCATTATCTTCTCACCTAAAAGCAGAATGAGTCAGATCAGTTGTCTGATAGCTCAGTTCAGTGTATAACTGTATATGGATGGCCTTATTGCAATAAAAAAACTTGTCTCTGGGTCAGTTTCATATTAGTTGACACTTATTATCTGTGTATAGCAATCAACGTTTCCTCCTACTAGTAAAATATTCCAATAGGTGCTGTTCTTCACTACTTGGCTATGAATGTGCTTCTTCCAACAGGCGTATTTATACTTATTTTTGCTGAACTAAGTACATATATCTATGATCTGGGCAAAGATTATCTCTTAGCTTGTGGTTCTCCTTAGTGGAAATTCAGCTGAGGCATGCAGTTTTACTTACTCTTCATATAGGACATCACTTATTGCATATTCTTTGCAAAACGAGCTTTAATCATTTTGCAAGGGGAACTTCTAATGAGCAATTATTTTCTCCAGGTTGGTTTCTCAAATGTTGGCAAGGTTATGGCTTTGGATCTTGAAATCTATAATAATGGTGGAAATTCGTTAGATCTGTCCCTTTCAGTTCTCGAACGTGCAATATTTCATTCAGAAAATGTATACGACATACCACATTTCAGGGTTAGAGGGGCAGTTTGTTATACCAATTTTCCAAGTAATACAGCCTTCCGTGGATTTGGTGGGCCTCAAGGTATGCTTATTGCGGAGAATTGGGTCCAGCACGTTGCTATGGAACTTCAGAAGAGTCCTGAGGAGATAAGGGTAAATTCCTCTTAAAGTTAATTTTGTTCCCCGTGTGAGAATTTTGTCATTCATGATGTGCTCATCGTGCTTCTAATTCATGGTTTGATTGCCAGGAGATTAACTTTCATAGTGAAGGATGTATGCTTCCTTATGGTCAACAACTTCAAAATTGTACCTTAAGTAAAATTTGGGATGAATTAAAGGCATCTTGTGAGTTTTCGAAAGTGCGTGAAGCAGTACATAATTTTAATCTCCACAATCGCTGGAGAAAACGTGGAGTTTCTATGGTACCGACAAAATTTGGTATCTCCTTCACGTCGAAGTTCATGAACCAGGTACATAAGGAGCTTAAACAATGCGTTTCAGTTTTAGGCCAAGCAGATTTTTTGTTTGCTTCCTTTGTCGATGATTGCTTTTGGTTTAGCCGAGCACTCGTAGCTTTAGATCACATGGATTGTAGTGACATATTTCTCTGATTTTTTCTGCTTTCTTTTTAATGGGACTAGAAACCAAAATGCTCTCTGTTAGACCAGCTATTTTTTTAGTCTTCTATAAAGATATGGAAGGTGTTGCATGTGGCCACATTTTAGGGCAAGACAAAATGTTCTTGATGTGTGTCTTCCTTTTCCAGGTATAATAAATTGTGGCCTACAGCTGTAGATGCAATGCTATTTGTGTACAAGTCTCTGATTTGCTGATATTTCTGTTTGGGCTCCTTAGTCACAATGACTATAACCCATAGTGGAGATCCTTAGTCCATATCAATGTATTTTTGAGCTGTTCTGTAGGAATCAATATTAAGGATATATCTCATATAATAAAGCTTTGTTATTAATAGAGTGAATAGATTTGCACTTTCTTGAAATCTGTCTGATTCAAAATCATGAAGTTTTCATAGTGGCTGTAGCTGTAATCAAACCACTTTGTGAATATAGGTAAGAACTAATTCAAAAAGAACTTCAGCATAAAATAAATGTTGGTTTGTAGTCAAATTGATTCCCAAATTAGGGATGTTTACTGGGGCAACAGTGCGTCTGCTTGAGAATTGCATCAGTAATTTTTTATAAATAAGAGTGACTGAAGAGCTCATCAAAAACTTTATTAAATGCAGCCAAGCTTTTAGACTCTTTACATTTCACCACCATCATATTATTGAGGAGCTTGTATGTGTAATTAGGCTGGTGCCCTTGTACAAGTATATCTTGATGGGACTGTTTTAGTGACACATGGGGGTGTTGAGATGGGACAAGGTCTGCACACCAAAGTTGCTCAGATTGCTGCCTCCTCATTCAATATTCCTCTCAGTTCAGTGTTTATATCGGAGACAAGTACTGATAAGGTAAGTTTTCCCCACAGGCACTCTTATCTATGATGCCTTGAGAGGAAACTCTTACACTA
This sequence comes from Narthecium ossifragum, assembly GCA_963920575.1. Classification (NCBI taxonomy): domain Eukaryota; kingdom Viridiplantae; phylum Streptophyta; class Magnoliopsida; order Dioscoreales; family Nartheciaceae; genus Narthecium; species Narthecium ossifragum. Next base: position 7,524,487 of record OY986974.1, on the reverse strand, counting down.
GTGAAAACAGCAATAAGAGATCTATTGAGGGAAAGAAGCTTTTAAATTGAAGTATTGAACTATTTTGCTAAGTTATGTTTTCATTGATTCGAGAGACTACTGCTCTTAATAATCCTCTGTGGTTAAGGTTCCCAATGCTTCACCAACAGCAGCTTCTGCAAGCTCAGATATGTATGGCGCAGCAGTGTTGGATGCTTGCGAGCAAATAAATTCACGCATGAAACCTATTGCTGCCAAGTTTCAGGAAGCATCTTTTGCCCAGGTGATGCTTTTGACATATTTGACTTTTTTAAACATAAGTTTTGTCAAAATCAAAGTTTGGTGGAAAAGTCTGACCGATCCTTTCAGTCCTCTCTCATTATATAGAAGCCATCTCTCAATCACGGTCATCAAGCCTCCTTAATCTAAGCATGTTAGAGCTACAATTCAGCCTAGCCTAAGTATGGAAAGTGATTTGATTTGATTTGATTTGAAATCAAATCTCTATTTACAGTAAGTAACTATATACAGCAAGGCAGCAATCATATATACAGCAAGGCAATAATCAACAAGGCAATAAATGCCTTGATTCATGCTTGATGACACCTCCCCTCCAATTGATGCTGGGAGGTCAACCAGCAACAATTTGCCAACTAAGAATTGGTGACGCTGACAAGTCATAGCTTTGGTAAGAACATCAGTAACTTGGAGATTGGAGCTTATGAAGGGGAGAGAGATCACCTCTCGGATAGAATGGCAATCAACTTCAATGTGCTTGGTGTGCTCATGATAAACTGGATTGGCAGCAATCTGGATAGCATTAGTGTTGTCGGCATGAAGAGGAGTAGGAGTCGATTGTGGAAAACCACGTTCAGCAAAAGACCATGTAACCAAAGAATCTCAGTACGGACATGGCACGATATTCAGCTTCAGTGGATGATTTTGAGACCACGGCCTGTTTCTTTGCTTTCCAAGAGATCAAAGCATCATCAAGAAACATATAGTAGTCAGTAGTAGAGCGGTGGGTGTTAGGACAACCAGCCCAATCAGCATCATAGTAAGCAGTCAAATCTAGGGAAGAACCAGAAGGAAAGAACAATCTACAAGTAGGCGTCCCTTGAAGATACCGAATGATGCGACGAACTGCCTCCAGATGGAGATGACGTGGAGAAGCTAAGAATTGACTTACTTGCTGAACCGCGAAGGCAATGTCAGGACGGGTGATAGTCAAGTAAACCAAACTTCCAACAAGTCTACGATAAAGGATAAGATCTGGAAGAAGATCCCCTTCCTCTTTCCGCAACTTCAGATTCACCTCCATAGGTGTATCAACTGGATCAGAAGCCTCAAAACCAGCAAGAGTGATCAAATCAGCTGTGTACTTATGCTGATTCAGAAAAATGCCCTTGGGAGTCGAGTGTACCTCCAGACCCAGAAAACAATTAAGTGGACCAAGATCCTTCATATGGAAAGATGTGCTCAAGGACTGTTGTAGCTGACTAATCAAAACAGAATTGGCTCCAGTAATGATAATGTCGTCTACATAAACAAGTAAAAGCATTAAACCTGCAGAAGTCTTATGAAGAAATAATGAAGAATCATATTGACTCTGCACGAAAGAAAGTTGTTGTAAAGTGGACCGGAATTTCTCGAACCAAGCACGAGGGGCCTATTTCAGCCCATACAAAGATCGTTTTAATCTGCAAACACTATTTGGAGAGGAATTGGGAAGGCCAGATGGAATCCGCATATAGATCTCCTCCTTCAGATCTCGTTAAAAAAAATGCATTTTTCACGTCCATCTGGTAAAACGGCCGGGGCTGAGAAGTAGCAATTGCGAAAAGAGTCCGTATAGTTGTCATCTTGGCAACAGAAGCAAATGTGTCCTCATAATCAATCCCGTACTCTTGCTTATTGCCAAGGGCAACCAATCGTGCTTTATACCTATCCAATGTTCCATCTGAGTGAAGCTTTACTGAATATAGCCACTTGCTGCCAATAGACTTTATAGTAGTAGGACAAGGCACAATACCCTAGGTCTGATTATCCTCAAGAGCACGCAATTCTTCCTGCATAGCCTGCTGCCAACACTCATGCTGCAATGCTTGTTTGTAACAGGTAGGTATAAACATGGTAGCCAAGGTAGTGGAAAGGGATACATGGGGAAGATTTGAGTTAGTAGAGATAAAGCCATACCTATGAGGCTGCCGAGAGGGCCGAGTGGAGCGTCTTGGAGGATCGGGCACTGGAGCTTGATCTGGAAGGGGCTTTGGATGGACATCAAGAGAAGTTTCTCGTGGTCGACGTCGCGCATACACATAACCAGGCTTGAAACGCTCGAAATCTGAAAAGTTAGGCAAGCGGACTAAAGGAAAAGGGCTAGGGTCAACATTAGTCTGAAAGAAGTATTGTGACTCAAAGAAAACTACATTCCGAGAGATACAAAGACGTTGGGAAGACGGATCAAAGCAAAGGAATCACCTTTGAGACAAGACATAACCAAGAAAAGCACATCTGACTGATTGAGCAGTTAGTTTAGTATGTTCAGCAGGAGGAGGACGAACAAAACAAACACATCCAAATGTATGAAGGTTAGCATAATCAGGATGACAACCATAAAGGTGAAAATACGGAGAATCATGTTGTAAAGTAGGTGAAGGAAGGCGATTAATCAAATGTACAGCTGTAGAGAGGGCCTCACCCCAGAAGCGTGGTGGAACGGAAGATTCCATAAGCAAGGTGCGAACTACATCAAGAAGATGTCGGTTCTCCGTTCAACCACACCATTTTGTTGAGGTGTGTGAGGGCAAGATAGCTGAGAAAGAATCCCCTTTTGCTTAAGAAAATCATGAAACTTGTTAGACATGTATTCACCGCTAGAATCAGACCACAAGACCTTAATGCTAGTGGTAATTGATTTTCGATAAGAGCTAAGAATTTTTGGAAAGCATCAAACACTTCAGCCTTTGATTTAAGCAAGTACATCCAAAGAAAACGATTGTAGTCATCAATGAACGTCACAAAATACTTGTATTGATTGTGCGAGATAATAGGAGCAATACCCTAGACATCACTATGAATAATGTCAAAACATTTAGTCGCAGATGATGTCGGAGTAGGAAAAGGAAGTATGTTACTTTTCCCCAATTTACAAGTAGTACAATCAAAATAAACATCGGGGTTAGAACCAAGATTTTTATTGCCAAGTAATCTAGATTTGAACAAAGAAAGCAAAACGTGCAAGTTAGGATGGTCAAGGTGTTTGTCCCATAAGTGACTCGTATTATTATGATAAACATAAAAAGAACAAGGCAAATTGGTTGGAATGGTTGTGTAGCAGAAATAGACGGCTAGGGGTGTCCATCCGGGCCGGCCCGACCCGGGTTGGAGGCAATACCCGGTCCGGCCCTGGTAGTCATCCGGACCGGGCCGGGCCAGTACCGGGCCAATTAGGCCTACAACCCGGTCCAGCCCAGTACAACCCTGCCCGGCTTGAAAACTAGGGTGGGCCGGACCGGGCCAAACCGGCCCGCCAGCCCCTTTCTCCTCTCCCATCTTTCTTCCTCTGTTCACTTGCTTGAGGAGAAGGTGTGCATCTGTTCTCCACTTCTCTCTTGGCGTGCCTCACCAAGCCCGATGCCCATCTCATCAGAGCCAGCCCGTGCCAAGCCCTATGCTCTTGATCATCCGTCTCCGTCGGCCTGAGCTCATCCATGGCGTTGCTCCCGGTGCTGACGTCGAGCTCCACCACCACGGATCGGATGCCCGAGGCGTTGATCTCTTCACACAGGGATCAGAGGCGGTCGATGCGACGCTCGGCGGTGACGACGCGGCAATCGGCTCGGGCGAGGTCGAGGCACAGCTCGCGGCTGATCCCGGAAGCTCCACCACCACGGATCGGAGGCGGTCTGGATGCTTTTATCCAAGGTCGAAGAACTCCACTTGCTTACAGATCCGGACGATCTCCTCCGTCTCAAAAGCCAGCTGGCGATTAAAGCTACTCCAAGATCAGAAGCCTTATGCTTCCGTTCGACGGCTCTGCTCGATCTCACAAGAACGTCGAAGGATCTAAAGAGGAGGGTGCCATGGATACTGGTAGCTGAGGTCGATCCCAACGGCGGGCCCAGGGTCCAGGAGGCGGCGATGAAGTTGTTCCACATCCATAATGACAACGGGAGGATTCATCTTCTGCAGGCGCTGCAGGCAGTGGAAGGGGCGACGAAGTTCTTCGAGTACTGGCACTTGATTGTGGCGGCCATGGGTAGCTTGGAGGCGAGCGGCAATCACGCGTCAGGACTGGTGGCGGAGCCATCGGATTCTTTGTCGCAGTTGTTTTTTGAACCGTCCTATTTCCCCAGCGTTGACGCGGCCAAGACGTTCCTGGGCGAGTTCTGGCACAAGGAAGCCACCGGCTCGGATAAGACGTCTCATAAGCCGAGCAAGGGCAGTGAGGCGGCGGCGATGGAGCTCCGATGAGGGTTGGTCGTGGGTTGCGAGCGGGCTGAGGGTGGAGTAGCGACACTAGAGAGATAGATGAGGGAGGAGACATTGGGATGATATGATCATATGAACGGTAGTGATGAGTGGGGGTTGATTTATTTGTTGGACTTCTTTAAAACCCGGACCGGGCCGGGTTGGACCGGGTTTTTGATCAAGGGGCCCTGGTCCGGCTCTGATCCCGAATCAACTCGGTCCAGCAGGGCCAACACCCGGGCCAGACCGGGCTACGGCCCTGGCCCTGGCGGGTCCGGGCCGGACACGTACCAGGCCGGGTCAATTGGGCCTTTTGGACACCCCTATAGACGGCCTACTTTAGGCCTCTTCGTGATCAACGGCCCGGATTCTCGATCCTGCACAAGGCAGCCAAAAGAAGAGAAGTGAACGTCACAGTTATTTTCATCCAGTTGTCCAACTGAATTCAGATTAGAGGACAAACTAGGAGAAACAAAAACATTATTTAAGTGAAATCAGATTAGAGGACAAACTAGGAGAAACAAAAACATTATTTAAGGTAGAAGTCGAGTCCCCAATAGCAGAAATGGGCAAAACACTTGATCGTTCGCAAAACGGTGTCGTTAAAGCGCGACAAACTTCAATCAAAGTAATCATTGTTCAATTACTAAACTAGAGTGTAGAATAACAGTGAAGTCTGGAGTCAAATCACATGGAAAATCGTTAGAAATTGAAATCAATTCTCAAAACTCAAATCCTAAGCAGAGTGATCAAAGTTGAATGTGGAATTATCTAAATTACCTAAGAAAACAACTAAAGTGATCGGGGTTTGAACCAATAAAAGAATTACCTAGGGATTACTCAATCCACCTTAGCTTCACCATTACTCTTCTCTAGTTATCCTCTTGTTACCTTCTCTCAACGTTATGAATCATATGGTTACAAGCTCACATGAATCCCTAAAAGAAGATTAATATTCCCGATTATATAACCTATTTTTGTTTCCCATAAATCGTCTTTGGTCTTACAATTACTTTAAATTATTCTAATCCTTATGACCTTAGCGCGACTTATGTTCACTTAGCATAGATTATCTCAAAGACAAACAAAAATCATATGAAAATCATCTCAAGAATCTACACAATCACAGAAAGTTTGTGTGACTAAAAGTACTTCAAAGGAGCTATGCTCCCTCAAATCTTTATCAATAAAACCTTATTCAAGACATATGTTGGGAAGAATTTTACAAAATCAAACCAAAGAAAAATTAAGGGTTACATTAGGGTTTTATGAGATCCCTAAGTATATGAATTAGCCGCTTATCTTTTGGGCAGGATCCATAGGTGTTGAGAAAGAAGCCATAAATCTCCACGAAAAGATCTCCGTATTCCAAACTCAAGCCTTCCTCTCCAAAGTGCTCCAAAAGATCTCTCAATTTGGCAGAAAGAACCCCTTTTTATAGCAGAGACTCTTAACTTCGAAATTAGGATTCATAACTGAAGTTAAACTCTAATTTCCCTAAATTTCATACTTGCCATGTCTTTCGATCGATCGGTCTAGTCAGGGTCAGTTTATGCCACGTCATCAGCATTATTTTCTTCAGCTTTTAATTCCAACTTCTATAAATCTGATTTTGCTTCAAAACTAGTGCCAATTTATAAAGAATCTCACAAAATCTTCAACATGAAAATTGTATCTCTTCAAGTCTTCCTTCATCTCCCAAAATTTCAGAATTTTTTGACATTTGTAGAATTTCTGGTGATTTATTTTCAAACAATCGACGAAGCAGTCTTAATGATTTTTTGCCGAAGTTTTTGTATTTCTTGTCAAATCATACCTAGATTTGAAATCAAACAATATGATATCAAATACACCTACTCTTAGGCCGACAAAGGTAATTTAAGTGGTTTAATTATGCATAATTCATGACTCATCACACCCCGCAACTTATACTTTGCTAGTTCTCGAACAAAGAAAAGATAAAAAGAAAGCAGTAAATCTAACTAGCCAGTTTCGTATGTCTCACGATTGCACTTAACATATGCAAGAAGCCTTTAAATACCTGGGTTATCCCAATAGACGAGTTATAGTCTCGTGAGTGTTTGCAGTGATGATACCCACAAACATTTATTCAACCCTTGACCAAGCAATTAGAAATCAATCATAACATTCATCAACTCTAATACATGAAATAGAAATCACACCCATGAATTTATTCTTCTACCCATAATAAGATAACAAATCAATGCATGCTAAATACCTTTCCAACACTTCAATATATTTAACCACAATTAAGAATAACTCCAACAATTCAACATGTCTCAGAGTATCAATTATATTCAAACACTTCAACCATTCAAGAATACTAACTTGGTCGAGTACATATTTTTATTCACCACTTTGCAATTTTTTTTTTTTCCAATGACATGTGCAATGTTATTATTTCTTAAGCTTTGTTCATGGTTTTTGTAACAAGGTTCAAACCAGTGACTTTCAAACCAGACGGCTTTAGGATACTAAGTATAGTTATCTTTTAAACTTTGATGCTCAAACTATGAAGGCTACAAATCATAAGTAGTCATTTTTTTCCAGGAATTTTAATTATTTTACGAGAACAACACACCTTGTTAGGCACCTTGCCTAGCTACTAAGTATGAAACCCTTTTTTTATTTTTTTATTTTAGTTTTTTCATATGATTGCATTGGTTCATTTAACATAGTATAAGATTATAAATCTATCATAGTATCATACTTAGAATCTAATCTCAACTCATCAACATGTGGAAGTGAACATGTACATTGGGATATGTCAAGTCGTCCTTAATTTATGACAAAAAGTGTTGAAATATAGAAATAATATCACTCTTAGCAAAAATTTAGCTATTTTATATTACATATGAGAATCAGAGTAAATCATAAAATACGTTTCTAAATCAAGCATATTTCATCAATAAATATCACAATTTCATTTTCATGACAATTCAAGGGTGATAATATCGGTTATCCGAAAAAAATTTGAGCATCAAATCATGAATGCTACCCCCAACTTAAATGTAATTGACCTCAATTAGATTAAGTCATAAAATAAATCAAAGAATAAAGGGTAGAGATAACAATAATGAACGCCTCAAAAATAATTCTCTCGCTTGCAATTTAAGGTTAGCAAGCCTCTGCCAATAACAATGAATTATATTATGCCAGTTATGTCTTGTACCTCAAGGCTAAACAAGTGATGCATATAAAAATATTTCAATTATAAACCCCAGAGAAGAAGAGGCATAAGGAATTGAAACTTTCCCAAAAAGGTAGACACCACCCACATGTGATCGAAATCCAAATATGTTCACCTCTGCCAATAAAAAAAGTACCTTTCCAAAAGATTAAGAAAAATAACAGAGATTTTTACCGGAAGAATACAAAAGGCACTAAATTCATGAAAAAATTTGGCAGTCTCCTTTGTAATTCTTAGCATATCCTTCCTGTACAAGCATTCATAACAAAGAAGATATAATATGTACAAGAAAGCATTAAAGGAGATCAAAGAAACTAGCAGCACATCAAATTATCTTTGTAGAACACCAAACTATTCATCATCTATATAACTGTTCGTCCCCTCCACAGTCTGCAACCTGCGGCGAGATTAGATTCGAAGCTTGACGAAAAAAGAGAGAATTGAACACCCGTGGAAGCTCTGGGATGGCTGGATGGCCTGAGGGTGCTTGTTATGGTCCTGATAGAAAATCTGGACCTCGGATAAAAAATTTGAGCTTTGGAGCACCTGGATCGCGTCCAGCAGCAATTGGACGACTGAGAACTTGTCGTTAGCATATCAATGGTGAAATGTCGTCATTGGAAGCCGAGGTTGGTGGGGATGGAATAGTGGAAGCCTTAGGATTTCTTGTGGTGTCAGATCAAAGGATTGGGCCCTCCATGCGGTGGATCTGGGATGGATGGTGTTGGATTCCAATGATCCATGCAGCAATCAAGGCCATGGAAGGATGAGAAAGGGTTGTGATGGCGTAAGGAAGCTTTTAGAGGTGGTTCATGGCAGTGGGAGGCCGTGGATGAGATCGGAGTAGTGGTCGGTGGTGGGTTTGGGGGTGGGTCGTTGACGGCAGTGGAGGTGCTTTCGAGGCCAATGGAGGTTGGTGGAATAAGGATGCTGGAGGGGTAGTCTAAGAGAGCTTGAGAGGTGACGGCGGTCATCGGCTCCGGTGAGCCGATTAGAGCTGCAGTGGAGCTGGGACGATGATATCCTGGCTCGCTGGTGAGCTGCACGGGTGGGGCGAGCCAAATGAGCCAAGGCGTGAAGGAGAGAGAAAATCAAGGAAAATTGGGAAAAGTTAGGAAAATTTGAGAGATGGAAGGCCAGGGTAAAACAAGGGCGCGGTGGCTTGGCGGAAGGTGGATTTTTGTTTAGCCTAATCTAAAGGAAAAGAGAGAACCTAAACTAATATAAGATTCTAACTAAGTATAGAGGACTGGGTTGTCTTCCAACAAACGTGTAATTTTACGTCTTTCGGTAGACGTTTTCGAAATCAAATTTAGGAGGTCAATGATTCCATGTGAAAAAATAGATGGCCCAGAGAATGGTAAAGATATGCAACCATGCTTCATCAAAGAAGACATGAATGTCCATAGCAAACAAAGTGTGCACGGAATGAGAACGTTTTAATCGATATTTGATGAAAGGACGATAGAAATTGGTATGATTTTCACTCATATCATGGTTCTTCTCCTCACAATGTTCAACTAATGTGGTTAATGCAGATTGTAGATGCTCAAATTGAGGTTGTTGACAAGGGATCTCACTAACATGCTTATCCTTATTATTATCAACGCAAATAGGCACTACATCATTAGTCAATACATCATGCAAAACCGTTAATTCATCACAACAATCCTCATCATCACTATCAAAAAGTTGGGATTTTAAAGCATGATTGAAATACATATAAGGCCCAATTTCGTTAGGTATGCATTCATTAATATAACATTCAGGAATATTATTTTCAGGTGGTGGTAAAATATCATCAATAGTTGCATGATTCGTCAAAGCATTTGAAAACATCCCATAATGACATGCATCATTCTCATTAGAAACATAAGCATCACAAGCATTGTCATCACAAATATAATGAACGAAACCATTCACGTAATCATCATATGAATCCACCATACAAGCTAGTTGTCTGATTTATGTCTCTAAATTCTTAATTGATTGAGCATTAAAGTTAAAATCGTTTCGTAGCAATAATTGATCATTATTCATCAAAGTCATTTGACTCTTTAGCTCATGATCGTGTTCAAGGTCGAGTCAGAGGTTACTTGTGGAAGATATTGCTATTCAAAGCTAGGTGCAAAATTTTGGTCCGGTGTTTCTATATTTCATGGTTGAACTTTAGGAGGTTGATAGTCTTCGAGATGCCAACTAGGGTATGTATGGTCTATAAAATCTGGATTATAAAGTAGGAATATGAATCATAGCCCGAGTTTGAGAAATCATTATGTTTCATTAGTGTAAACAAGTGCATATGTTGAGGGTGTGATAATCCCACGATGTATCACCCGGTGGCATATAATATTCAGCCACATGCAAGATCACGCGTCAATAAGGGAAAGAAAACAGAAGATTCGGAGGAGAGGAGAAAACCCCGAAAGCAACGATCGAAACGAAAAATTTTGGAGTTAGAAAACTTACCTGACTACGCAGTACCAAGTAGTTGGTTTGGGGTCCGACCGATCGCTCCAGGTGGCAGGTGAGCTGCTTCCTTCAAGGAAAATCCGATTCAATGCTACAAAAATTTCAAAAATTATCAGAAAAATCCTAAATAGTGTAAAGTAAAGAAAGAGTAAAAGATAAAAAACTAAGCAAATAAAAAGAGTCACGAGAAAGTCCAATTAACCGTCGAAAATCCCTGGCTACTACGCCAAAAAATTTATCTTTCGCAAAACGGTGTTGTTAAAGCACAACAAATTTCAATCAAATTAATCATTATTCAATTACTAAACTACACAGTGTAGAATAGCAGTGAATTTCGAAGTTGAACCACAGGGTAAATTATTAGAAACCGAAATCAATTTTCAAAACTCAAGTACTAAGCGGAGTGATCAAAGTTGAATGTGGAATTATCTAAATCACCTAAGAAAGCAACTAAAGTGATCGGGGTTTTAAACAATTTAAGAATTACCAAGGGATTACTCAATCCATTATAGCTTCACCTTTACTCTTCTCTAGTTATCCTCTTATTCCCTTCTCTCAACATTATGGATCATATGACTAGAAGGTTACATGAATCCCTAAAAGAAGGTTACTGTTCTCAACGGCATAACTTATCTTCGTTTAGCATAAATCGTTTTTGGTCCTATAATTATCTTAAATTATTGTACTTTTAATGACCTTAGCACGATTTATCTTCACTTAATATAGATTATCTCAAAGGCAAACAAAAACCACATTAAAACCATCTCAAGGATCTACACAAACAATCACAGAAAGTTTATGTGACTAAAAGCACTTCAAAGAAGCTCTGATCCCTCAAATCTGTATCAATAAAACCGTATTCAAGGGATCATATTGAGAAGAAGTTTACAAAAATTAAACTAAAGAAAAATTAAGGGTTACACTAGGGTTTTCATGAGATCCCTAACTATAGGAATTAACCACTCATTTTTTGGGTAAGATCTATAGTTGTTGAGAAAGAAATCGTAAATCCCCATGGAAAGATCTCTGTCTTCCAAACTATAGCCTTCCTCTCCAAGAGTGGTCCAAAAGATCTCTCAATTCGGCAGAAACAACCCTTTTTTTATAGCAGAGACCCTTAACTTCGGAATTAGGATTCATAACTAAAGTGAAACTTTAATTTCCCTCAATTCTGTACTTGTCACGTCATCCGATTGATCGGTCGGACCTATTGCTGATCGATCGGTCTAGTTAGGGTCGGTTTATGCCACGTTATCAATATTATTTTCTTCAGCTTTTTAATCTAACTTTGCTTCAAAACTGGCGCCAATTTATAGAGAATCTCATAAAGTCTTTAACATGAAAGTTGTAGCTCTTCAAGTCTTCTTTCATCTCCCAGAATTTCAGAATTTTTGGACATTTGTAGAATTTCTGATGATTTATTTCCAAACAGTCGATGAAACTGTCTTTTTTTTTTGTAGAATTTAATGATTTTTTGCCGAATTTCTTGTATTTCTTCTCAAATTATACCTAGACCTGAAATCAAACAATATGATATCAAATACACCTACTCTAAGGTTAACAAAGGTAATTTAAGGGGTTTAATTGTGCAGAATTCATGACTCATCAACACTCCCATTAGCTGTGTGGATAAAAAGGTTGCAATCATAAGGCTTGACCTGGGAAAGGGAGGTAGACGAAGATGTCATATGATTAGAAGCACCAGAATCAAAGTACCAAGGTTTGTGGTTACCTGAAATGCCTAGAGCGGAAAAGGCAGAGATGATCATTTCCTGAATCTTCTCTGGAGTTACAGCACCTGTGGAAGTCAAGGTGGATGGTGATGGGCTAGGAGCTGACGTGTGAGCAGCAGTTGGTACAGTGGTAGCAACAGACACATCAGCATAATACGCCCCTTGCTGGCAATTCTAAGGCCTAATGGAATATGTAGTGATGATATGTCCAGCCTTCTTGCAGTAATTACAAAACTTCTTTTGACAATTAGTTGTGATATGTCCATACCCCTTGCAGCTATAACACTGGACTGAGCGCTTGTCACGTCCCTTTCCTTGCACAGCATAAGCGACACTCAAAGGTCCACTGGAAGAGGCTTGGTGCTCCTTGGCAACCTGAGTTCTTGTCCGTTGTTCCTCTGGTAGAAGTTCTCCTAGACAGACATCCAAGGATGGTGGAGGATCACGATTCATAAGATTAGAACGGGTTAATATCTGAAGAAAATCTATAACCAAAACAATTCTGCTCGTCGTTTCCAGTTCGAATTTGAGCTTGCAGGTTACTCGCAGGGGAACTTCCTGTTTTGTAAAGATGGAAACTAAGGACGATGTGAGGCTCTACAGAACTAAGAATCAATGTCATAACCCTTGCATCTTTTACTTCCCAAGTTTCCTTGGCAGCATCACTTCCTTCACACTTCTTTGAGCCATCAGTATGACCCCACAGTTCCTTGCCTTTGGCAAACAAATGGAACTGAAATTCCCAAGTAGAATAGTTCTTATCGGTAAACCGGACACGAAACAAATCACCTTTGTCGGACATGATGAAAGCAGGGCAAAAGAACTCCACAAGAAAACCAAAAACCAGGAACAGTTGCACAAAGGAACTCCACAAGCTACAAACCAGTAGGACACCACAGACCAAGAACCCCAAGATCTCCAAGACCGAAAACAAATCTCAAGAACCCTATGATACCATGCCAAAATCAAAGTTTGGTGGTAAAGTCTGACCAATCTTTTCAGCCCTCTCTCATTATATAGAAGTCATCTCTCAATTACAATCATCAAGCCTCCTTAATCTAAGCATGTTAGAGCTACAATTCACCCTAGCTTAAGTATGGAAAGTGATTTGATTTGAAATCAAATCCCTATTTACTGTAAGTAACTATATACACTGTACAGTAAGGCAGCAATCAACAAGCCAATAAATGCCTTGATTCATTCTTGATGACAAGTTTTGCCACTGTTTTCACTTTAGTTTCTTGTATATGGTGTCCCAAAGAAAGCTGGATTTTATTCCACGTAAGCCTTATTGGTCTTCAATTTCTTGTACTTGTAACATCACATTGTAACTTTCCAGACAAAGTCCCTAAAATCATCATGGTAACATCATGCAATTCTTTCTGACATAATGTAGCTGGCTATATGGCACAACTATTATTTTGGGAGGCTTGACCGAAGAAATATATGTATCTTTACCACCTTCTGTCAATGCGAGAAAGACTTTCTATCTATGTATGGTGCTGGTTTTTGGCAAAATTGGGGCTTCCCAAGAAGCCAAAGTGACAAGTTGGAGCATATTGAAACTTGCCTTACTTTCCAGCAATATGAAGTTAATGGCGCTAGGAAAAACCTGCCAAAATTCCTTTAGGATAGCAAACAGAAAAGAAGAGAGGATGAGAAAGTCTAGAACTGCGTGTCTTTGATGGTAGAAGTTTCATAGCAAAAAGTCGTCCTGAAATATTGTGTTGATGATAAAAAGAGTACTTTGTCTACAATATGTAATTCAATTTAAACTAGAAGTCCTATAAGGCTATAAATAAGATAGAATTGTACTTTTATTTCTGTTATGCGCTCTAGCTTATTTGTCATTTCTATTTTCTTGGGAACCAGTTAGCAAGAGCATGCTACATGGAGCGAATAGACCTCTCTGCTCATGGATTCTATATCACACCTGATATTGGCTTTGACTGGAAAGTTGGCAAGGGAAGTCCATTCAGCTACTTCACCTATGGAGCATCAGTCGCAGAAGTTGAAGTTGACACTCTCACTGGAGATTTTCATACTAGAACAACAGATATCATGATGGATGTTGGCCACTCTCTTAATCCAGCCATTGATATTGGACAGGTTCTTTGTCATATCATCCTTTTCTTCACAGCATTAATAATTAGAAGTTTAACTTCCGTTACTTGAAGTTAGTTACCCCATCTGAATGCAAAGTTGCGACACAAAGATCTTATGTCAAATAAAGAAAAGAAGGCCATGGAAAGTTCTAGATAGCTTCAACATTACTTTAAACCATATTGTTTGCATTTTGCAATCAAGTTCTTGATAGAACATCACGTAAATCATATATTTTGCAATCTTGGAAGATGTAACAAACGGTATAGAGATCCTGAAGTTTTGATGACTTAGGTTAAATGCTTCAGTAGTAAACTGGGCTGTTTTTTATTTTTATTATTGTCTTAGAAGTAGAGCCCTTTTGCTAACTGCCAAAGTATTAAACTGTTGCTGCAAATGCTTGGATGACTATTGCTCATATGGTAATCCATTCGTTTTTTGTTCGTTGTTCATGTTCATAACAAGGATATAATCAATGTAGACCCTGGATTGTCTAAAACTTACTGTAAAGGAGCTATATTTTATGACATAGATTTCTGTGCTGGTCAGCACGGAGCCCACCTCAGTACAGGGTCCATGCCAAGTACGTTTCCCTCTTGAAGAGGCTATTTGCAAGTGTCGCCACGGTGCCAATGCACATACAGAATGTGCTGGCCAAAGACTAGCACGACACCTGCCACCAGCATAATAATCCTTGGTTTATGATATTGCTGTTTTTGTGTATATCCTTGCTTTTCAAATAGCGTTCTGCATTCTAGACATGCACATTGCAACTTGGAATGATTTCCTGGAGACACTTTTTTCTCTGCATTTACTCTGCTGAAGGACAGGTCTGGTATTCCGGAGTCGTGATCTGTGTTCTTGTCCTCACTTTTGCTTTAGATTGAAGGAGCTTTTGTACAAGGTCTGGGATGGGTTGCCTTGGAAGAGTTGAAATGGGGAGATGCAGATCACAAGTGGATAAGACCTGGCAACTTATACACTAGCGGTCCTGGAACATATAAAATACCTTCTGTGAATGACATTCCTCTTAAATTCAAGGTTTCACTTCTGAAGGTAATAACATGCTTAATTATGTTCCTTAATGCATTGACATTGCATTTTTGGTTTTAATGCCTTCATACTACATTTACTAGTTTTTTGTTTAACTGAAAGCCCAACCGGCGCAAACCAATACCGGGCCTTCACCTGGCCCAGTATCTATCTCCAATTCGAAGGGCCTATTTGGTTTGCCGAATTGGGATTGTTTGATTGGCTTTCAAAATATATTTTGAGTCTTTGAGTGCAATAAATGGCTGGCTGTATATAACCATATAATATAGATAATTATGCCATAACTTCCATTAAGGAGAGTTCTCCGCAAAACCTTTTCTTTTACTCTCTTTGTCTATTTCTTTAGTTATGATTAGTTGTAGCCGGCTTTCAAGAGCCAAGACCTTATATGCTGCTTTAAGTGTCGTCTCATGACTATCTCTTCCACATCATTGCTGGCACACATTCATTCCTGTTGGGGGTATGGCTTCAATGCCATAATTTGAGATCTACTGGTCATATTTTGCTAGAAATAGAAGTTAATTTAAGCATCATTTTCTATGGTGCCAATGTTGTCAAAACCTAGCAATGTGATGTCTGAGATTCTCTTTAAAATGGCACAGAGCATACTTGATCTAGAATTTTCTCATTAGTACAGTCACTTTTCTGGCATTTATATAACCTACAATGGCCAAGAGTAGTCAAACAAGAGCTGAGCTATTATCAGTGCTTAGGGTGCAAATTCACTACAAACTTACCCACTGCAAATCAGCTGACATACTCCACCTGTGCCAAAAGCGGCACTCACTTCCATGCAATAAATGGCCAACACCAAAGTATTTCATAAACATCCCACAGTCCAGACTCGAAGTTCTAACCTCCACACTGGATGTGACAAGTGCTAACCGCTGAGGTGTGCACCTAGGCACAAAATGAGTAGCAAAGTTAATTACTTAGCTTTATATACTTATTCAATTTGGAGTTTGGACTTGAACAATACACAAGACAAAGTGTAGAGGTGATGAAGAAAGCTGCGTAAGCAAATACATGACACATGAAAGCTGGGGCAATCAACCAATCTTGCTACCAATGGGTGCAGGAGATTGAAATTTTTCCAAGGGCAGTTCCATTTTAGACATGGTTGGCAAAAACCGGGCTTCATTTTGAGTGATTCTAGGCTGTAGCTGAGAGATAAGTTTATTTGGAATAATACTGGAGAAAAAGTTGGCTTCTTTTTACCATTGATTCTGTTTTATTTGTTTTGCTTCGAAATCAGCATTTTACTCTTTATGGAGTTCTTTAATGTTGCACCTTCCTTGCAATACTTCAGTCCAAACAGAAAAACAGAAGTAAATCTAAACTGAAGGAGTCAGAACCTCAGTTGACAACAGTCTATATTACCAGCTCGCGTCTTGAAGTTTCTCCTCTATTTACATTAGAAAACGTTGTTGTTATTGTTTATGATGCATATGAACTCAGGCAGATATCGGTTGTGAAAAATTCGTGTTTAGGACTGAAGGAATGGGAGGTCATTTATACTAAGCATGTTCAATTGTCAAAGATCAGATGAAGGTGTGGAAATTTGTTTCATATTTCTTGGAATAGAGTAGGGTCTGAGTGTACAAATTCCTACAGAGCAGCTTTGAGACGTTTGGTTCCCCTTATAAGCAAGCAATATCAACGAATTTCGAAGCTGAATAAGACCTTTTATTAATACATAAAGCATCGCAATGTGCTGTTTAAGGTCTCTTCTTTCTTCTTTTCTTATCTCATGAGGTACTAGTAAATCATCTATCTCATTTGCACGCAGGGTGTTCCAAATCCGAAGGCAATTCACTCGTCGAAGGCTGTAGGTGAGCCACCCTTCTTTCTGGCCTCGTCGGTCTTGTTCGCAATCAAAGATGCAATAATTGCTGCAAGAGCAGAAGAGGGTCATCATGAGTGGTTTCCACTGGACAACCCTGCAACACCTGAAAGGATTAGGATGGCCTGCATCGATGACTTCACGAAGCCATTTGCTGGTCCTGATTATCGGCCTAAGCTCAGTGTCTGATGTTCTATCACTCGATTACACGCAATTTGCACTCCTTCTGCATGTCAAGTATCAGCACTTGCATCTCATAGATTCGAGATTCATCCTCAAACCACCTACATGATTATCGCACAAGCTAAATACCCTTACGGTGGAAACCACAAACTATTGAGCCGCCGCAGGCTGCAGCCTTTTAGGACTTCAGTCCCCTACATTGACGTTCACCAATAGGTTCAATTGGAAGTATTGTAAATCTCCTGTAAATGAGATCTTTGTTGCTTCTAATCTAGTATACAGGGAGTTTCCATAACAAGTGAGCTTTGTGATTCAATGAATGGGCTTGATGGCTTTCTTGGGTGTTGTTTTTCTTCACTCATTTAGATATTTCATGCAGAAAGCAACTATGGTGTCACTTTGTCTTATGTTTCGAAAGATTCAGCATCATCCAAGAAAGTTGAGGGTGAAGTAACTTTGTTAGATGGTTTATTGGGGGGAGGTTCAAACGAAATCCAATCAGACTGCTAATACTGCGGCTGTAGTAGCCTGGAGGAGTGCATGCAACTTCTCAGCTAGCCGATTGGTACTTTGAGGTAGGCCCGCCCTAACGGGCTTTAGGCTAGGGCTGCAATCCGGCAGGAACCTAACCCTGGCCGAGCAATTTTGAGATGGGCTTAACCCAATTGCGCTTTGGATGTAGTGCCACCGGTTGTAGTTCAATCCAGCTTGGCTTGAACAATCTAGACGGGACAGGTTAGGTTAGGTCAACCCAGCTCGGGTCTACTCCACCAAAACTAGATTCATGCCCAATTTGTGTACCGTCTTAACTATAGTTCATTTCACTGTTAAAAGTTTCAAATCGTCGCAAATGCCCTTCTAGGTTATATCATGTTGCTTATTACTAAATGACCCGTCAATTCCGCCTTCGGCCTCCTTCCATGCTGAGCTCCCTCTAGCCGAACAACCTTGACCAACCCTCGCCTGATTCCACCACCAGTCTCCTCCCACACATCATGTGCCCAAGCCTTCAACTCACGCTGCCACCACCACCTCGGCGTGAAACCTCACCGCCCTTCTCCTCCTCCACTATCATATCTCCGGTAGCCTGAACCCTCCCACAACCCTATCTCCCTCTTCCACGTCTTCCTCGACGTCGTTGAGTTTCGCTCTGGCTATCCAAGGCCACCGATCACCTTCCCCAAGGAAGAACTGGCACCCCTCACCTCAGATTTGTCGCTGTTCTTGCCGATCAGACACTGGGGTGTTGACTTTTCCTCCCATGAGGATGACGGCAGCATATATGTAGTATCGATCCTTCTTTAAGAGAAGGATCGATCGCTTTTTGCAATTTATCAGCAGATCGATCCGTCTCTCCAAGAGGGATCGATCCTACGTTGAAAACAAAAGAGACAGAGCGCACCTGTTTGTAAAGATCAAGGTTGGATCGATTCGAAGATCGATCCTCTTCGGGATGCTGAGATTTTGAGGAACGGATCGATCGCTCCCATATAGTAGGATCGATCCTCCTCGGGATTTTGGAATTCATCGATCTCGTGCATACAAGGATCGATCTTTCCCTTGAGTGGGATCGATCCTTCCCTATTGGATGGGCAAATCCAACGGCTCAGATCTAATCCGGATTTGTACTCTTTGGAGGCTATAAGTAGGGTGCTTCTAGGGTTTCTTTTGTGTGGTAGAGATGTTGTTGAGAGGATTGTGAGAGTAGGCAACCCTAGAGAGAGATCTCTTTGTCTCTGCTAGGGTTTAGGCTTTGTAATCTCTCTCTCATAGTGAAGATTTCCTCTACTGCCCGTGGTTTTTTTCCTTCCAGTTGTTGCTGGTAGGTTTTTTTCCACGTAAATCCTTATCTCCACTTTTTCTTTTTCTTTATGGTTTGGTTGTTTCTCTTCTGCTGCGACATCCCCGTCATTATCTGGCGTATCTCCGGCATCGCCGGGACCCCTCAGTTCCCCAACAAGTGGTATCAGAGCCTAGGTTCCGAGATTAGGGGGATTCGAATCCCTGATCAAGATTCTAAGTTCCTAATCAAGATCTGAAGCATCTGGGTTGGATTCTGGAATAAGCGAGATGGACGCCAATGTTGTACGGATGATTCTATTAAACGGAAACAACTGGAGCATGTGGAAGACAAAGATGGAGGATCTTTTATTCTGCAGGGATCTCTACGAGCCTCTGCATGGAATAGAAAAGAAGCCTAAAGAGATGGAGGAAGGAGAATGGAACAAGCTTGACAGGTTGGCCTTGGCAACTATCCGACAGTGTTTGGAAGATGGCGTCTACCACCACACGTCGACGACGACGACAACCAAAGATCTTTGGGACAAGCTTCACGAGCTTTACGAGAGGAAGTCAGTTGGAAACAAAACTTCCTTGATCCGACGGCTTGTGAATCTGAAGTACCAGGATGGAGGGTCGATAGCCGAGCATCTGAATGAGTTCTAGAGCATCGTCAATCAACTTGCTACCATGAAGATGGTTTTGGATGACGACCTGAAGGCATCACTCCTGCTTATTTCTTTGCCAGATTTTTGGGAGAGCCTGGTAGTATTGCTCAGCAACTCAGCGCCTGACGGAGCAGTATCTTTGAGCCAAGTTACAGGCTGTTTGCTGAACGAAGAGACCATACGAATGGCTGCTGGAGCAAGGCAGATAGACTTAGAGTCTATGGTGACAGTGAACAAAGGCAGAAGAAAAAGTGTCACTTGCTATTACTGTGACAAAGCAGGCCATGTAAAGAAGCAGTGCAGGAAGTACAAGAAGAACGTCAGAGATGGCAAGGTTGATGATGGTGAAGATGAGAGCACCGCGAACGTCACGCTAGACCTAGCTGTCTAGTGATGGGGGCCCAGTGGAGGGCCGGGGCGTTACAGTATGGTATCAGAGACGGTTCCCAGCCAGGAATTATGCCAGCGAGGACACTGGGCCTCCAAGGGGGGTGGATTGTGAGGCCCGCTGGGTCTATCGTGGGACAAGATGCCTGCGCCTGGAGGGCGGGGCTGAGTTGGGTAGTCGGGTAAGCAATCCCACAACGCCTGGGTATGGTCCGGGGTTCGATATAAGTATATAGTAAGCCCTTAATAGATACAACGCGTTTTAAAGCCGTGCTGGCAGTGATTCGACAGAAAACTCCAAGGTTAAGCGTGATTGCCTTGGAGCAGTCCCAGGATGGGTGACCCACTGGGAAGTTTTCCCAGATTTCTGCGGTGAGCCAAAAGCGGACAATATTGTGTCGGGTGGGGCCCTCAGGTGGATCCTGGTCGGACCGGGAGCCCGCGGGCTGGGGCCCAGTTGAGGGCCTGGGCGTTGCAGTATGGTATCAGAGCATAGGTTGTAGATCCCAGGGTGTTAGGATCAGGTTCAGTTGAGATTGAGCGTGGAATGGGTTAGTTCTATGTCTAGAACATCCATGCATGCTCTCCTTGTGATGTGTTATGTCTTCCGTTTTACTGTTGTGTTGTTTGTTTTGCCGTTCTGACGAGTGAATGCTCGTTTGTCGTTGGTGATTGCGCAGATGTCCGGGAGCTCGAGGCCGACCTTCGGTTGTTGGTCGGGGTGGGGCACGACTTGGTCGACCCGCCCGACCAGACAGGGTAACACATGTCAGGGAGGTCAGAGCTAGACGGACTGAGTCATCATCAGCGACGGTTTCGGTCGCACGGGAGGTCCTTCTCGCCGAGGAGAGGGTTCTCCCTCCTGTCGACGGGCGGACCGCTGCGACGGTCTTGTTGGACTTTCTGCAGCTGGACCCGTCTAGGTTCAGTGGTGGGGCAGCAGGTCCAGTGGCCAGAGCACGTCAGTTTGAGCAGGGGCTTCGATCAGATATCAGACGACGGACCAGTTCTTACCGTTTCCAGGCGTACTCAGCAGTTCTGGACTGCGCCTTGGCAGTAGGGGCGCAGTTGCGAGACGAGAGGTGCCGGGCAGTTCCACAGGTATTCTCTACCAGCGCACCGCAGAGACCCCAGTTCAGAGGGGGAGGCCATGGTCAGCAACCTGGCGCGTCAGTCACGTGCTTCCTGTGCGGGCAGCTGGGGCACTACCGTAGAGACTGTTCCTTGCGAGGAGTGCGGGGCGCAGTGCCGCAGGGCAGTAGAGACGGAGGGCCCAGTGCTTGGCAGGGGAGCAGTGGTGAGCGCATGTCAGGGGCTGGACCGAGCCGCTCCAGGGGTGGAGGTAGCCAGCGAGGTCGTGTGGTTACTCTCCCAGAGCATGAGCAACTGGACACCGTACATCAGTACCAGCAGCCGCAGAAGTTCCTGCCACAGTTGCCTAGTGCAGCGGGCCAGTTTCTCCTGACGGCCGGGCCGTCTGGGCAGGCTCCGTCGGGGGGAGGCCAGGGTCAGCAGCCTGGTGGCGCGCCAGTCACGTGTTTCCAGTGCGGGCAGCTGGGACACTTCCGTAGAGACTGTCACCTGCGAGGAGCGCAGGGCGCTGTGCCGCACGGTAGTAGAGGCGAAGGGTCCAGTGCTTAGCAGGGGAGCAGTGGTGGGCGCGGATCAGGGACTGGACCGAGCCGCTCCAGAGGTGGAGGCAGCCAGCGTGGGTGTGTGTTTGCCCTTCCGGAGCGTGAGCAGCCGGAAACCGTTCAGTTGTACCAGCCGCCAGCGCAGTACTAGCAGTCAGGGTAGACGAGGTCTGCCGATCTTGTTCTTTGGAGGTGGAGGCCTCCGTGTCTGTCTAGACCTGTGGATGCTAGACATGACCGATTTCGATATGATACTCGATATGGACTGGTTAGCAGCATACCGAGCTATCATCGACTATGGGCGCTGGAGGGTGATCGCTTGAACACCCGACGGGACACAGTTTGTGTTATTGGGGGATCGGTTCTCTGCCGATTCCTTTGCTTGTGGTGTAGGGAGGCATAGCAGCGAGCTCTCAGCCTTGTTGGCCAGCCTGTCTCTGTCCGGTTATGAGGGAGTGCAGCAGAGCAGTTTTCCCAGGATCGTGTGCGACTACACCGACGTGTTTCCCGAGGTGTTGCCAGGGCTTCTACCGCCCAGAGAGGTCGATTTTGAGATCGACCTAGTACTAGGTACCGCACCGATCTCTCTCCCAGCTTTCAGGATGGCACCAGCAGAGCAGAGTGAGTTGAGGACCCAGCTAGACGAACTGACCAGCAGAGGATCTTCCGGCCTTTCCTAGACGAGTTCATGTTGGTGTTCGTCGACGACATTCTCATATACTCTCGGTCAGAGGCGGAGCACGAGCGACACTTGGCGACAGTGTTGCAGCTTCTTCGGGAGCATCGGCTTTATGCCAAGGCTTCCAAGTGCGAGTTCTGGCTCGCATAGTTGGGGTTCCTTGGACACGTGGTGTCGGCAGCAGGGATCTCAGTCGACCCCGCCAAATTCGAGGCAGTGGTACAGTGGCAGAGACCGATGACAGTGTTCGAGGTCCGCAGTTTCCTGGGCTTGGCGGGGTACTACATGCGGTTCTTGCGAGACTTCTCCAGAGTCGCCGGGCCGTTGACCAGACTGACACAGAAGGCCGTTCCGTTCATGTGGGATGATGCTAGTGAGCGAGCCTTCGTAGAGCTGAGGACCAGGTTGACCAGTGCACCGGTGTTGATCCTCCCCGAGCGAGGCGTTGGTTACAGTGTCTACTGCGACGCCAGTGGAGAGGGCTTGGGGTGTGTCCTCATGCAGGAGGGCCACGCAGTTTCCTATGGTTCTCGCCAGCTGAAGAACCATGAGAGGAACTGCCCGACCCACGACTTGGAGCTAGCAGCAGTGGTCTTCGCCCTGAAGACCTGGCGCCACTACCTCTATGGCGAGAAGTTTTCTGTCTTCTCGGACCATAAGAGCTTGAGGCACATTTTCACCCAACGTGACCTCAACCTGAGGCAGCGACGCTGGATGGAGCTACTGGAGGACTACGACTTTGAGTTGCATTACCATCCTGGTAAGGCAAACGTCATAGCAGACGCGCTGAGCAGACAGGTGAGAGACACCAGAGCAGCAGTTGCAGGCTTGTTAGCGCGGCAGTGGCAGGCTCGAGAGAAGGCGGGTCAGTTGGGGCTCGAGTTTGACGATCGGGGATCCAGCAGCTTTCTCTATGCAGTGCAGAGTATGCCTGCAGTTCTAGCTAGAGTGTTAGAGGCACAGCACAGTGACCCAGAGCTCGAGGAGTTACGCACAACAGCGGGCACAGAGGGCGCAGACGGAGACTGGAAAGTTTCGCCAGACGGAGGGCTACGGTCCCGAGACAGAGTAGCGGTTCCAACAGATCCAGTTCTTTGAGACGACGACCTACGAGAGTTCCACCACTCTCGCTTTGCACCAGCGGCACCAAGATGTACCAGGATCTTTGGCGACAGTTCTGGTGGCGCGGGATGAAGAGGGCAGTGACGGAGTTCGTATCGCGCTGCCTTATCTGTCAGAAGGTCAAGGCAGAGCACCAGCGGACTCCAGGGTTACTTCAGCCGCTTCCACTAGCTGAGTGGAAGTGGGAGCACATCACGACGGACTTCGTGACCGGGCTACTGAGGTCTCATAGGGGGAATGACGCGATTTGGGTCATCGTTGATCGATTGACCAAATCGGCGCACTTCCTGCCTATGCGGACGACAGACTCGACTGACAGGTTGGGCAGTTTGTACGTCAAAGAGGTAGTCAGACTACACGAGGTTCCCGTTTCTATCGTGTCAGACCGTGACCCCAGGTTCACCAGCAGGTTTTGACGGGGTTTTTAGGAGGCAGTTGGCACACTCCTTACCTTCAGTACGACATTTCATCTGTAGACAAACGGCCAATCAGGGCGAACGATCCAGATCTTGGAGGACATGCTGAGAGCATGTGTCCTCGACGCTGGAGGCAGCTGGGAGGAGCACGTTCCCTTGGTGGAGATCGCCTACAACAACACCTACCAGTCCAGTCTTGGAGTAGCACCTTTCGAGGCGTTGTACGGTAGGTCGTGTCGTTCCCAAGTTTGTTGGACAGAGGTTGGAGAGACTTCACTCACCGGTCCAGACATCATCAGGAGGTCGTTAGAGATGTTAGTGCAGATCAGGCAGAGGCTTCTGACGGCTCAGAGCTGGCAGAAGAGCTATGCAGATCAGAGGTGACGACCGCTTGAGTTCGCAGTTCGCGACAATGTGTTCCTGCGGGCAGCACTGTACAGAGGGTCTGTCAGGTTTGGCAGCGGGGGCAAGTTGGCTCCGATGTTCGTCGGGCCGTTTGAGATCCTAGAGAGGGTCGTCGAGGTAGCCTACCGCTTGGACCTTCCTCATCACATGTCTGCTGTGCACCCGACTTTTCACGTGTCGATGCTGAGGAAGTACCAACCCGACCCGTCGCATGTCATCAGAGTGGATGACATCGAGCTCGAGTCAGACGCGACGTTCGTTGAGCAGCCTGTTCGAGTACTTGACAGGAGGGATCAGGTCTTGCGGGGCAAGACGATTCCCTTGGTCAAGGTATTGTGGAGGCACAGAGGCGTTGAGGAGATGACCTGGGAGCACAAGGCGCGCATCCGGCAGGAGTATCCGCACTTGTTCCCTTCTCGAGGTAAATTTTGTCCTGTCTTCTAGTGTAGCTGTTTCTTTTGCTTCCGTGCCCTACCTTTATCGAACCTCGGGACGAGATTTCCTTTAAGGGTATTAGGATGTGAGGATCCGTCCCTCTACTCCAGTGGCTCGTCGTGGACCGCAAGGTCAATTTGGTAAATTGTGCATTGTCGGCTTGTTTCACACTCGCGTGCACACACACTGACCGTGTTTGTGGTAATGTTTGGCTTGAACGGTTAGTGGGACCCGGGATCGAAAGATCCAGACTTGGGCTTGAGTTCTTGCCTAAGTTTAGCTTTCAGCACAAAAAGGATCGATCTTCTCTAGATAAGAGATCGATCTTCTTGTGCCAGAAAGTCAAGCTGAGTTTGTCATGAGAGATCGATCTCTTTTGAGAAAGAGATCGATCCCTCATAGGTCGGTTCGTCCTCCTATAAAGCAAACTCAGCGGATTTTCTTAAATCCTTTTGAAATCCGTGGATCTGGAGCTCAATCTTCCGATTTTGAAGGAGTTTAAGAAAGATCCAAGGCCTAGCAGTTAGGATTGAAGCTGCTATTGCTTAGGTAGGTGATCGCTCACGAACGGTGTCGTTAAATCGTACGCAAAACGCAATTTAGAAATTTACAAACCCTTATTTCAATATTAAATTCAAACGATAGTATAATGATGAAATACGGGGTCGATCCTCAGGGAAAACTTTGACTTGAATAACGAAGGTGAAATTGAAACTCAAAACTCTAATCCTAAAGCAATGAAAGGTTGATTTGGATTTTGGAAACTAATTAAATAAAACTAATTACGAAAGCAATTAAAGAGGTTGAAATAGATCAATGAGAGAAACAACCTAGGGAACCCTCAATCCACTCTAGCTTCACTTCCTGTATTCTCTAATTATCATCTTGCTTCTTCTCTAGACATTATGGAATCATGGCTTCTTAAGCTCACATGAAACCCTAAAAGAAAGTTGATGACTACCTAAGGCATAACCTATCTTCGTGTAGCATAGATTGTCTTCGGACTTAACCTGAGTACAATCTATCTTTACTTAGCATAGATTATCTCAAAAGCATATCAAAAACCACATGAAAACCATCTTATGGAACTCTACCATCAAGCACAACAATCAAGTAGGACACAAAATACGTCAAGGGAAATACTTCCATCAACTCTATTATCAATAAATTCAAATCCATAAGATCATGTCTATGAGAAAGGAATACAAGAATCAACTAGAAAATACAGAAAGTTATACTAGAGTTTCATGAGATCCCTAGATCTAGAAGATTAGCCACTCATCTTTGGGATGAAGGCCATGTATTCGATGAAGAAAGCTTGAGATCTACACCACATCTCCGTCTTCTTCTCCAATATGAATTCCTCTGTTTTTCTCTATGGAGGCCTCCCGTTTTCCAGCCACAAAACCCTTTTTATATCTTAATTCCCGGATTAGGGTTTTAGGGTTAAGTTAGACCTCAAGTACAACTCGGAATTCCTGGTCCAACCCTGACAGCTCCTTCCAATCGCGACTGGACTAAACCGGTTAAGAATTTGAGAATGAGTCCAACACAAAAGATGTAGCTCTGGAAGTCCTCTGTCCTCTCCCGAAGAGTTTGCAATATTTGGACTTAACTAGAATATTTGACGAATATTCTCCCGGTCGTCGACGGACCAGTCTTCCAACAGCTAATTATCTTCATCTTTTCCAAAACTGCTATCAATCCATCTGGAATCTCTGAAAGTGTTCAACATGAAAGTTGTACGTCTTGATGTCTATTAGCTGTCATTCAAATTTCAGAATATTTGGAGACAAGAATAATATCTGGTGAATATTATGCTAACAGTCGACATAGCAGTGTATTTCAGCATATTAACCGAATTTCTTGCATTTCTCCTCAAAGCATGATTAAACCTGAAATCAACTAACAAGCTATCAAATACAAACACTCTAGGCCTAACAAAGCTAAGTTAAGAGGTTGAATCATGAACATTTAGTGACTTATCAGTAGGGATCCTACCTACAATCTATTCCGGGTTTTTGGGTTTTTCCGGTTTGATTGTGTTCTTATGCTTAGATCTCTCAATATACATGTTTGTTTGCTGAGTTTTCACCGATTTTGGACTCGTGGGATCTTGATCTATCAGATCCCAGAGTTTCGTTAAGTTTGGATGTACTTTCTGGGGGTATTTCTCGCCGGAAGTACGCCGGAGAACCCATCCGGATCGATCCTTCTAGAGGAAGGATCGATCCCTCTGGGTTGGTCATGCTGCGCCCGATGAAGGATCGATCCTCTGCTTGGAGAAGATCGATCATGGGTCTTGGGTAGCATGGTTACCCTGTGTTATGAGGAAGATCGATCTTCCTGGGAGGAAGGATCGATCTTTTTAGCTCGATAGTGAGGGAAGCTCACTGTTGCTTAAAAGATCGATATTTTCTTAGGAAAAGATCGATCCTTTAGTAGCAGAGAGGATTTTTTATGGCTTTTGCCCGCGGGGCTTGATATGTCAGTTTTCCTTACCATTTTATACCTTATACATATGTTTAAGCATGTTAGCCCTATAATAGGGCAATGGTGAATCGGGGGAGTGATGACTCCCGGGATGTTTAGAATAAACGGGCGAGTAGCCCTACAACTTTCCCTAGCCTTGCATGCCGGCGTGTGCCGAGGGCCTTTTCTGTGATATATGTGAGCTGTTGTTTGCGGGGCTGATTCCCGATGCAGGTGTTGTGGTGGACTGCTGGCAGTTGGTGGTGGTACCACTGCAGCAGCTCCTAGACCTTACTTACCTCTTCACCACCCTGGGCCGACAGGGTGCCGTGCCCAAACCTTGTTATTTATAACATCACATACTGTTGCATGTCTATCTGTATTATCCTGCGCATGTCCATAGCATGCATTGTGCTGTGCATTAGTTGCATCTGTGTAGGGTGTTGCCGATCCGGGGCTTTCGGGTAGTCCGGATCTAACTCTAGGACCGTCGCGGGTAGCTTGGTCCAGGATTCGATTTGTAGTATTCAGTCGATTTCGATGATAGGGTTAGATGACCTGAATACATGTGGTTTGATGTTTAGAGGTCGTGTCGACCTCGAGCCGAGTGTTGAGGTGTAGCCGGTGTCCGGTTCACTATCTCTTTGGTAGGGGATGCCTACTCAGCAGTGTTGGTTGCCCGCCTAGCAGTGTTGGTTTCCTGCTAGTGAGATGGCAGTGCCGGTTTCCTGCCTCGCTGAGGGCGACCCAGGATGGGACCAGTTCGGCTGGGGACCATGACTGAGGCCTCCTTTTATGGACATGCGGTGGGGTTATGGGACCCCTGTGTACACCCAGCCTTTGCTTGAGGGCGACACTATTGTATTTCCTTCATTGTGAGTGTCGTAGTGTAGTGTCCCTGCTGAGCTTAGGACTCACTCCTACCCGGGCTGCGTTTTGCAGGTGCTGACGCTAGCTCTTCCTTGGTCGCCCCTACCGGGCCGGTGTTTGGTGACGTGGCGGCGTCTGGCGGTGCTTGAGGAGCGGCGGTCTTAGTTTCTATCCTTTGTATTAGATAGTCTCCTATGGGAGTGATAAATGTATAATTTCCCTGTTTGAGGATTTGTAATATATTCCAGTTCAATCTTTGAGGTTGTGAATGATTGTATAATACAGGATGATTATGAATTGTTAGGGTAACCACTACGATTAGAGGGAAACCTCGCCAAAATTTCCGCAGTAGGTTAGGTTTTGCTTCGCGTCGCCCGACCCGGTTGGGCCTACGCGGGTCGAGGCGCGACAGGAAGCTTCTGTGCTAGGAGCACGAGAATGTGTATCCTGTCGATCGAAGCGGCCGAGGATATCTGAGTTACAAGCCCGGGAAGATCAAGACTTGACGGCAACATCCAAGTTTTTAGTGGACAGTTCTCGAAGATGGTGATCTGAATCCGATGGGAGATCCGGAGTTCAATGGTAGATCTAAGGTTGATGGTGCTATCCAACTTTGACGGCAACATAAAAGTGGCTAGCTGGCAACACTGGAGGTGGCATGACGGCGACGCAATCCAAATTCGATGGCAATCCGAGTTTGATGGAGTTTCTGAGCTTGATGGAGTATCCAGGTTCGACGGTGTATCCTCATGTGTCGGACGGGGGAGTTTGTTGACTTTTCCTCCCATGAGGATGACGGCAGCATATATGTAGGATCGGTCCTTCTTTAAGAGAAGGATCGATCGCTCTTTGCAATTTATTAGCTACGTTGAAAACAAAAGAGACAGAGGGCACATGTTTGTAAAGATCAAGGTTAGATCGATCCAAAGATCGATCCTCTTCGGGATGTGGAGATTTTGAGGAACGGATCGATCGCTCCTATATAGTAGGATCGATCCTCCTCGAGATTTTGGAATTCATCGATCTCGTGCATACAAGGATCGATCTTTCCCTTGAGTGGGATCGATCCTTCCCTGTTGGATGGGCAAATCCGACGGCTCAGATCTAATCCGGATTTGTAGTCTTTGGAGGCTATAAGTAGGGTGTTTCTAGGGTTTCTTTTGTGTGGTAAAGATGTTGAGAGGATTGTGAGAGGTGTGAGAGTAGGCAATCCTAGAGAGAGATGTTTTTGTCTCTGCTAGGGTTTGGGCTTTGTAATCTCTCTCTCATAGTAAAGATTTCCTCTGCTGCCCGTGGTTTTTTTCCTTCCAGTTGTTGCTGGTATGTTTTTTTCCACGTAAATCCTTGTCTCCACTTTTTCCTTTTCTTTGTGGTTTGGTTGTTTCTCTTCCACTGCGACATCCCCGTCATTATCTAGCGTATCTCCGGCATCGCCGGGACCCCTCAGTTCTCCAACATGGGGATTAATTCCCCATCTCTATGATCCTTCCTCTACCGGTCTTGACCTACGGTGAACTGTTTTCACCGTCAATCCATCATCGACTACTCTCAGCTTTACTTTTCTCTTTTCACTTTCCACTCTTTACATCTCAGATCCGCCGCCTCCGTCACCGTTCTTGTCGATCAGCCACCGGGGATCATTTCCTTAAGTCCCTATGATACGCGTCAAAATTCAAACTTTCAAAAACCTGACTCGACGCACCCGACCGGACCGAACTTGGGCCCAACTCATGCCAAACCCGACCCCACAAAGGGCGAATTCCCCCCTTGAAGCCGGCCATGCAAGAGGCTGGCCCCACCTGACTCCCAAGGCTCCATCATCCTATCCTAATTAGTTTCTTAGTTACTTATTGCTTTCCTAGTTCAATAGTTTGTATTGTAGTAGGACTCGTACTTTACTTTCTTCATTAGGTTATTGCTTGAGTAGGAGATCATTGAGTCGGAGTTCTACTCCACTTAAGTCTATTGTAGTTTGCCTACATAAATGCCCCCATACCCATAAATTAGAACAATCCAAGAAATAATTAACCCCCCCCCCCCCCCCAAGGTTTCAGCTACGAAAGCTCGATCTCCTTGACAAAGGGATTGTTTTAGAGAATTCGCTTCTAAGTCACCCCCCAAGGTTCCAGACAAAGCTCCAACAACGACGATCGTCGGTGAGGGCGTCGACGATCCATTCCCCTCCAGGTACTGCTTCCTTCTCTCTCGCCTTTGTCTAACCCCCATCCTCTCTCTCTCTCTCTCTCTCTCTCTCTCTCTCTCTCTCTCTTCTGGCCCCCAACGTCAAGTTGGTTGTGACCCGTCGCGCCCCACATGGACACCGTTGTGGCCGAGACCACCCCCTTCTCTTGTCCTCTCTCTCTTCTCTCTCGCTCCTCCGGCCCCTCCTTTCTCTCTCCTACACTGACCCCGGCGCCCGCCAGCTTCGGCCCTACTCCCACGTGCATGCACACGGCCAGCCGCTGCGCGCCACCATCCCTTTCCTCCTTTCTTCTCTTCTCCTTACCTTCTCCCTTCCTCCCTATTCTTCTTCTCGTTCCCCTCCCCCTTCTAGCATAGCTGCCCGCCTCACGAAAGACCCTTCTCCCTCTGACAAACTCCTCCCTTCTGCCTTCTTCGGTCTTGTGAGGACCCGTCCCTCTACTCCTGGGTCGACCGGTTGGGTCGGGCCCGTGGCTCGTTGGTTTGTTTCGTGTCAAGCGCGCGATCCGGTGGATCGCATTGTTTCTTGGACCCCAAGGGCAATTTGGTAAATTGTGCCTTGTTGGTTTGTTTCACATCCGCGTGTGAACACACTGACCATGTATGTGTTAGTGCTTGTTTAGAATGGCTAGGTGGACCCGGGATCGGAAGATCCCAGCTCGGGCGCGCGAAAGCTTGCCTTTGGACAGCTGACGACCCTCGAGCGATCGATCGCTCCTTGGAGCGATCCGTCGGACTCGTGAGCGAGTCGGTGGTGGGGTCGAGCCAGGGCGCGAGCGATCGATCGCTCCTTGGAGCGATCGATCGCTCCTTGGAGCGACCGATCGGACTCGCGTCGGTGGCTTTTTTGCTTCGCGAGGACGGCCACCGCTGGGCGTCGCTCTCTCGTGTCAGAGGGGGGAGGACTTTCCCTCCCCTCCCTTCACCTTTCTCCCCTCTTTCCTGGCTTTCCCCTCCCCTTTTTCCCTTGTTTTCTTCCTCCTTCTCTTCTCTTCTTCTTCCTTCTTTCTCTTCTTTCCCGCGGTGCTCTGTTTCTTCTCCTCTCCGCCGGCAAGCTTCATCTCCTCCGTTCTCCCTCCTCCGACCATCTTTTTCGGCGTTCTAAGGCTCGTTGGATTCGTGGCAACGAGAGGAAGATCCCTGAAGTAGTTTGGAAGCTTGTTGGTGATCAAATCGCAGGGAATCAGCCGAGGAAAGTGCAGCCATGTAGGGTTATACCTACTGAAGTTGTTTTCGGGTTTTCTTGAGATCTAGCCGTTGGATCTTGTTGAGCCTTGCTTTGTTGGATTCCTTATACCTGTTAGAATTACTGATTTAAGTTTCATGTTAATCAGTTGAGATTTGAGTAGGTTTTATGCATGATTAGTCTCGGATTTCTGGTTTTCTGCTGTTCTTGAGAAACAGCCGGCTTGCGGCGAGTATTCCGGCCGCCGTGTACATTATCTTGGCTTTTGATAAACATAAGAGTTGTAGATCTATTCGTTATCTTTCTATTACATCTTGTTTTGTATTTGTTCGATTTTTCTACGGTTTCTTATGAATTGTTTGCTGGAGGGCTGCGTTGCAGCAATTAATGGGTAAGTTAGTTTGATTAACGATTTTGATTAGCATTTTCCCGTTAATCCAACCGTTGGATGGTTATGAATTTTGGATATGTTTATCCTGGTATGTACACCTACTGGTGGCTAAGTTGGATCTTGAATCCGACATCGTTTGGATGTCGGATCGACGGGATCAATTAGCCCCTAAGTAGAGGCTTTGGGTGTTTTGAATATAATATTATATTTCGGAATATAATATTATATTGTGTTTTGTTCATCAGCGGTTTTCGGGGTTGCTTCCCGTTGCAGGAGTTCGCGGTTGACGGTCGTGGTACCGTCGTAATGCCGGGACCCGCTGCGGATCGGCTGGCAGCGGTCGGTAGTACCGCTGCAGCGATCCTGTAGAGTTATATGATGTTTGTCATACTGTTGCATGCTTTACTTCTTATCTGTGTATGTCATAGCATGCATTGTTGATTGTGCATTAGTTGCATTGGTTAGGGTGTGGATGATCCTTGGGTCGCCGTCCCGAGGCTGGAAGCTCGGACTTAGCCTTAGGACCGGGGTTGGGTTGTTTGGACCTGGTTTGAATGGTGGTGTCCAGTCGATTCGATGATAGGCCTAGATGACTGGTACACTGGTTGTTTGATGATTATAGAGGTCGTGTCGGCCTTGAGTCGGATGCTAAGGTGTAGGCGGTGTCCCACTGTGCTGACCTTGCAGTGTCTGGTTCCTGTAGGTGTGTCGCCAGTGCTGTTCCTGCTATTGACTGCTGCCCCTGGGCCTCAGGGACACGCGGTGGGGTTATGGGACCCCTGTATACACCCAGGTCCTACTTAAGGGTGACACTGTTGTGTTCCCCCTTCCTTCTGTGTGACGTAGTGTAGATCCCTACTGAGCTTAGTGCTCACACCTACCGGGGCTGTGTTTTGCAGGTGCAGGAGTCAGTTCTTCTTCTGTGGCCCCTACCGGGCAGTTGGTCAGTGGTGCGGCGGCGCCTGGTGGACTTTGAGAGGTGGTGATCGTTTACTGCTTTTACCCTTGGTTAGATAGTCTCCTACGGGAGTAATGTCATATTTTGAACCTTCCCCTCTCCGAGGATTTGTATATTAAATTTCACTTGGGTTTGTAATCTGTGGTTCGATGTTGTGTTTAAATAAATTTCTTTTAATTGAGGGTGCTTTTGGTGAATTGTTAGGGAGACCAATAGGTTAGAGGGAACCCTCGCCAGCTTTGTTTTCCCTGTTTTGTAGGTTCCGGTTCGCGTCGCCCGGCCCGGTTGGGCTTTCGCGGGTCGGGGCGCGACAGGTCTAGTGCCACCAGCTCGCGCCATCACACTTGCGGAAGGAACCGTGGCCGAAGCCACGTTCCCATTGGCTTCTCGCTGTCGATCGTTCATTCACCAAACGCCGCCCCAGCGCCGCCGCCTCCCGGTCGTCTTCCTCCCACCTCTCTCCTCTTTCCTCCTTTCTCTCCCCTCCTACATGGGCTCCAACTCTCTAATCCTACTCCACCTCCAATTCCTCCATTCCTTTCCTTCTTCCTCTCCTACTCCAACCCAAATTCCACCTCAACTCAAACTCCTCTACCCCCTCTATGAAATCCAATCACTCTTCCCTTTTCTCCTCCAACTTCCTCTTCCTCTCTCTCTCTCTCTCTCTCTCTCTCTCTCTCTCTCTTTCTCTTGGCGACCTCCTCTCCCTCGCGACTGCCGCCTTCGCTGCCGTGCTCGCCAAACCGCTCGAGCACCACCACCATCGTGTCGCCGCTCCCGCCGTGCCCCTCGCCACCAGCCTCCGCTCACACCTCTCGCCCCCCCCCCCCTCCCCTTTCTCTCTTTGCTTCTTTTCTTTCTCTTCCCCGTTTCTTCCTCTCTCACCCCCTTTCCTTGATATTTTTTACGGCGGTTCCGACGGCCAGAGACGACGACGGCGTGAGGGAAGACCGATCTAGACCACCCTAGGTCGGATTAGCGAGGATTAGGAGAAGATTAGAGCGTTTAAGGTAGGGATTCTACCCCTCGACCCTTGTTTAGGGTAGATTAAGATGGTTGATGGTTTGCTTTTGGATTTCTCTTCTCTAACTTGCTTCTCTAAGCTTGAATTTCACCTGATCAAACTTTCGTAGGATTTTCGAAGTGATTTCATTAGGTTTTAACCATTCTTTTTCTCGGATTTCTCTCTTTAGCTTAACTTCGTTTGGACTTTGATTGATTGAGTTTTTATCGATTTCAATTTGGGTATTTTCTCAGATTTCATTGGTTTTTCAAGCTTAATTCATCTTGAACCTTGGATTTGATGTTCCTAGCGACATCTAAGACTAACATGCTTAATTTGGTGGGTTTTTGGATGATTAAACCTTTAATTTTTCCATGATTAGATCATTACTAATCTCCCTTATACAATTAATGGTGTATTCCCAGAATTAGGGTTATAGGTTGAGTTGGACCTCTAGTGAAACTCGGATTTCCTGGTTTAATTCTGACAGCCTCTTCCGATCGCGACTAGGTTCAAGTCGTCCGTAATTTGGAAATATTTTCAACATAAACGATGTAGATAAGGAAGCCTTCTGACCTGTCCCGAAGATTTCATATTATTTGGACATATCTGGAATATTTGACGAATATTCTCCTGAGCATCGACGGACCAGTTTTCCAGCAGCTATCTTTTTCAAAACTGGTATTCAGCCATCAGGCATCTCGCAAACTGTCCAACATGAAAGTTGTAGATCTTGCAGTATTATACCACATACTAAATTTTCAGAATATTTGGACTTATACATAATATATAGAGAATATTTTCCTGACAGGCGACGAAGCAGTCTTTATCACAAAACTTCATCCTTTTAGTCGAAATTCTTATATTTCTTCTCAAATCATGATTAAATCTGAAATCAACTAACAAACTATTAAATACAACTACTCTATGCCTAACAAAGGTAATTTAAGGGGTTTAATTATGAATAATTAGTGACTTATCAACGCCCTCATCCACCGCTCCTACATCGCTCTCAGATCCCACCAGGTGATGCATCGCCCATAACCCAGCCCTCTTGTAGATCTATGTTTGTGTGTTTCGTTTGGAATTCTGAGTGGAGATCTCTTGGATTCTTCTTGGGTTGGGTGCAGCTCATCATCGACGAGATAGATTCCTCAGCGCCAACGGCTCTCCAAGCTCTGACGTTGCTCGCCATCTACCTCAAGGGGGATAAGGTCTGTTCCAACCTATCATATCTCTGTTTCGATGGTTGTTTAGGTTTTGGTTTTGCTATGGATCTTCGTTGGGTTCTTCTCCATCCAATTCCAATACAAATACAAAAGGAATTAAGGTGCCCTTGGAAAATTTCTAGAAGGGAATTCCACCCTAGCATCTTTCTTATTATATTGAACATCATGCATATGACAAGCCAACTTTAATTAGCTGAGAATACAACAACATTTGCTGCATATAGGAAATTCTGACAGGAAGTATGAAAATGAATTTTCTATTTACAGCATATGTTGCTTGGTGGTGTCACTGATCTGATTTTGTGTGCATGATGCCATGAGCTGTTAATCTGAATCGCATTATAACTGTGCATATATATAGTGCCGGACAGAACAGAATAGAACAGAAGTGTAACGTATCCACAATGTAACAAGTAGAATATGTGAGATGTTTCATGACATGATATCATTGTGATGACTGTTCGACAAACAACTGGAAAGCAGATTATGTACCCAATTGTTGCCTCATTGAATTTTTCCATCGCAATCTGCATTGTGTTCATGCATCTCTAAGTAGAAGGTTCATGCATCTTATATCTTCGTATTTTTTCAGGACCAACAACTATTTCAGAAGTACTAGACTGTTGTGGTATCTGGTGCTGCTCCCTTTCAGAATCTCCTAGTATTTCAATTCATTGCAATTTCACTTCTTTATTTGCGATAATTAAATTTTGCATCTATAATTGTGTATTTATGATTAGAAGTCACAGTGTGATATTATGAGATTGTCTCTGACTATAAGTCATATGCAACTATGGCTCGTTTGAATTTGACAACTAGAAAATTGATGCTCAGGAGAAAGTATGCATCTGTCATTTCTATATTTGATAGTCATGTCTCAAGGAGATAAGCACAAATGGACTGATGAGGAGGACACCATACTTATTGCTACATTGATGGATTTGTATAACAAGGGCACTCATAATGCAGATAATGGGTTCAAAGGGGGATATTTAATAATTTTAGAGGTTGCCGTCAAAGAACAACTACCCAATGCTGGAATAAAAGGAAACACACACATAGAATCAAGGTTAAAAATTATGAAAAGAGACTTTTCAATTGTCTATGACATGATTTATGGTACAAATACCAGTGGATTTGGTTGGGATCCTGTCAACAAATACGTGGTAGCTGAGCCAGCTATTTGGGATGAATATATCAAGGTAAATTTACCTTAAGCTCAATGGCAAGTCAACTACTATTATTAGTTTTGTAGTAATTTTTTCTATGGTACTTACATATCATTTTAAATCTTTGCAGAGTCATAAAAGAGCAGCTAATTTCAGACACAAGAAGCTAGACCACTTTGAAACACTCTGTGTAATCTTTGCCAAGGATCGAGCAATGGGAAAAGATGCAGAGGGACCTGCTGATGTGGTTGAGGAAAATAGGGAAGAAGAAATTGAAAACATTGATGAAAGTCAATATATACCACCTTACAATACCGATTGGTTTGCATAGGAGAATGTACCAATGTCTACAAGTCATGCCACCATGTTTGCTTCTCAAGCAGATGTAAACATGTGCGCTACTCATGTAGACATTGGCAGTCCAAGTGAAATTACTTCATCTCGGGTAAAACGGCGGAAGAAATCCAATACGGGAGCTGAAGTTATTGAGGCTATTCATCAAGTTGGTTCAATTATTGGTTCCAAAATTCAGCATGTGACTCATGAACTTAGCCAAGCTATAGGTATTGACAAGTTACTTCTTCATAGGAAAGATAAATTTTTTTCTGAGCGGCAGAAATTGGAAGGATTGAATGAAGATGAAAGAGACGATGCTGGATACAAAATGGGTGCAGATCACACACTTATTTCCTATTTTTTTGGCCTTCCAATGGAACAAAGAGCCCGATACCTCGACCGGCATTGAATGAAGCATTGAATGAAGTTGCTCATATCAATTTTGGACATATTTGATATTTTATCATATTATTGTAGTTAATTTATGCCAAACATGGACTTGGTTGTAGTTAATTTTGGACATATTTGATCT
The DNA here is from genome assembly GCA_963920575.1 of Narthecium ossifragum. Taxonomy (NCBI): domain Eukaryota; kingdom Viridiplantae; phylum Streptophyta; class Magnoliopsida; order Dioscoreales; family Nartheciaceae; genus Narthecium; species Narthecium ossifragum. The sequence goes on along the minus strand of OY986974.1, from coordinate 7,487,564 downwards.
TTTTCAAATTTGATCTATGTCAATTGTTGATCATGAATTCATGTTTTTAACCGCTAGCGACCGAATTTCTTGTTCAAGAAAAGCATCCTAAGGGCTATATTTATGGCACTGCTATAATTTGTAGTTGTGAGCTCTGCAATGAGATGGGGCTCATTTGAACCATCAATAGCAATATGTGGAATGCAATAGTAAGAATATGGTTCCCCACCATCTTATTAAATATGAAGGCTATTTTAGTCATTTGTACTCCATTCCTATTCCATTCTCAGGCTTCTGTTTGTATACCAAACACGGTGATGCTTCATTCCTATTCCTAATCCTGATATCACAAAATCACCTAGATAATAGTTGATTGTTCGCAAACGTCATCGTTAAAACATTGTTAACCTCAATCAAATCTTAAATTTATATCCTTATTCAAGCACTAATACTACTACGTAGACTAGTGGTGAAATCTGGAGTCGAACCAAGGGAAATTACTAGGAAAAACAAAATCAGTTCTCAAAACTCTAGATCTAAGCTAACAGATTCAATGATAGATTGATCTAACTGAAACTATCTAAGAAAGTCAAAGAAAATATTAAGGTTTTAATCAACTGGAAAAGATGTCTTAGGAAATACACAATCCACCCTAGTTTCACCTTTAATCTTCCATAGTTATCATCTTGATCACTTCTCTAAGCATTATGGATCATATAGTTACAAGCTCACACGAATCTCTAAGAGAAGGTTTTATGTTTCCTACGGCATAATCTATCTTTGTTTGGCATAAATCATCTTTGGTCCTACCATTATCTTAAGTTATTCTACTTCTAATGACCTTAGCATGACTTATCTTCACGTAGTATAGATTATCTCAAAGGCATATCACAAACCTCATGAAAACTATCTCATGAATATCTACAATCAAGTACAACCATCATGTAGGATTAAGAATACGTCAACGGAACTCTGTTTCTTCAACTCTATAATCATTAAAAACATATTCATGAGATTATACGTAGAGAAGTTCATAAAAATCCAACTAAGAAAGACCAAAAGTTACACTAGGGTTTCATGGTATTCCTAAGAACAAGAAATCTAGCCATTCATCTCGAGAAAATCATGAATCGGTGTAGAAGATGAAGCCATTGATCCCCGCGGAAAGATCGCCGTCTTCAAAACCCTAACCTTCTCCTCCAAAAGTGCTCCAAGAGATGCCAATTTTCGGCTGGAATAACCCCCTTATGTATTAGAAACCCTTGATCCCGGAATTAGGAGTTATAGTTGAGCTTAAACTCTAATTTCCCTAAATTTCGGGTTGATGACGTCATCGTAGCGATCGATCGGACTCAAATCCGATCCATCATACCAGTCGGTTTGACTGGGTCATTAACTGCCACGTCATTAATTAATTTCTTCATCTTTTCTCTCCAACTTCCATACTTCTGACTTGGATTCAAAAACTGACGCCAATGTGGACATAATCTCACAAAGTCTTCAACATGAAAGTTGTAGCTCTTGCAGTCTTCTGTCATCTCAAAGAATTTCAGAATATTTGGAATTGTGTAGAATGTCTGGTGATTTATTTCCAAACAGTCGACGAAGCAGTCATTTCACAGAATTTAGTGATTTTTGGCCGAATTTCTGGTCTTTTTTCTAAAATCCTACTTAAACCTGAAATCAAGCAATAGGATATCAAATACACCTACTCTAAGCCTAATAAAGGTAATTTAAGGGGTTTAATTAGGAATAATTAGTGACTTATCAATTGTCCATTCCTAATCTCATTCCTATTCCATTCCCATTCCAAATCCCATTCCCATTCCGCCCTCTCATTCATTGTGCGAACCAAACGTGTAGTAAGAGTATGCAATACCGGCTGTGTAAGGGCCTAAGTATAATTTTCCGGGCTTTTATGTAAATTGGAGGGCTTATGGCGTAATTTCTCATTTTGTGGGGGGTTTTATGCAAAAAGACCCCTTCCTTCTAGAAAAATCCCACCGTTTCTTTCCTTCCTTTCTTTGGCTGCCAACCCGAGTGAGAGAGGAGTGAGATCGGGAGAGAGAGAGATTGAGAGAAAGAGAGGGAGCTGGAGAGATCGAGAGGGTGGAGGAGGAGATCGCCGGCGCTGGAGCTAAAGAGGGCGAGATCGGCAGCGAGGAAGAGAGATCGGCGCTGGAGAAGGAAGAAGGAAGGGAGGAAGAAGGTGGAGCTCGCTATGGAATGAAGATCCAGTGGGTTTCCGCCGGATTTCTTCTCCTATTTGGTTGAGGTAAGCTTCCAGCTCTTTTCTCCTTCGATTTCGAGTTGGTTGGTGGGTTTTCCGGCGGGTTTGGGTCTTTTGTGGGTTTCTCCGGCGATGGCTCGCCGGAGAAGGTGTCATGGACAGCGACAGGGACCTCCCTCGGCGACTGCAGCACCGGGGCATCTTTCTCCGAGCCCTGTCCGGCATTACCCATGGCAGGGGATCTTTGATCCTCCTCCCTGCCATGGATTCCGGCGAAGATCCGGCCGGCCTTCCTCTGGCCGTGGCTGTTGATCTTCCTCGGGATCCGGTACTTGGGGTAGCAAGCAAGCTTCTTCCCTCTCTTCGCAGTGGTGGCTGTCCGGTGATTAAGCAACCTGGTTAGGAGATTCGACGGAGCTTCGGCGTGGGCTCCGGCGATCTCCTACGGGAGGAAGCCGACGCGTGATCAGCCTGGTGCACTGGTCACTGTCCTGTGCACAGGTCAGTGCCCTGTGCACGGGACAGTGCCTTGTGCACGCAACAGCGCCCTGTTAGCTGTTTGCTAACGTGCTGCTAAAGCCTCTGACGGCCCTTCTTGTCGTTTTCTGTGCCGTTCCAATGGGGTTTTTCGAGATCGGTCCAATTCTAGTAGATTTAACGGCGTTTGGAGCCCTACTTGATCGTAATCTTGATTTTGTGCTTTAGGCGATCGTTTGAGCGGCCGTCAGGTGTCGGAGCGTGACGTGGTTTCCGGGACCTAGAGTTTACGCTTGGATTGCTTCCTTGAGGTAGGAGTTACCTCCTAGGATTTGTTGTGCTTTGCTTGCTAATGATGTGTTGTTGTGCATGTTGTGTTTCTTATGATGATATGTAATCTTTGTGACTCGTGATGTATGTATGTGTATATGTGATGCTATATATGCCATGATAATGTTATGATGTGTTGGGCTAGTTGAGCCCTGTACTTGCTTAATCATGCTATGGAATGTTATGCTAAGCTTTTCCTATGTTGTATGCATATATGAGAACTTATGAACTATTATATTTGTTTATTATTATGTATCTGATTATGCATACATGCTAGGAATGTCGGGCTGTCTTAGGACAGGGATTGTGATTGGGTCTAGTCAGGTCCTGTAGCTAGACTAGTCAGAGTCTAGGGGCTATGTCGATTGAGGATCTGATCTGAGGATTTGATCTGATTGAGGATGTGTTGCCTATACTAGTGTACTGAGGCCTGTATAGAGTCTATAGGGGTCTGGGCGAGCGTTGACGGCCGGACGCGGCGACTGTGCGTGTAAGACTTTCCCAGACTAGCCAGACCATACTAGGATCAGTAAACTAGTATAGGATGTTGTACCTATACTAGTATACTGGGGCTGGGTATAGAGTCTATAGGGGTATGGGCGAGCATTGACGGCCGGACGCGGCGACTGTGCGTGTAAGACTTACCCATACTAGCCAGACCATACTTGGGCAGTATACTAGGATAGGTGGGTGTACACCAGTGTTTTAGTTGGTGACTCCTACTGGGCTTTAGAGCTCATTTTTGTTAGGTTTTGGTTTTTGTGCAGGAGGACCTATGGGTAGGCCAGAGACCGGTGCAGTCCATGGAGGTCCTGTCTCAGGATGAGGAGTCATTTTATCCTTATGTCTATTCTCTTATGTATGATAAAGCATTTATATGTTGGATATGAAATAGAATTGTATATTGAGGATTTGGCTGAATTATCTTGTATTTTGATGTTTACAAGTCCTATGTATATGAAATGAATGAGATGAATGAATGCATGTACACGTATAGTATTTGAATTGATGTGGGCGTATGTGCCCCTAGATGTGGTGAATGATTGTAAAGAAATAAAGATTTTGATTAATTATTTTAGGATGTGTAGTTGTATCTATTGACATGTTGTAATAGTGATCTCACGTGCCCGTGCCCAAGGGTCATGTCGATTTTTTTTTGAGAAATTTGGAATATTTTATTTTAAATTGGGGCGGGGCGTGACAGGCTGTCACCACAGGCAATGCATAACAAATGTTTCACGAGAATAGGTAGGAAACAAAAAAGATGACTATGGGATCACAATATCATAAAAGAAGCATGGCTAGATTTATAATAATGTTCAACCACGTAGCAATCTGTAAAGATCCAATACAAGTATATAGAGTTTAAACAATAAAAATCAAAACATGAACCATCGATGAAGAAGAAACCCTCGTCCTTGCTCAGTCATCCGCCCGCCATGCCTTTAAGATTTACTCGGCCATAGAGATGAAAGTTCTCCTCTATCCTTTGCCTACAATTGTTGTCCAACCTCCCCTTTGAATAACCCTAAGTCTTCTATTTATAACCCCCAAGGCTTGTCAAATTCGGATTAAATCTGGGCTCTTTATTTTTCTCTTTCGTCAAACAAAAGATCGATATTCTATAGGGATAAAGATCGATCTTTTCATCCCGTATAATTGCATGTGCCCGAGGAAAATCGATCTTATTAAAGGAAGAGATCGATCTTTTGAAACGATACTCTCTGTCTGCTTCAGCCACATAAAAGATCGATATTCTTAGACATGAAGATCGATCTTCATATCTCAACTATCACCTCAGTTTCAGAAGAGATCGATCTTTTTAAAGAAGAAGATTGATCTGCTCAAGTCATGCCCTCTCTTCTCAAACATTGCTCTCTGTCATGTCTGGCGCACAGAAGATCGATCTTTTATTGAAAGAAAGATCGATCTTTTAATTCTAAAATTTCAACTTCTTTTTCAGCACTGCACCATTGGTACAAAAAATGTCGTAACTTCCTCTAGAAACTCGGAATCATAAACCGTAAAATTCTCCAGAAACTAGAATTTCAGAGCTTTCCAATCATGTATAGAGTATAATCTGGTTCTTCTTGAGCAGGTACAGTTTAATCTTTGAAGTTGACCCATGTAATCTTTTCATCTTCTTTGCTCCTTTTGACTCCTATTTCATGCATTTTTCAACAAGCTTTGTGAAGCATAATATAAGTGTAAAAACAATACTAAGGAGCCAATTAAGAATGAAGAATCCAGCAATTGGCCTGGTGATAAGGCTATTCAGAGTACACTTTCACGCACTCATCAATATGAGATGTTGTTAACCGGGGCGTGAAGACCCCCAAGAATTTGTAGAATAAATGGGCCGAAGGTGTGCCCTGTATATTTTTACCTGTATGGTTATTTGTTGGTTTGTTGTTTGATCCACTGTGGTCACCGGCGTTGCGCCGAGGGTGTTAATTTAGATGTACCTCATGTTGAACTATTTAATTGATGTTGTGACATATAGTGACACCTAGGCTAGCTGCTTGTATAAGTGCATGCATTAGAGGCATTCAAGGTTAGGCGTGGGCGATGAGTTGATCGCCGATTCGAGGGCTCGAGCAGCTCGGATTTAGCTCTAGGACCAAGACTGGGTAGCAAGGTTTAGGGCGTGATTGTAATGTTGAATTTTCTGTATTCTCGAGGTTAATGTCTAATTGGCTACAAATTATATTGATTGAGGTTTAGAGGTCGTGTCGGTTCTCCAAGGCTAAGTGTTAAAGATGATTGTTGATGTATTCTCGACGTGGTTCTCGTGTAGTGCAATCCTGCTTGGGTAAGGGTGATCCTGCTTGTTACTGTTCCGTGGCCCATTGGTAATATGTTCAAGCGAGAGGTTTCATGACAGGAGCTCTTGAGGCATCAATGGAGTTATGGGGCCCCTTGACATACCTTAGACTTAGACGGAGAAACGACACTGTTATTGTTTCCTCCCTCCTTTCAGTGTGATATAGAGTAGAACCCTACTGAGCTTGTTGCTCACTCTTGCCCAGGCTGCGTTTTACAGGTGTAGGCGTCAGCTCCTCTTCTATAGCTCTAGCTGGACATGGCATTTGGTGCGGAGCGGCGACGAGGACTTGGAGGACTTGGGTGATGATCCATCTACCCGAGGCCACCGTGCTAGGAGGACTTGGGTGTTGATCCTAACCTTGTTTTGATGATGCCAATATGTGTATGATGATAAACAATGATTTGACATCTATATCCCTTAATTTGGAACTCATTAAAATTCAATGTTTAGATGTTTTTGTACTCGCGGTCGATGCGGCAGTCGATGCGGTGGTCGATGCACGGATCGACCACGGAGGTTATTTGGTTATGTTATACTTTGGCTAAGTATTGGCTTGGAGGAAAAGTCGCTTTTAAATGTTGTAGGCCGGTGGACGATGTGGCGGACGATGCACGGATAGACCATGAACAATGTTGACTTAATTTAAAGGAGCGACGGTCGAATGAGGCATCGACCATGAATACATCATTTTCTCACAGAGACTGACGGTCGATGCGAAGGTCGATCGTGAAGCTTGAAGGCTAATCTGGCGGTTGATCCAAGCTATATTTTGAGCACTATGGTCGATATGGCGGATGATGCGAGGGTCGACCTCAAGTGTGCGCAGAGTCAAAAATATAGCCGTTGGAGAAAAGCAAAATAGCCATTGGGAGCTATTTTTGGAGGCTTTAAAGCTCAAGTATAAGAGGGAAGATGCAGTAAACTTGTAGAAGCACCAAGGGGAATATTTGTCACACCCCGACCCAGAAAATCCATCCGGTCCGGGGCATGAGGGGAAACCTACACTATTTACATCCGATACGGCGCGACAATACACAAAACGGAATAAATTTGAACTTAAAGACTTCCAAGGGCATAAAGGTAAAACTAAATACTACATTACGGAATAGAACTCAATCAAAAGAGGGAACATGATTTCATATATTAAACGTTAAGTACATTCTCCTCAAAGGTAACAATAAACAAAAACTGCCAAAATGTACATCTGTCCCTCTGAGACCTCAAACGCCTCCGGAAGTCGACGCGCCGCCAAGATTTGATCCAGCTGGAACCACCGAGGATGAGCTCACGCCTGCACCTGTAAACGCAACCCGGGTAGGAGTGAGCAATAAGCTCAGTAGAGTTCCACTCTATTCTACATCGCACAGGAAAAAAGGAAAATTACAAAGTCCCGGGTTCTGTCTCATCTCTAAGGGAAACTCATGTTACGTCCACCACCTACCCCAGGGCACGCGCTCTGTGACCTCAACTATCAACAGTCGTCCCTCTCAACCACCAAGCGCCCAGCGCTGAACAACAAAGGGGTAGGACCCAGGGCAGCACGTAACTTCCATTAACACGGATACCGAGCATGAGACGAGAACTCTGGGCGACCTCTACACCTCAAGCAACAGATAGTAGCCAACTAGACCCATCCTCGAGAATACAATGATTTGGCATAACAATCACGCCCTAGTCCTTCCTACCCAACCACGGTGAAAGAGATAGATCCGAGCTACCCGAGAGCCTCGGATCGGCGAAGACCCTATTCACCTGCACCCTAGCCTTATGCTCTAATGTAGGCAAAATACATGCAATGTTCATGCACAGATAAAGAGATATAAGCATGCAACCACATGACATCAATTATATAGGGCTAGGCATAGCCTATAGCTAGCCAAAGGGGTGAGCATAGCAATGGTCTCAATTTCCGATAAGCTATACTAGTAATACAATGCTTAGAGCAAAGCAATAAACACAGATATACAATAGTCTTCAGTGCTCTCCGGCACCTGACAGACTAAGGTTCCACAGTTACCCCGCAGGTAACTGGCCAACGGCCAAGCAACAGCAACAAAGCCAATTTCGCCAATACAACGGCGTCCACAGCCGTCAACCGAAATTGCTACAAGGGGATACAACCCCAACCAAGCCAACAAGCCACACATACAAGATGTATAATCTATCAGTACAACGGGTTATGCCCCCGGTGCACGCTGGTAATCAACGGGGCTATTAATCAAAGCGGTAAATCTATACTAAGCATGCAACCCACACCTCCGACCCATTTATACTAAACATTCCCGGGGGTCGTCACTCCCCCGATAACCCATAAAGTGATAAAGCATTCACAAACTACATATATACGCATATATATATAGACATAGCATGCTTATCGGGAAACTGCTTGAAAGTCGGTAAAAAACGATAACCCAATTTGAAATACAACTTACGGCGTACTCCGAAGATAAACTGGTCAAAATCCCGATTAAAATACTAAAATAATCACTACTTATCATCGGTAAAACCCCACGAGAAAACCGGGTCGAAAAGAAATCGAAAACATCGAATTCGGATCAAAATATGTTGGTAGCAAATAAGAGATTGATCTTCACGCCTTGTGAAGATTGATCTTCTCTTCGTATCCAACCATCAACAAACAAATGATCGATCTTCATACCCTATGAAAATCGATCATCCACAAACGGGTCTTCTGTCTGAGCAAAAGGGATCCATCTTCTCATCTAAGAAGATCGATCATCCCAAAGTGGGCGTTCAGTCTGGGAAAGAGGGATCGATCTTCTCATCTAAGAAGATCGATCATCCCAAAGTGGATGTTCAGTCTGAGAAAGAGGGATCGATCTTCTCATCCAAGAAGATCGATCATCCCAAAGTGGGTATCTGTCTGGGGATGAAGGAACACCCTCTGTCAAGAAGAGGATCGATCTTCTTCAGACGGAGCAGAATACTTCAACGGAAGTGATCGATCATTTCATCCAAATGATTGATCCTTCATACTCGACACATGAGTGAATAGTGTCGAATAGTACCTGAGATCCAATTTCTTGGATTTGATCTATCAAAATGTATTGAAATCAAACCAAATTTGGTAGGCATGTGCAGTTGGATGTGGGGAATCTAATGACACTAAGAAATCCAACTTTGGATGATCAAATCCTTCGAAATAAATCAAATTGTCCGTAAGCCGACGAAACCGACGAAAAACTAAATTTGTTGGATTTGATCTATCAAACGGCGATGGAATCCATTCAAACTTTGCAGAAAGGTCTATTTGATGGTGGGGAATTCATTCATGCAATAAAAACCAAACTCAGATCGTGAAATATCATATCTGAGTCCAACCCCGTCGAAAAACCGACAAAAATACAGAATTTGTTCGAAAGAATACAGAACTGAAACCATAGCTAGCTTCCAAACACGGAAAGGAACTAGAATACAGAAAATCATAGCATTCTAACCAAAACCAACAGCCACAAAACACAAAAGGACGATCCTAGGGTTACCAACTCGAAGGAATTGAGTAGAAACACCTACATGTATAGACGTGCAGACGATCTACAAGATCCTCAACTCCGATCGCCTCGGATCCACGCCGAAAAGCCGCAGCCCAAAGCTCCAGCCGACAGCCAACGAAGGAGAGAGGAAGGGAGAAAGAGAAAGAAAGAGAAGAGAGAGAAAAGAGAAGGGTTTAAATAGAAAGCTAGAATCGATCACAACCGTCCGATTCGATCTCTCCCGATCAAGCTCCGATCTTCCGATCGAAAGCGCCCTTAAGGTTCTAATCAATCACATACATCAATCAAAGGCAGTGTGAAACTGACCGTCAGGGAGAAAATTTACCAAAATGCCCCTGGGGTCAAAAACAACGATGCGATCAACCGATCGCATCACAAGGCCAACCGAACCAAACCACAAAACCAGACCCTCGACCTAACACGGTCTGACCGGGTTGGAGGTACGGGTCCTCACAATATTGGTATACATTTTAGCAAGTTTGTTTTTCATTTTCATCATTCTTGAGAGCTTTAATATTTATAAAACTATATTAAGTTGTTAAGTAAACTTTGAGAGAATCTAAAAGACACTTTGGAGGATACCAAAGAGGTATTGGGAGAAGATTGTAAGGTTTTTGAGCACCCGGAAGCTTGGTGGAAAGCTTGTAAAATGATTTGCAACTAGTTGAACCTCAAGGAGGACCTTGAGGTCATGGGTCGAGGGTCATGGGTCCGGTTGGACCCAAAAAACAATTTGGTAAATTACGTCTTGTCAGTCGGTTTCACACCCACGCAGTGCACACACGGCCTTGGATTGATGCATACGGTTGATTAGGTTCTTAGAGGCGCTCTCGGTCGGAAGATCGGAGCTCGATCGGGAAAGATCGAGCGGACGACCGAGATCAAAGTTAGCTTTAGTATCAAAACCACTTTTGTTTCCTCTTTTTTCTTCTTTTCCTCTCTCCTCTCTCCTCCCCCCTCATCCCCTTCTTCTTCTTCTTCTCTTCTCCCCGTCGCGCGAGAACGGAGGTGTCGAACGACTCCCAACGGATCCCCGGCGAACTTGGAGGCAACGACATCGAGGGAGGAAGGCGGATTAGCATGGATTAAAGGAGATTAAGAGAGGATTAGCGTAGAGAGGTAGGATTCTTAACTTAAACCCTTGTTTTGGTGTTATAGGTTGTTTGATTCATTGTTTCCTTTATTTGTTTGTGCTAGATGATGTTCCTAGATATGCTTACTAACTGATTGATGTTTCATTGGATTTTATGTAGATTTGATCCGGATTTGAGCAACCTTTCTTTGATTAATTTCTGGATTTCTGCTTTAATTGAAACTGTTATGTTTCAGCTTAAATACACTCTTGTTTCGGATTTCCAGATTTTATGTAGTTGTAGATCTCTGAGTTTACTTTCAAATCCAACTGGTTTCGTATTTTTTAGATTTATGTACGATTTTTGGTGAATTAATTGTCGGACTGTGCTGAAACAAGGCAATTAGTTAAATATAGGAAATTAAGTGGGAAATTGATATCCAATTGGTTTGATTTCTGGATATATTGATCCTAGTGACCTTTAAGACTGATCCAAAGTTTTGGTTTTAATCCGAGGAATTTTCGAAGGAATTGAGTTGTTTATCAAATCTGATTTTAAACCGAATTTATAAGTTTTCATCTAATTTCTTTTCCCCATTTGACCTAATCTTTGGATATGTGATTCGGGTATGCCAATTAGTGGGTATATCAAGTTTTATATCAATTAGGCGAATAGATTTAAGGTTATGATGATTTGAAGTTAGTAGTTTCATTTGCGTAAATTTGATAACTTGATTTCTTCAATTATGTTATATATATATATATATATGTCTGTGTCTGTGTGTGTATTATATATATATATATATATATATATATATATATATATATATATATATATATAATTAAGTCCTATGTGAGGCTCGTGATTGAACCAAGAGAGTCATGCCCCTTGGGATGTGTAAAATAAATAGGTCGGCTGTGTACCCCTTTACTATTTAGTGGGTTAACCGAGGGACTGATGACCTTCGGGAATGTTTAGTATAAATGGGCTAAAGGTGTGTCCTATTTTTTATATTTATTATAACTGCTAGATCGTTGTTATTGATAAGTGTTTGGTCGGGGGTATACCCCGTTGTAGAATTTTGGTTGACGGGCTCATGCATGCTGTCGTAATGGCGAACTTTAGATTGAAAGATATCCTTATTTGGTTGGTTAACCTCGTGGGGGCTTGTAGACCTTTGTTAAACTTACCCTTCGATGAATTGTAAGCTATGCATAGACTTGTATTTTTGTTTGGCATACTGTTGCATGCTCATACTTCTGTATTTTTGTGTCTGAACATTGCATTTATTTGTTCACATTAGAAGCATCATGTTAGGATGTGGGTGAATAGAGGTTTCACCGATCCGAGGGCTCGGGCAGCTCGGATCTAAACGTAGGATCGAGGCTGGGTAGCAAGATTTAGGGCGAGATTGTTATTGTAATCTTTGTATTTTGGGGAAATTGTTTAGTAAGCTACAATGTTCAATGATTGAGGTTTAGAGGTCGTGCCGTTTCTCCTATACCAAGATCTAAGTACGGTTATTACTTTTAATTATTTACCATTTGCAAGGTTTGGGATGCATTGGAAATGCACTGGAATCCCTGTTTGTTCTACTTTGTTCACGGGTTGAGGAGCGCTTAAAACTAGCGTGATCCTTATCGTGATTGATCATATTTCGAGGAGCGCTTAGAGACGGTGTGATCCTCGTCGTGGTTGTTAACTTGTATTCTGAGATAATTGGTTACGCCTTAAGCTTGGAGCGCTTAGAGACGGTGTGATCCTCGTTGTGGTTGTTAACTTGTATTCAGAGATAATTGGTTACGCCTTAAGCTTGGCACAGAGAGACGGCACAGTTTGTAGTTCTCTTTCTTGTGGGTGTTGTAAAATAGAATCCTACTGAGTTTATCGCTTGCTACTATCCGGGCTGCGTTTGTAGGTGCAGGCGTTAGTGCTTCCGTAGCTCCTAGCGGATCAGCTTTTGGTGGCGCGTCGACTTCTAGAGGCGTTTGAGGTTTTTGAAGGATTTATTGTACTTTTGACAGTTTTTGTAGATAATATCTTTCGATAATTATGTTAAATGTATAATTTCCCTACTCGATGAGTTTAATAGCTTTGTACCGATGTCTTTTTTATGATTAATTTTGTATCAGTAAAGTCTGTTTTATATTTGATGTATAAATTGACTGTTTGTGATCTTCAGTAAAATATTAGAAAATACATTTTTGACCCCTGATCAATTTGTTTAATTCAGTTGTATTATTTATTAGAAAATGCACCAGAAGTGTATTGAACATGTTTAGGTCCCTCACGTCTCGATCCGGATGGATTTTTTGAGTCGGGATGTGACTGATACAGTACGATGAATACGCTACGGTTAAGGGATTATGCTTATTCACAAAGAAAATATTGGACAATTCCCGCCTCATGTAACTCCCCTTCAAAGATCCGTTTGGGGTACTTTACGGAGCCCTCGATCTCTAATAAAACCCCCTTCCGGGTAGTTTTATAAACTCGGTTACGGGATTGCTCTCAACAAGCACGGTACTCCCTTGTCCCAACGCGGTTCGCTTCAGCTGCGCGTATCCCTTTTGCCTTCCCTTCCCTCTCCGTTTTGCCCTTCCTCCGCTTGCATGCATCAAATCTAATCAAATTGGTTAACTTGTAATATTTCATTCAGTATATCCAACCTAAAGATTTCAGTTGCACCCTTTATGGGATGCATTCAACCCAACCTACTATTTGTGCTTCAGCAGTATATCACTGTCACACTCTGACAATGGCTATCATAGTACCTACCGCACCATACCGCCCTTCATATCCACCGTACACTTGCCGCCAACGCCGAATCATGCGATTTGTCTCAGAGACTATATATTGCTCTTTTATTAGCACCTGAAACTTGTTAGCCAACGGAACTCTCAGTCCCCGCCCCTCGTCTCCGTCCTTCGCCGCCGGCCGTTTCAGCCCTACGAAAGCCATCGCCAGCGGAGATCTCTGAGCTTATGTTGGTCGTCCGGTACTGCTGATCACTCGCTCACGTACTCGACGGAGGAGAGAGATCATGGGCTCTCTCGGCGGCGGTGGCAGCGGGGAGGTGGCCGGCTTTGACGGGTGGTCGGAGGAGGCCATCATGTACGTTAATGGTGTCCAGCGAGTATTACCGGCCGGCGCAGCTCATCTAACTCTCCTTGAGTATCTGAGAGGTATTACGGACTCATGATCAACATTCTTCATACCTATGTTGTTTCATTCTACGTATGCATATGTTGAGACATGCATGACATGCATCATTTGCATTAGACTCAGTTGGATCACAATTGATTTTCCCTTTGGAAATGCTGATAGGGGTACACCTACGTGGACGTGGGGTGTGCATGCTACACACATGTCATGGTCTAAGCAACATGACACTCCACGTGGATGATTTTTTTTTATGGGGCCAATAATCTGAACTTTTTCTTACGTCGTCCCTGATCTTGAGTTGACGGAAAGGGTAGTTGACAGCACGTCAACTCGTGCCAAACCTCACTTCGTGAGCAACAAATCAACTTTTTTCAATTTTTTTTTTGGATGAATTGCCACATCATTAGGTATATTTGATTCCAATAAAATTTAACAAAAAACTTTGATGAAATGATGTCCAAAAAGCCCAAATGGCCCGCCCCGGGCCCGTCAAGGCCGTATCCCCGTCCGCCCGGGTGTTGGCCCTGCTAGACCGGACTGATTCGGGGTCAGAATCGGATCAGAGCCCCTTGGTCAAAAACTAAGCCCGGCTCGGGTTTTAAAGAAGGCCTGAAAAAGGCCTGTGGTCACCTGTGAGTGATAGGTGACCGTCTTCACCTCAACCGCAGCGGGTGCTGCATCCGCAGCGGTCGCTGGAGCCACTGCCACAGCAGAGGGAGCGAAGGCGACCACGGTGACACCGAGCCGACCTGAAGGAAGTCAACGAGACCACGGGCTCCTTCGAGGGTGAGTTGCTGGATTTTCTCTCCCAACTCCTCGACCTTTAGGGACGCCGCGATGGCGGGGAGCGGTCGCATCGCGGCTGCTCGCCGGTGTGGGGTGGCGGATCCAACGAGCTTTAGGGTTTGGGGAGGGATGGAGGTTGTCGAGGTTTTGAGAGGGGAAGGAGGTAGAGAGAGAAGGGAGAGGGTTGTCGATGAGATCCCTATGCTCTTGACGCTCTACTTCGAGGATCCGGATCACCAGGGGCATTAAGTCGAGCCCGACGATCCGGCGATCACTGATGCAGTTGTTCATATCGATCAGATGATTGGTAGGTTGATCAATGGATTGGAATCCAGAGGAATCTTCGAAGATGTCACTGTAATTTTACTTGGAGATCATGGAATGGTGGGCAATTGCTATGATCGGACGGATGGGAGGCGGAGGCGTGGATCTGGCGGTCGGGATCGGCAGGGGAAGGGGATCGTCGGCGGTCGGGATCAGTAGGGGAAGAGTTACCGGGTCTCTCGGAGTCGATCCACCGGCTCGGATTGACCGGATGGGAGGCAAAGGCATGGATCTGGGTGAGGGCGGCGCCAGTGAGTGTCATTGGGAGGTGATCGGTGTCGGGGACGACCATCGGAGGTTGATGCCATCTACTTTTAACTGCTTCACCGACCTCACTGTCGTCCACCACGCTCCCAACACCTTCATCCACGACGCCAGCACTGTTAAGCTTCCAACGCCAACATTTTTCTTAGCCGGTCGTCCACGAGTCTCTCCCTCTTGCTCCACCTCGTCGTCGGTCGCCCCGATCCACCCGATCCCCTTGGAAGACAGCTGCTAGCGAGGGACAGGTCGGTTCTACGGTGGATCCCGCCTGGATGGGGTCGGAGGAGGGTCATTATGGCGAGGAGGGGCTCGGATCCGACGAGAGATGAGGTTGGCCCTCCCGGCGGAGTGCGAGATGGTGGTCATTCGATGTAGTGGAGCGGTGAGAGATAAGATGTCCACACGATTTATTTTTTAAAAAAGGAACCGGACCGGGTGGAAGGCCTATTAGGCCCGACACTGACCCGTCCTAGTTCGAATGCTTACCCGGGTTGGACCGGGTATTGCCTCCAACCCGGCCCGCCCGATTGGACACCCCTAATGAAATCTTAACTTTTGATGAAATTTAGCAAACATACTTGATGATGAGGGAATTCATTCAAGAAAAAAATAAAAATGCTAATTTGTCGTCACTGTGTCAGACTGGCGTTTGACATGAGCTGATGTTTTCCCAAGCTACCACTGAATAATTTCTTTACGAGAAGAAAGAATGTATAATATCCATGTGGCATGTTGCATTTTGATATCCCATTATTGTTAAACCTTTTTTTAAAACCAATTTACTAGGTCTAGGCTTTGTGGTATGCATGGATCTTAAGGAGGCCGTTTGGTAAGGAGATAGGTTATTTCAGATTAAGGGATTTTGGGGTTAGAAAAATTGTGATAATGAGTGGAGATGGGGCAAAATATTTATTTTACTCGATGAATAAAAATGGGGATAGAAATCAGGATGGAGTTAAATGTGGATAGGATAAGTTTTATCCCCGTTTTTTTGGATGGCCCATTTTAACTCACCTTATCCCCAATTGGTAACCCATATCTGTTTGGAGATAAATCAAGGGATAAGTGGCTTATCCTCACCCTATCCCCAAACCAAACGGGGGGTTAGGGCCTATTTGGTTGCTCAGGACTGAGTGGGGGGAGTCACTTTCTGGAGTGCACACTTTTGTAAAGTGAAGTCATGTGAAGTGGCTTGTCAGTTTTTGCTGTTTGGTTGGTGCTGGAGTGGTCCTCAAAGTCACAGTTTAGGCTCATAACACAGTCCATTCCAGCGGGATCGGGGACGCTCACATGAGATGAGAAGAACTTTGGACCCAAATTGGGCCGGAGAACCCAAGATCCAAAGGGCGGGGGAGAAAAGGGGTCGAAGAACCCTAGCCCAATGGCTTTCGAATTCACGGGACTGGCATCGATCGAGAGGGGGAGTAAGTGAGCATTAATTCAGTCGGGTCACACTCCACTCGGCTGACTCTGGCCCTTTTTTAACTAGAGTCAAATAGCTAACTAGAGACATTTTCAGGAGTGCAGTCCCCCCACTCCCTCCAGTTAACGGTTCAACCAAACAACTTCAAGTGGAAGGAGTGATGCTAGTCCACCCACTCCAGCCTCCAATTCTGGCACCCAAACACCCCCTTAAAAGTACACATTTTTCTTTTTTTATTGTCCACCTTTTATTCGACACGTATGGCTATGTATTATTTCCATCTAGATATAGTTTGGATCGGATCAAAACCAGAGTATATTAGGTGAGAGTGAGACATTGCTATCTCTGACTAAATTTAAATTTAAACCCGGTTGACGGTTTGGTTCAAAATTTTTCTTATTTAGATCCAATATGACACGACCCTGTTAGGATCGAGTCTGATGTCCAGGGGTGAGCAGAACCAAACTGAACCCGAAGAATCGAACCAAACCGAATTAGTTCGGTTCATTCGGTTCGGTTTTTTTGGTTTTTCGGTTCGATTCGGTTTTGGCATGTATGAAAAGTTCGGGTTTTGGTTCGGGTTCGGTTCTTTAAAAAAAACTCGGTTTGGTTCGGGTCAGAACCGAATAACCGAACTTTTTGTACATATATTGATTTATGGTCTAACCCGCCAACCCGATGGTCTAACTAACCCGGTCAATCAAGTCCCAACTCCCAAGTGGCCAAGTTCCAAATCTCACGATGCCCTAAGGGCCTAAACCCCTAACCCCTAAACGCCGCCGCCTCACTCCAGGCTCTCCCTCTCTTGATCTCTTCCAAGCTCTCCCCGACTCCCCCCATCCGGAGATCCATTGCCCCTGACGAGAGCCCAACGCCATCAGCCTCCTTCCTTGACCTCGTGGCCGGCCGCTCGCCGTCCGCCTGCGGCCTGCTCTCGAAAATTGTTGATTCAGTTCTGGAACCGAAAATTTCGGTTCGGTTCGGTTCGGTTTTAAATAATTTGGAACCGAAAATTTCAGTTCGGTTTGGTTCGGTTCCCATGTAACTTCGGTTCGGCTCGGTTCCCATGTAACTTCGGTTTGGTTCGGTTCTCTAAAAATTGGACCGAAAAAATTCGATTCTTCGGTTCTAAACCGAGAACCGAACTGAGAACCGAATGCTCACTCCTACTGATGTCATGTTATTGTCGCCTTGGATTGTATCAGCAGGCCAGGTCATTCTGCATTGGATCCTTATTGGATCCGGGTACGGACCCGTATAGGTGTTGAGCCGAATCAGACCGGTTGTGCCAACCCAATGCCAGAAGAGCCAAGGTTTCTAATAATCCTTAAATAAGGATGATAGAAATTTCATCAGCTCTGCATGAAAAAGAGCACATCTTTTAGAACTTTACTGCATTTTACGTAGATTTACTTAAGATTTAGATGTTGCGCGCATAAAAGTGCAGATATATTTAGCCATGAATATTTCTGAATTAATTTTGCTTGGAAATGCGCGCAGATATAGGTCTCACTGGTGCAAAGCTTGGATGTGGTGAAGGTGGCTGTGGAGCTTGCACAGTCATGGTTTCTTCCTTTGATCATCATTCAATGAGAACAAAGTAAGTCCATTGTCCTCATTCTAAAGAGCATACAAAGCTTTCATTCCATTATGTATGTATCCAAACAAATTGCTTTGTTGGGGAGGGTTTACCTGTACTCCACTCTTTTGTAAAAATGCCCATTAGACGGATTAATACAAGCAGGTTTTAAGAAGATTGTTTTTGAAATCTCAAGGTTAGGATCGATCTCCTTTAGGTTTTTTATGGTCGTTAATGTGTACCAGCATATCAGTTAGTTTTTGCGATTATGTTGTTTACTTAGCATTTCAAAACACACCATTCTCTTTAATATGATGAACATATATGAATTTATTAAACATCAGCAAGGTTACTTTATGCATGGATTGGTTCTTTCTGAACCTGAAATTTGGGCATTTGGACTAAGCTCTACTGTTTAGAGCAATTTCGTGATGTAATAATTGCTTCCGATTTTGAAAACAATGCAGGCATTATGCAATCAATGCATGCTTGACTCCCTTATATTCCGTTGAAGGAATGCACATAATCACGGTGGAGGGTCTTGGAAATTCTGAAGCTGGATTGCACCCTATCCAGGTATCAACTTTTAATTCCTTGGTTCACTGATTAAAAGGACCACTCGATATATGGACATTGCTATTGGTTCTGCATCTTGTTCTTTTGGCAAATATGGAAATCACCTCCAACTTTGTAGCAAATCTCCTGTTTCCAAATTCATATCGTGGACAAATTGCTGTCGTTGGTGTTTATCAATCTTACAAATTTGTGTCAGGACTCATTAGTGCAAGCTCATGGCTCACAATGTGGCTTCTGCACTCCTGGTTTTGTGATGTCTATGTATGCTTTACTGAGATCAAGCAAATCGAAGCCTACCAAAGGAGAGATCGAAGAAAGTCTTGCCGGAAATCTCTGTCGCTGCACTGGTTACAGGCCTATTGTCAAGGCCTTCCATGTTTTCGCCAAAACTGATGACTCCTTGTACACCAATTCATGTTCACCTGGCGGACTAATTTGTCCGTCCACTGGGAAACCATGTTCCTGTGTTTCCGCCACAGTTCCAGATGACTCTGTAACTCACAATAGGCTTAAGCTTTTATCTTATAGCGAAATCTCTGGAGCCTTGTACAGAGAAAAAGAACTTATTTTCCCACCAGAGCTTCTTCTGAGAAAGAATCCACCTTTGAGTCTCAATGGTTTTGGTGGAATTAAATGGTATCGTGCTGTAACCCTTCAGCAAACGTTAAGATTAAAATCAAGTTATCCAGATGCCAAACTTGTTGTTGGCAACACTGAAGTAGGAATTGAAACAAAGTTCAAGCATGCCCAGTATTGGATCCTTATCGCTGTCACTCATGTGCCAGAGCTTAATGCTTGGAGTGTTGGAGACAAAGGTTTGATGATTGGTGCTGCAGTGAGACTGGCTGAATTGGAGAAAATTCTTAGAAAGATGCTAAAAGAACGCAACGCTCATGAAACTTCATCATGCAAGGCCATTGCAGAGCAGTTAAAATGGTTTGCAGGAAAGCAGATCAGAAATGCAGCATCCATTGGTGGGAATATCTGCACCGCAAGCCCGATATCAGACTTGAATCCACTTTGGATGGCAGCTGGAGCAGAGTTTCGGATAATTGATTGCAAGGGAAATAGCAGGACTGTTGCTGCCAGAAATTTCTTCCTTGGCTACCGCAAGGTCGACTTGGCACGCGATGAAATTTTGTTGTCGATCTTCTTGCCATGGACTAGACCATTTGAATTTGTGAAAGAGTTCAAGCAAGCACACAGGAGAGATGATGATATAGCGCTAGTAAATGCAGGGATGCGTGCATTTGTTAACAAAAACGGGGACAACTGGATGATTGTTGATGTATCTATTGTTTATGGTGGAGTGGCTCCAGTTTCCCGCGTTGCAGCAAAAACGGAGGCTTTTTTAGTAGGGAAGAACTGGAATAGGAAGCTGTTGCAGGATGCTTTGGAAGTGATAAGAGAGGATATCACAATTGCAGAAGATGCACCTGGTGGCATGGTTGAGTTTCGCAGATCGTTAACTTTAAGTTTTTTCTTCAAATTTTTGCTGTGGGTAATGCATCAGATATATTTGGAAGGATCCTTCATTGAAGGCTTGCACGAAAGAGATCGATCAGCTTTGCAGCCTTATATGAGGCCATCCTCTACTGGATATCAGAGTTACGAATCAGTAAGGCTAGGAACAGCTGTGGGGCAATCAATGCCTCATCTTTCGTCAAAGCTGCAGGTAAATCTACAGAGTCCATTTCTCTCAACTTGGTATTTTTTTTATTATGTTTGTTATATTATGGTGATACACATCAAATTTCAACCCTTCAAACATGCCAAACTAGGCCCAACTTGGGCTCCCCACAAGGGGACAGTTACCCTTAAGCCGGCCACAACAAAGGGACGGCCCACGTGCCTCCTTGGTCCTCATGCTATCCTAATTAGTTTCCTAGTTGTTTTTCTAGTTACTTACTTGCTTCCCTGGTTTGGTTTCCTAGTTTAGCTATTCATCTTGTAGTAGGACTCTTCCTTCTTTCTTAAATAGGGTTATTGCTTGAGTAGTAAGTCATCGAGTGAGTTCCACTCCAACTAGGTCTCTTGTAATTTGCCTATATAACGGCTTCCATACCTATGAATGAAATCATCCAGAAATAATAAATCAAAGGCTTCGGCTTCTAAGATCAGTCCCCTTGATGAAAGGATTGTTCGTGAGAGTTCGCTCCCAAGTCACCACCCCTCCAGAGCTTCTGACGGAGTTCCAACCATGGCAATCGTCGGTGAGGGCCCACCTCTTACGGGTACTCTCTTCTTCCTCCCCGCCTTGGTCTAGCTTCCGCCTTCCCCCTCTCTCTTTCTCTTTCCTCCTCCCTCTTTGCTTGCTCCGGCCAGACCGAGGCCCTCCGGGCTGTCTCTCTTCTTCCCCCTTCCCTTTCTTTTCCCCGGCCACCTCCTTCCTTCTTCGCCCTCTCTCCCAACCCCGGTGGCCCGCCTGGCCGAGAATCCCACCTCTACACGACAAGGATGCTGCCAAGCCACACCCACTTCTCTTTCCTCTCTTCTTCTTCTTCCTCTTTCCTTTTCTTCTTCCTTCCTCTTCTTCTGCCACGCTGAACAAGCATTCTTCCCCTCGCTCCGACGCTCTGGCCTCACGCCACCCGCCTAGCGGAAGCACCTGCGGCCCCACCACGAGCCTTGCGGCTTCCCGCCGCCGCCAACCCGGCAGCCCGTTCGGCAGCCGCTGCCCCAGGCGCCGCCTTCTCCGGTCGGCCCTTGCTTTCTCCACCTTCCCTTCCCTCTTCTTTCCTCTTCCCCCTTCCCAGCCAGACTCCTAAACCCAACTCCTAGCTCTCCTCTAACTCCACACCTTCCTTCCTTCTCTTCTCCTATGTAACGCCCCGGCCCTCCACTGGGCCCCGGCCCGCGGGCTCCCGGTCCGACCAGGATCCACCCGAGGGCCCCACCCGACACAATATTGTCCGCTTTTGGCTCACCGCAGCCGATCGATCGATAAACCCACCGATCGATCGGACTTCCCGGGAGGTCACCCCTCCCAAACCTACTCCAGCCCAAGCACGCTTAACACTGGAGTTTTTCTGCGGTTCATTGCCATCACGGCTTTAAAACGCGTTGTGTCTTTTTAAGGGGTTACTATATACTTATATCGAACCCCGGACCATACCCAGGCGTTGTGGGATTGCTTACCCGGCTACCCGACTCAGCCCCGCCCTCCATGCGCAGGCATCTTGTCGCCCCGGTAGACCCAGCGGGCCTCACAATCCAACCCCCTTGGAGGCCCAGCGTCCTCGCTGGCACAATTTCCGGTTGGGTTCCGGCTCTGATACCATACTGTAACGCCTCGGCCCTCCACTGGGGCCCTCGGGTGGATCCTGGTCGGACCGGGAGCCCGCGGGCCGGGGCCCAGTGGAGGGTCGAGGCGTTACATCCTACCTGAACCCAAATTCCAACTCTTACTCCCTTCTCCCACTCGAACTCCTCCAACCTTTCCCTATAAAACCCGGCCTTCCCTTCCCTCCTCTTCCCTCTTCTACTCTCACTTCCTCTCTCCCTCTTTCCTACTCTTTGGCATCCCCCTTCCTTGCGGCTGCCCTCCTGCCATCGCCGCCACTCTTATTTTCTCCCTCCTCTCTTTCTTTCCCTCTCTTCTCCTTCCTTGTCGGCGCTCCTCCTCCTTGTGGCCGCTCGCCTACACGCCATCATCGTGCTGGTCGTGCTCCACCCGGGAGCCGTTTCCGCCGGCCTCAAGTCCATCTTCGCCATGCCCTCCAGGCCGCTGTCGTGCCACTGTGCTGCCCGCGCCATCTCTCCGCTCACTCTGTGCGCACCACGCTCCCGTGGCGTGCTCCGATGACCACTCCATGCTGCATGCACTCGTGCCGTGCTTCGACGACTGCACCATGCTACATGCTCCCATGCCATTTCTTGACACATGCCCCACCCCGACCTCATGCCGTGACGCGCCATCACTCGTGCCACGACCACGCCACATCCGTGCCACGCCAATGTCCTCCTCGCCGCTCCCCCACATCGACTCCTTTCACCACGCCAACTTCCGACTTCCTCGAGTCCATCACACCCGAAGAACTTGGGCTCGCGCCCAGACTCTTCTTCCTCTCTGCCACCATTGGGAAGGAGAATCCCAAGTCCCAGGGAACCCCCACACCGGCCTTCCTCCCGCAACGACCCATCACACGAGGTTGGAAGCCTTACGAGAAAAACGCTCGTAACAACTTGGTATCAGTCTCCCAGGTACGAGCCCCCTGGGTCAACCGCCCTTCACAATCTTCGCCGGTTATTCCGATATCTTCTTCGACACCCATAGCGCTCCCTACGGTTGTGATGATCCAACTGACGGGCCTCATGACAACACTCACTACAACCCTCAAGGAGTAACATGAGAGCTATCAAAGGAACAACACGAAACAGGAGGCCTTGGATGAGCATATCTCCATTCGACTTGTCAGCACACTTCACGAGAACGAGGACGACCACCAGGAAAAAGAGAAGCCAAGTATTCATGAAGATCTAACACCAACGCTCAACCCGACGCCATACACATCATTGGCAGAACTTCCATCGGGTATCCCTCTCACCTCCCCGCCTCCTCGTACTCATATTCAAACTACCAGAGTTTCGCCCTCGTCCGACCCAAGGAGCATTCCACCTACACCAAGCCGACGCCCAACATGGCTCTAGCAGTGCTTTTGGCGGGCCATCCTTCCCTGGGAAGTGTTACTGAGAGTGAGAGTTCAACTCGAACTCCGATTCCTACTACAACTCGAACTACAATTCTTAACCCTAGTTCGACTAGGACTCCTCCGGCACAGAGGATGGTGACTTCTACCCAGTTGGTGTCTGCAAGAAAGAGTCATGAGCCAGTCATGTCCATCAGGGTGTAGCCACTGCTCAAGTACCCTCTCAGCCACCCTTGAATTCCCTTCCATTACTAGCTGAGACCCCTACAATTTTCCAAACTCCATCCCATTCTTTGCTAGGTTCCGCTAAGATTCTTTCTTCCACTAGAGACATGAGCCCATTGACTCCACTACCGTTGCACTTGATATCTCTCGGGGGGTCATATGCAAATGGGGTTTCTATGTGCTACGGAGGACACGATATGAATGATGTAGGAGGACCTTCGAGGTCTTCATCTACTTCTCAAGCGCTAGTACCTTCGCCATGAATTCATCGCCCCGCTCAGATCGGCTCAAATTGACTCCATCTCGAGCTGCCTCCGCCGCACCACCGATCGGTGTCTCCTTCGACCCCAAGCCGCTGCCTTCCACTACTCTCCTCCAGCGCGGCTCGCACCTACGCCGCATCGTGCTCTGCGCACCTCGCTAACAACCGCACCCTACAAGGATGCGACAACACTGGCGACCCCGCAACCAAAGTTGCCAGAACCCTCACAAGCGGGCCATACCGTCTCCTTCTAGGGTGCCAACTTCCTCGAGACCACCAATGCTACCCTTCGGTAACCTCTCCTAGACGCTGATCAAGTACCGACGATCCTCAGCCATTGGATCAACATGTAATGAAATCTAGCCGTCCGATCAAGTAGATCTCAGATCCAATAGCTTTGATCGATGATCTAAACATTAGCGGGCATCTCAAGGTGATCCAAGCCACCCAGATCTCACATCCCCGACCCTTCCTCGGCCACCGATCAAGTATCCATGAGACGATTTGAGCCATCGAAGGATTGACATTAGCAGACTCGGCCCGACTGATACGCCGAGTTTTCTCGTAAGCGAGGGTACTGGGTCTCTTTCCTGATCTCGGCTCCTCCTTAGCCAAATCTATGGCTAGGTCGAGAGATACCTTTAGAGTTTTAGGAGAAGCACCCTAGGTATTCGAAGAGGAAGGCTCAAATCGGAGGAGAGAGACAGATGAGGAAGAGGATTACCTCGTAGCTTCCTCTATGGTTGGCCGGCTACCCTTGGGGGATCCAAGCCTTGGAGAACGTGGCAGTGGTGATGAGGTGGCAGAGGGGAGCACGACAGCCAAGGGGGACGCGGGGGACTTGGGGTTGGACGGCGGAGGTGTGGATGACAGCGGATGACGGAGGTCGGTGGTGGAGAAAGGATCCGGCGGTAGGGAAGGGAAGTGAAGGTGGCTGGTGGAGTTGGTGGAATTAGGGTTATAGCTACTCCTAGGATTAATCTACTAATAACTTTACTTAATTCAGCAAAATTCGTCCATTACCTAATACAAACTATAGAGGTCCTTTTATAGAGGCCTTGACAGAGTTCTAATCCAACTAGAGAACTACCTTGGTTTAATCAGCAAGTAATAATACTTTGGCCAAAATACATTTTAATACCCTGTAGTTTCAGGTTTTGTCATTCTACTACCCTCATCTTTAAAAATCACATTATCATACCCTATAGTTTCAAAATGTTGCAATTTAGTCCAATCCACAGACGCCGTTAGCTTGAGTCACGGCAAACCGGTCACTGTGCTTATTTTGACTGGTTTTACTTGATTTTGACTGGTTTTATATGGGGGAGAGAGAGATATATGGGACCTCCGGAGCAGCTTCCGCCGGAGCTACGCTTCCGACGAGCTCACCAAGAAGCTCTGGCGCACCCTCAAGACTCACCAAGCCAACGCCGTCGCCGCCAGGCTCCAGTTCGACATCATGGGCGTCGAGACTGTGCTCGTGGCCCGCACCGACGCCGTCGCCGCCACCCTCATCAAGCTTGTCGAGCTTGATGGTACTGATTCTACTGCTCATCTGCTGGGCATTCCGGCGGCGGAGAAGGAGATCGAAGGCCGCGAAGGAGGGCGCCGTTGCGGTGGGGAGGTTGGGTGAGAGGACGTCGACGTCGAAGGAGGTTGGCGCACCTCGGGTCGGGCCTGACGTCGCCGCTATGTCTGACTTCTCCCTCTATCCCCTCTTCCCCCCCCCCCCCCCTTCGCCGCCCGATCCTCCTATGCGGCCGGAGAAGAACTGGACTCCACCAAGAAGGGAGCGTTGGTAGGCTAGTCGAAGCAGTCGATGGGGAGCTCTGTTTTATAGAACAGAGATGCTCTGTTTTATCCATCACATGGCCGGCGTTGGTCGGAGCGGGCGACGGGGAGCGGCGCCAAGCGGATGGGCACAAAAGAGGGTGCTCTGTTTTATCCATCACATGGCCGGCGTCCGCTCCAATGTGTGGTGGTAGAGGAGGCCGGGGGACAAGAAGAGAAGATGGAGGGGCGCGTTGGTTGGAGCGGCCGACGGGGAGCGGGGCGAAGCGGATGGGCACAAAGGCGGGTGCTCTGTTTTATCCATCACATGGCCGGCGTCCGTTCCGGTGGCCGATGTTTCCCACGCCACATGCTGCTTCTATCTCACCGTCCTCTACGCCGCCTGCGTCTCTAACATCCTCATCGGGGAGATCAGGAGTTCCACAATGAGGTCCTCCCTGACTGCAGCCGCATCGCAGTCAAGCGCGTCTTCGAGTCCGGCTTCGAGGGAGACCAGGGGTTCCGTCGTCCTCTCGCCAAGCAGGTCGCCGCCCGCCGTCGTTTCCCATCTCCTCAGTGAATGCCATTCTCTGACGTCGGCCTCACCCCGATCTTGCTCCCCTCGGCATCTCTCCATTGTCTGGCGGAGACGGGCGCTCGGCGTCGTGGCAAGCTTCGAGCGCGTGATTGGGCCGGCGAAGATGGGTGTTGGCGATCGGCATCGAGGCGGAGGAGCTCGACGTCAGGGTGCGAGCTTCGTCGGCGGAGGAGCTCGACGTTCGGGTGCGAGCTTGGTCGGTGTCGTCGCAGGCTCCGAGAGAAATAGAGACGGAGATGAGGAAAAAGGGGTGATGGCGTGAGGTCGGCCGGCGTCAAGCTTGGTACGGTTGGGAAGAAGAGAAAGGGGGGAAGAAGATGAGGAGAAAGGGTGGTGGAGAGAGGTCACGAGGAGGGGCTGGGTGGGTGTGTTGGCGGCCTGGAGCCCGCGGCAACGGCAAAGAGGGATGCAAAAAAAACTGAAACCACTGGGGTGGCTTCTCACCGGTGTCCTCCATGAAGCTACGGGAACGGGTGAAAGCCGGTCACGTGAGACGCATGTGACCGGTTTTCCGTGAGAAATCTAACGCCGTTTGAGGGCGAGGACTAAATTGCAACATTTTGAAACTATAGGGTATGATAATGTGATTTTTAAAGATGAGGGTAGTAGAATGACAAAACCTGAAATTATAGGGTATTAAAATGTATTTTGGCCTAATACTTTTATACTAAAACTCAATCATAACTCAAACATCCTAGTAACCAGAACTCATAATAGGAATTAATAAAAAAAAAGCATAAACTGAACTCAAACTAGGAA
>OY986974.1:7407593-7460553 GCA_963920575.1 Narthecium ossifragum | reverse complement strand
AAAGTCAGTCTCATGGATCGAAGGGAAGTTTTTTTCCGAACCACGTCAAAACTATCTTCGTTTCGTTTCTCATGTTTTTGTTCTTTTTGTGTGTTCATCGTTATTGCACATGGTAGTGTACTAACAACAGGTTTATGTCCAATCTGATATGTTGCTCGCATTTATGTTGTAGGCCGCACTATTATGGTTTTCGACCCCTAACACTAGGTTAGATGAGAGCAAAAATAATTCAAACAGGATATAAACACACTGATTTTATATGGTTCACTCTAAAACAGGACTACGAGGACTCCACCCCTAAACTCTACGTCTACAGAGTTGTTAGAGGTTTCATTTTCTCAAAAGCAAAAGCACCAGTTACAAGTCACAATGACGGTCTCACGTTCAAACCCTCATATCCGAGGCTTTTGATACATAGGAGTAAAATTATGTAATTGATACATAGGAGTAAAATTATGGCGCAAGGTAAAACGTGGAAGGTGGACCTCTCAACGGGAGAGATAACCGAACTCTCTATGGCAGAGAAAGACCAGAATTCTCTAGGGGAGAAATCAAAACCCTAATTTTTCTTATTCATCAAAACTGACTCCTTACAAACCCTAGGTCTCCTTTTATAGATTTAAGGAAAGACCAACTCAACTAAAACATGGACTCAACCCTAATCCAAGTATTAACCCGGAATTCATTAATAAAAATAAACCCTACTCAAACTAGGACTTTGCCAAAAATAGAAACCGATGAAACTGCCATAAAAGAAAAGTTTTTACTAAAACTGTGATTTAGAGCAAAAGGAGACGGAATTTGGCGATTCGACAAGCCGTCGTGGAGAGATGGAAGATCTCCGACGATAAATGACCGGCTCGTCGACCCGGTCGTTTCGACTGGTCATACGCCCCGATCGGACGGTCGGATCAAAAGTTATGGCCATCCAAAGGCCTCAATCGTACGGATGGAATCCGAATGCGTCCGGATCGCCTTGGAAGCGGATCGGACTCAGTCAGGTCCGGCCCTGGTCCTGCATCAAATTATGTAAGTACTCCTACATATATATATATTCTGATTAGCATAGGACTCCACCCCTAAACTCTTGTCGTGGGCTGCTGCCTCCGGTACACCCCTGGTGACTTGAACAGAAGGCTTTGGCCCTCGTACGTCCTCGTACATCCCCGGTGACTTGACCAAGCAGGTTGACTCTTGTACAACTCTGCACATCGCAATATGGTCGGATCCGTGACATAATCCGGAGCAAGTGAAGATCGGTCTTCGTATCCAAGAAGTCATTAAATTATGCACAAAATCGTCAAATCACATCGACTATTGATGGATCAATATACCTAGAACTAGGGAACTACGTAAATACATACTCCAAATAAATAAAAAGAATTTAAAATGAGTGGAATTTGCACAACATGAATTATATAGGCACATTTGATTGAAATATTTCAAGGAGTTCATGGATATTTTTGTGTTTCTATTTGTGGTTCTTGGTCAATATCATATAGAAAAATGGTTTGGGTCACCCCGGAAGGGTGTGAAAAGCCACATGACACAAAACAATTGAGGTTTTGGGGGGTGTTTTGGGGTTACAGATCAGTTTTGGGTGGAGGCTCCCTCGGCCAAGTGGGGAGTTTGATACTTCCACACCCAAGCCATATCACAAACTTTTCACGATTTCATCATTGAGACTCAAGTTACTTTTCACTAGTTACTTTCCATTGGTTTAATCTGAAAAGTAATTTACTTTTCATTAATAGTTACTTTTCAGATTTTTTGGTAGTTACTTTCCACTGGAAATACGAACAGTCACTAGGAATACGAACAGTCACTGAGAAGAGAAGATATGTTGGGAATCTTGGAAGGACATTTTAGTACTAAAAAAAGGTATTATGGCCTAAATGCCTTAAGAAAAATATATCCGATATTTTGGACAAATATTCCCTTCTCAGAGACCTAAATGCCAATTAACTCTAATTTCTTCATGAAAAAGTCAAGTTTGTTATAGGATCGAATCAGTCAGGGAGTCACTACTATTAGTTTTTTTTTGATGAGTTCAAAAAAAAAAAACTAATAGTAGTTTTCTTGTTTTTGCTGTACGTTGTTTTTTTCTTGTTTTTGTTTTTTTTTTGCTAATAATCATTCTTTCTATAGCCACTTTACCATCATTATTCGACAGGGTTTTAAACTTAAAAAAAACAGCAATGACATTTCAATGATAAGCTCAGATATGCATCAACTATATATGCATGCACGATCATTTGATATCTTTCACTCATGAAACCAAACATGAAAGATGAACCAGTAAATAACTTAATACTGGAATCTTTTATAGTTTTCAAGTTGCAATTGGTTTATCTTGTAAACTGTAGGCAGGCATTCAAATGGTGAAGGCCAGATTATAACGTTAAACGTAGGCATATATAGATGCCGAAGACAAACATCAACGTGCATGCGAGGCGTTGAGCCTCCTCCGGTTTGGTTCTCTAGTATATAAGATTAAAATTCCGGCCAGCTCGGCATGTCGTTGTCGATGGGGACGGTTGACTTCGACTAAACGCAGCCTAGCTAATCGCATTCATGTTCGTTGTTAATTACCATCGATCGTTACTGACCGCTACTTGGCAGGTGCTATTTGGTATTATGATAATATTGGACGAAAATTAAATTATCTGTCTACCTATAGAGGCAAACAAGCAGCTGGAAGGCACGTCCCCCCTTCCCGCCCCCCACACCTGCTCCTCACATGCACTGTATCCACCCACAATGACAAGAAGAAAAATAACCCAGGTCTCATGGAAACCCACCAATGAGCCTTGGAAAATAGAACCCCTAGCTCCATGGCCTCATACAGCTTGCATTTGCCCATTTAATTAGAAAGCTTGAGTGGGTCAATGATTTGGTAGAGATACGTACCTATATAAAGGGACTCAAGACATAAACACCATGCAACACACCCAGTTAGATAGTCTTGATCTTTTGGCTTTTAGTTGAGTTAAGAGAGAGAGAGAGAGAGAGAGAGAGAGAGTGATGCAGGACCAAGGGCGGACCTGACCGAGTCCGATTCGTAGCAGCTCACGAGGCGATCCGGACGCATTCGGATTTCATCCGTCCGACTGAGATCTTCAGATGGCCATAACTTTTGATCTGGGTGTCCGATCGGGGCGTGCGACCAGTCGAAACGACCGGGTCGACGAGCCCGTCGTGAATCATCGGAGATCTGGTTATCTCTCCCATAGACAGTTTTGGTTGATGAATAAAATTAGGGTTTTTTTTTGTTTCTTCCTCATTGAAATCTGGTTATCTCTCCCATAGAGAGTTTGGTTGTCTCTCCCATTGAGAGATCCACGTTACCCTGCGCCAGAGTGGTACCAGAGCTATACGAGTTCCTGGGAAGAGGATCCATGCCGCCTCGAACCAGAGCTAACCGTGCTCGACGGCCGCCTAGCGTCTCTCCGCCGCCACCCCGACGACATGGTCGGCCTCCTATCGATGGTGGTCATCCCCCGCGGGAACATGGGGTTTTGCAGGCGACCATCGTTGATCTTCAACGACAGGTGACCGCCCTCCAACTCCAGCTAGAACAACAGAATCGAGAAGGGACGCCCTCGCTAGAAGAAGAGGAGTTGTCTTCGGATGAGTCCTCCTTTCAGAATACGTACGCTGACCCACCTCCTTTTCGACGTGGTGACCAGCGGGATCGTGCCATGGATTTCGGATTCAAGGTGGACATACCTGAGTTCGCGGGAGGATTGCAGGCCGAGGTTTTCATTAACTGGCTTCATCAAGTGGAGCGTATATTCGAGTTTCGGGAGGTGCCCGACGACATCAAGGTGAAGTTGGTGTCTATCAAGTTGAATGGACGAGCTTCAGCATGGTGGGAACAACTGAAGGGGGGTCGGGAGAAGCAGCAGAAGGACAAGATCCGAAACTGGGAGAAGATGAAGAAGAAGCTGAAGGAGCACTTCCTTCCTTTCGGCTACACCCAGTCCCTCTTCCAGAAGCTACACACGTTACGCCAAGGTACGCAATCTGTTGAGGAGTATACTGAAGAATTTTATCAGTTGCTTGCCAGGAATGACCTCTCAGAAACAGAGGAGCAGACGGTCGCTAGATACCTCGGAGGACTGCGCCTATCTCTCCAGGACGCGCTGAGTCTTCACTGGTTGTGGACGGTGTTCGAGGCCTACCAGTGAGCGTTGACGGCGGAAAGGCAGCAAGCTCGGGCGTCTACTGTGGGATGGCTTCAACGGCCACCTCTGGCACCACAGAACCCGACTCCGCAAGCGAAGCCACCGGGGCCGCGGCCTGGTCCCCCAAACCCATCATTGGGATCCACCTTTAGGTGTTTCCGTTGTGGGGAAGTAGGGCATCGGGCCTCGGACTGTAGCCTACCTGCCAGCCGACCAGGGAAGGCTCTGCTCATTGAGGAAGAAGCAGAGGAACATGCGGACCAGGCCGAACCCGTCTTCGATGGATATGGCGATGAAGAGGAGATCCTGTACGGGGACGGTCAGGAGACCTTGATCCTGCGGAAGAGCTTCTTGACGCCCAAGGAGGAGATCGACGACAACTGGCTGCGGACCAACATCTTCCAAACCACGTGCACCATCGGCGGGCGAGTCTGCAAGATGATCGTGGACAGTGGAAGCTGTGAGAACGTCATCGCGGAGGAAGCGGTGACCAAGCTGCAACTGGCAACGGAAGCTCATCCAGTGTCGTACCGACTATCGTGGCTCAAGCGCGGCAGCGAGGTAAAAGTCGATAAATGCTGTCTGGTTTTTTTCCATTGGGTCCAACTATCAGGATAGCGTATGGTGCGATGTGGTGACCATGGATGCTTGCCACCTGTTGCTGGGCCGTCCCTGGCAATATGACCGTTTTGTCGTCCATGACAGTTGGAGGAACACCTACTCCTTGCAAATCAAGGAGAAGTGACTGACCTTAGCGCCGAGACGGGAGGAGCCGCGGCCCAGGCCCAAGGAAGTCCGCGTTGTGACTATGCTGTCACATTCGCAGTTCCTGGAGGAGGTGAAGGAGCAGCCAGTCATCTATGCGCTGCTGCCAGGCAAACCAGAGACGAATGTGGAAGTTCCTGAACCCGTGAGGCCCCTCCTAGCAGAGTTCGCTGACCTGCTACCTGAGGAGCTACCCCTGGGACTGCCACCACTGCGGGACATCCAACATCAGATAGATTTGACTCCGGGAGCCAGCCTGCCCAATCGACCAGCGTACCGGATGAGTCCGAAGGAGATCGAGGAACTGAGGAGGCAAGTAGCGGAACTAATGGAGAAAGGCTATGTACGAGAGAGCATCAGCCCGTGTGCCGTACCTGCCCTCTTAGTACCCAAGAAGGATGGTTCCTGGAGGATGTGCATCGACCGCAGAGCTATCAATCGGATCACCATCAAGTATAGATTTCCCATACTGAGGCTGGATGATATGCTTGACCAACTGGCGGGTTTCCAAGCAATTTTCAAAAATAGATCTCAAGAGCGGATACCACCAGATTCGCATCCGGCCAGGGGATGAGTGGAAGACATCCTTCAAGACTCAGGATGGATTATACGAGTGGATGGTGATGCCTTTCGGTTTGTTGATGATGTCGCTCAAATGTGTCACGCACAGCGGTCACGGTGCAGTACAACATAAGAGAGGTCAAACCCACAGAGAGATAGACAAGAAGGATCCAGAAACACAGATA
Organism: Narthecium ossifragum; assembly: GCA_963920575.1. Taxonomy (NCBI): domain Eukaryota; kingdom Viridiplantae; phylum Streptophyta; class Magnoliopsida; order Dioscoreales; family Nartheciaceae; genus Narthecium; species Narthecium ossifragum. Next base: position 7,454,855 of record OY986974.1, on the reverse strand, counting down.
ACAATATATTGAAAACAATCAAGAGCGTAAAAGTTAAGGAAATAAATCGAAGATGTAATGATAAGATAAAGTTAACGAAAGAAATCAAGATTTGAATGAGGCTAGGCTTCAGGAATCACTTCACTCGGATTTAAGTTCTTCTCTTCTCAATGGTTCATATAATACTCAGTCAAGGGATTCACATCCCAATCACCTTAACCGGAAGATATAGAATTATGAATCTGATAAAATATGAATGTCTCTTTCTATGATTGGTTCTTCTCGTTGTAACCCTAACTCCGTCCTACAAGATCCTAAGAATACACGATACCGGCTGTCACTACAGACAACGCGCAGCAAAAGTTCATCGGGACAAAACCCTAACTCTATCTAACCAAATCTCTAAGAATACACAATACCAACTCTCACAATCGGCAATGCATAGCAAAGATTCCTCGGGATAGAGCCCCAACCTTGTCTTACCAGATCCCTAAGAATATACAATACCAGCTATCACTACGGGCAATGCATAGCAAAGGTCTCGCAAGACTCGGTAGGAGAATCAAAAGAGAAGACTATGGGATTATAAGATCAAGAAAGAAGTATGACTGGATTCATAATATTAATCATCCACATAGAAATCTATAATCTGAAAATAATATTTGAAGATCCACTACATAGAAAAGAGTTTAACAATGAAGATTAAAAACTATGAACCATTGTTGGAGAAGAAACCCTAATCCTCGCTAGATCATCCGTCCGCCCTGCCCGCGGATTACTCGGCCATGGATGGAGATTCCTTCATCTTCTTCCTTTGGGAAACGTTCAGAAAAGAGCCTCCAAAAACGTCCAAGAAGTCCCCTTTGATTAGCCCTAAGTTTCCTATTTATAGCCCCAAAGTCTCTCCATCCACGGATTAAATCTAAACCGTTGATTTTCTTCACTGGAAAAGTCGGATCGATCGGAATTTAGGCGTCGGATCGATCCATTGCGCAAAAATCCTTCGTTTTTAGCTATTCCCGAGTCCGATCGATCGGACTATGGGTGTCGGATCGATCGGACCCGTAGGAGGGATGGAGGGATAGATCGGACCCCGTATGGCTGAAAAATATATGTTCTGTCACGTTTCTGCGTAGTTCGATCGATCGGACTCTAGGTGTCGGATCGATCAGACTTCCAGCGTATTTTCTGTTCTACCATTCAGACTGCGCCATTGGTACTAAAATTGCCGTAACTTCCTCTAGGAAACTCGGAATCACGAACCGTAAAATTCTCCAGAATCTAGACTTCAAAAGCTTTCCAACCATATATGGCACATCATCTGGTTCTTCCTGACCAGGTACAGTTTAATTTTTGAAGTTGATCCATATACTCTTTTCAGTTTCTTTTAGCTCCAATTTCCTGCATTTTCCAAACAACTATGTGAAGCAACATATAGATATAAAAATAGTAGTAAAGATGTTGATTAAGGATAATAATCTAGCAATTGAGATGGTTATAAGGTTGTTCAGAGTGCACTTTCATGCACTCATCTGTCCAACGCGCCCAGCACTTTCATGAGGTTCATGCACCAAGTCCTGAGGCCGTTCATGGGCCGTTTTGTTGTCGTCTACTTCAATGACATCCTGGTGTACAATTCTTCTAAGGAAGAGCACTTGAAGCATCTGCGGGCTGTCCTCGAGGCGTTGCGGTTGTTCGCCAACTAGAAGAAGTGTACCTTTCTAACTGACCGGGTATGTTTCCTTAGATATATTGTATCTTCAGGTGGCATTAGCGCGGATCCCAGCAAGGTGGAGGCAATCTGAACCTGGCCCTCGCCGCGGAGTCTACACGATGTCCGCAGCTTCCACGGGCTTGCCTCTTTCTACCGGCGCTTCATCTACAACTTCAGTTCGTTGACATCCCCCATCACCGAGTGTCTTAAAGGGCGGAATTTCCAATGGACGGAGGAAGCGGAAGAGAGCTTCCAATTGGTGAGGCAGAGGATCTCGGAGGCGCCAGTTCTTGCACTGCCAGATTTCGAGAAAAACTTCGAAGTCAACTGCGATGCGTCGGGAGTCGGCATCGGCGGTATGTTCAGCCAAGGAGGACGTCCAGTCGCATACTTCAGCGAGAAATTATCAGGTGCCACCAAAAACTATTCTACTTATGATCTGAAATTCTACGCTATTGTGCAGTCCTTGAAACATTGGAGGCACTATTTGGTGCAACGGGAATTTATGCTGCACACCGATCATGAGGCTCTCAAATTCCTCCATGGAAAACACAAGCTCAATCGGCGACACGCAAAGTGGGTTGCCTACCTACAGGAGTTCACTTTCTCCCTCCGGCACCTGGCGGGCACGCAGAACCGGGTTGCTGATGCACTGAGCTGGCGCGCTAACCTACTGACAACCTTGCAGGCACAGGTCGTGGGTTTTGAAGTTTTGAAGGATCTCTATCCGGATGATCCTTCTTTTGGCACCGTTTATGCTGAGGTCAAGGAGGGACAGCAATCGGACTTCAGTTTGCAAGACGGCTTCCTATTCCGGGGACTACGTCTTTGTGTGCCGGACTGCTCCCTACGAGACCAGATTCTGCAGGAGCTGCACCGCGAGGGTCACTTTGGGCGAGACAAGACTCTGGCTCTTGTGGCTCGCGATTACTATTGGCCAAAGTTGCCCAAGGACGTAGCCAGATACGTGGAGCAGTGCCATATCTGCCAGCTATCTCGGGGATCAACCACCAACGCAGGTCTCTACCTGCCTCTCCCTGTCCCTGATGCGCCGTGGATCGACGTCAGCATGGACTTCGTCCTTGGACTACCTCGTACAGCTCACGGTATGGATTCCATCTTTGTTGTTGTCGACCGGTTTTCGAAGATGGCTCATTTTATAGCCTGTCGGAAGACGATGGATGCCGCGCGAATCGCTCACCTATATTTCCAAGAAGTGGTGCGGTTATATGGGATTCCCAGGTCGATCACCTCTGATTGCGACGTCAAGTTCATGAGCAATTTCTGGAAGTGTTTGTGGCAGAAGCTGGGTACCAAATTGAACTTCAGCAGTGCCTATCATCCCCAGACTGATGGCCAGACATAGGTCGTCAACAAAAGCCTCGGCAACCTCCTGAGGAGCCTCGCAGGAAGCCGATCGAAGATGTAGGAGGCAGCTTTGAGTCAAGCCGAATTCGCCTTCAATCGGTCCAAAAATCGTTCGACCGGCCTGAGTCCTTTTGAAATTGTCTATGGATCTAATCTTACGGGGGCGTTGGATCTGGTTCCAATTTCCAAGCCTGGTCGAACCAACTTGCGAGGTGAGGACTTGATCGAGCATCTCCACACCATCCAGGATCAGGTCAAGGCTCAACTGGAAATCACCAATGCCAGGTATAAAAATGCTGCGGATCAGCATCGACGCCGGGTCTCGTTCGACGTCGGGGATGAAGTGTGGGTCGTCTTGACAAAAGAGAGGCTAACAGCAGGGGAATATTCCAAGCTGGGAGACAGAAAGATCGGGCCCTGTGAAGTCCTCCAGAAGTTTAATGATAATGCCTACCGAGTCTGGCTTCCACCTCACTTGTAGATTTCAGATACTTTCAATCTGAAGCATCTGGTTCCATACAAAGGGGTTCTAGGTGATTCAGACTCGAGGACGAGTCCTTTCCAACCAGGGGAGGATGATGCAGGACCAAGGGTGGACCTGACCGAGTCCGATCCGGAGCAGCTCCCGAGGCGATCCGGACGCATTCGGATTCCATCCGTCCGACTGAGATCTTCAGATGGCCATAACTTTTGATCTGGGTGTCCGATCGGGACGTGCGACCAGTCGAAACGACCGCGTTGACGAGCCCGTCGTGAATCATCGGAGATCTTCGATCTCTCCATGAACTTCACCATCGAATCCAAATTCTTCTTCCATTGGCTTTAAAATTCAGATTTAGTTAAAACTTTCCTTTTTAAGCAGTTTTATCGGTTTCTATTTTTGGCAACTTTCCTATTTTGAGTAGGATTTTTATTATTCCAGGTTTAGTATTTGGATTAGGATAATAGTGTTTGAGTCCATATTTGAGTCCATGTTTGAGTTGGGTTGGTCTTTCCTTGAAACTATAAATGGAGGGCCTTAGGGTTTGTAGAGACAGTTTTGGTTGATGAATAAAATTAGGGTTTTTTTGATTTCTTCCTCATAGAAATCTGGTTATTTCTCCCATAGAGAGTTTGGTTGTCTCTCCCATTGAGAGATCCACGTTACCCTGCGCCAGAGAGTTGTACATTATGGCTGGGGCAATCGGCCGCCGCCCGCAGGTCCTCGCTGTGGCCGTGTGTTTGATGGGCATGATGGTGGTGGATGCCGAGGATAAGTATATATCCACCTTTCCCTACAATTGGTCACTGCCACCCTATCGCTATGAATCACCACCTCCACCGTCACCTTCTCCGCCACCGCCATACCATTATAACCCCCCACCCCTACCAACGCCATCTCCGCCACCACCAGTGGCGGAACCAGGATGTGACTTAAAGGGGGTGAAATCTAAAACAAAATGATTATTTTTTTTTTCTTTTAAGCAATGCAAAAAGATACCTTAGAATTACAATATCGAATATTATGGAATAAAAACAATGCAAATATTAAAATATGCATACCGTACTATGTGCTGCGATTGAGAGGTGGAAGTTGGATCCTACGCTTTTGTATTTTTTGAAAACGTTGCAAAATGACTTCGTTTTCAATAGTTTCAAAAATTTCCCGCTCGATGTATACTACAATGCAATCATTCATCCAGTCATCTCTCATCTTATTACGTAAATCAGACTTGACAATATTTATCGAAGAGAAGACTCTCTCAACGGTTGCAGTCGCAACTGGTAAGACCAATGCCAACTCAATAAGAACATAAACCAATGGAAATTGAGCATTTTTTCTAATCTCAACTATCTTTACAGCAAGACTTCCAATATCTTGAAGTCCAGAAAAATCATCATTTCTCCTAACTTCTCTAATGTAGGTGTTAAACTGATCTCTAAGGATCATACGATCAGCTGCTGTAAAATCCTCTTCGTAAAGTTCAGCAAGACGACATAACTTAGCATGGTCAAATGCTGAGAATGAGTTTTTTGGATCAAGGCATGCTATGCAAACAAGTAACTCCGTACTTGCTTCTGTGAAACGATGATTCATCTCTTGAGCGATGAAATCAATAACTTGGAAAAACACTTCAACACGAAAATGGTGCTTATCATTCAAGTGATTCAACCCTGGGTCACCAACAATATCATTTGGATTAATTAAACTAGTTCAAGGTCTTTTCGAACTAGTATTCTCTGAAGTAGTATGCAAGTCGTGAGTATTAGATGATTCACCGCTTGGTCCGCTTCGTGGTTTTTTTACCACAAACTTATCCATTATCTAAATAAAACAGAACAAATATATAAATAAAAATGCGACAATTAGAAATCAAACTAATCAATTATAAATATTTTCTAAATTATCAAATAATTAACTAAATCCTAACAAATAAATAATTAACTAAATCAAACTAATAAATTATAAATCCTAACATTAACAAATAATTAAATAAATCAAATACAAAAATTAAATAAAAAAAAAGATACATGCCTACTCTGCTTCTTCTATGTTCTCTCTGCAACATAGTGGAGCCGTGGAGGAATGAGAGGACGACCTGGGAGCACGAAGGGGCCTTGGTGGGCGCTGGAAGAGGAGGCGTCGCTGGAGCCAGAGGAGGTGGCGGTGACGTCGATGACTATGAGGCGGTGGACCAGGACAACTGGAGAAGGGCGGCGTCGGGAGGGATGGGTTGGGGGCTGGAAAGAGAGGAGCGGTGGCAGTGTGGCACCAGGCGAGGATGTCGGAGCCGAGAGCGGAGTTAGAGAGAGGAGGAGAGGAGGCAAAGGGGCGGGTCTAGCGACTACAAGTCACCACCACCTCCTTCACCCTCTCCTCCATCTCGATATGTTTACAGGTCCCCACCTCCTTCCTCACCATCTCCACCACCTCTTTATGTCTATAAGTCACCCCCTCCTCCTTCTCCCTCACCTCCACCCCCTTATGTCTACAAGTCCCCGCCACCTCCTTCTCCCTCGCCTCCACCCCCTTATGCCTACAAGTCCCCACCTCCACCCTCACCGTCACCTCCATCTCCTTACGTCTATAAGCCGCCGCCAACTCCATCACCATCGCCGCCCCCTCACTATGTTTATAAATCTCCACCACCTCCTCCCTCACCATCGCCGCCATATGTCTATAAGTCACCACCTCCTCCCTCACCTTCACCTTCACCTCCACCTCCACCATCCTATGTCTACAAATCACCTCCACCTCCATCACCATCTCCACCCCCTCCTTACATTTATAAGTCTCCGCCCCTCCCTCACCTTCCCCTCTGCCACCTTACATCTATAAGTCACCGCCTCCTCCTTATATCTACAATTCACCACCTCATCCATCTGCATCACCACCCTCTCCATATGTTTATAAATCTCCACTGCCTCCTTCTCCCTCACCTCCACCCATGTATGTCTATAAGTCATCTCCACCTCCGTCACCATCCCCACCCCCTCCATACATTAGCAAGTCACCTCCTCTTCCATCACCATCTCCTCCTCCCTACATTTACAAGTCACCTCCTCCTCCATCTCCATCGCCACCTCCTCCTCCTCACAAATCACCACCACCTCCTTCACCATCACCTCCTCCTCTCTTCGATTACAACTCGCCACCTCCCCCGTCGCCGTCGCCTTCGCCTTCACCTCCACCTCCATACATTTACAAGTCACCTCCACCTCCATTCCCTTCCCCCACCTCCTCCCTACCATTATAATTCACCACCACCACCATCCCCATTCTCACCATCTCCATACATTTTACAACTCACCTCCGCCACCTCCTCCCTACCACTATAATTCACCACCTCCACCATCTCCATCCCCACCTTCTTACTACTACTGAAGCTCCTATTCCTAGGTAAACTCCTGTATCCTACTTGTAAGTAGATTTAAATACAGTTTCCTATGCCATCTCCATTATAAGAGGGTTTATTCTTGATGCAGCATTAATTTCACTGGTTACTTTATGATCTTATGTTTTTCTTGTAGGCTTGCAGCCAAATCCAAGTGGTTGTATAAGATATTTAAGCAATTCATCAGATCCTCAGTCGAAAGTTTGACTTTTTACCGGGCTACATATATATAGCTTTGTTTACTTCAATGACAGAAAAGAAGAGAAAAATACAAATATAATAAAGTGTTTGCCTATTTTATGTCTATATTGTAATAAGTTCACTTGTTAATGCGTGTTGATCGAACGAGTGAAATTCTTTTGATTATTAGTTCATATTGCAAGAAGCGGGCTTAATTTTGGATTGGATCAGAAAAACTCCAGTTGATCATTGGCTTCGAATTTTTATTATGATTTTTAATTGTATCAAAGACTTGGTGAGAGGCCACTTGACCAAACAAACATGTATGCATGCATGATATGTTCCAGGAGCTTGAAAACGTCGACACAATTTTATTGAATCAAGAGAAAAAAAAATCCATTTTAGGTCACATATATAGAGCAAGAGGATACTCCGATATAAGGATCTGTCTAACATCAAATGCACTTATTATTTCAAATATTAACATAGATTGGGTCAGGAAAGAATAATCTAACAGGAAGACTTGTTAAAGAGTTATGAAATGGCCAACTAAATCAAATATATAGCACAAATTTTTGAGGAGAAATGATCATACATATTTGTCCCTAAAAACTCTCATATTTACACAATCATCGCTAAAAGCTTCTTATTTATAAGAATATTTCTCTAACTTGTGAAAAATTCACAAAATATTCCCGAGATTATTTATCGATGAATATTCACCATGATACAGGACCAAAATGCAAATTATTTTTTGTTCAGTTTAATGAACACTGAAATATCCAAAATATCGTTGTTGTTGACATCATAACCTACGACCACCACCCACCGCGACTAAAATTAAGATTTTCTTTTGTTCAGTTTGATGAATATTGAAATATAAAAAATACTGCTGCTGTTGCCATCATAACCTATGACCACCATCCCCCATCGTCATCTCCCACCAGCGTTGTTCCGGTACCTCCACTAGCATGCCGCTACCCACCCAGACTAGGGGGGCGTTTGGTTGCTTGCATCAATTGATGCAGCATCAACTGATACAACTGTTTGTGTGCTGTTTGTGTTTGGTTGCTTGTATAAACTGATACAATATTAGCTTATTTTCTGTTTGGTTGGTATGTATTGTATTAGCTGATGAAGGTGAAGGTGATCGAGCATTGGCGGCAGCACCACGACGTGAAGAAGGACGCCGTCGGGGGGGGGGGGGGCCTGAAGGCCTGGGAAGAAGTGATCTGGGCTTCCTCGCGGGTTCTGGTTGGCAGGAAGAAGGAGAGAGGAAGGGATCTGGGCTTCCTCACCGGATCTGGCCTCTGACGGAGAGGGAAGGGAGAGAGAGAGAGGAAGGAGAGCTCGGCGACGGGGGGGCGACGGGGAAAGGGGTGGAGATCTTCTCGCTAGATCTGGCCTCCGACGGAGAGGGAAGGGAGAGAGAGGAAGGATAGAGAGGCGACAGAGGGGGGGGGGGCGTCGGGGAAAGGGGTGGAGATCTTCTCGCCGGATCTGGCCTTCGACGGAGAGGGAAGGGAGAGAGAGGAAGGAGAGAGAGGTGACGGGGGGGGGGGGGTGGGGGGGGGGGCGACGGGGAAAGGGGTGGAGATCTTCTCGCCGGATCTGGCCTCCGACGGAGAGGGAAGGGAGAGAGAGGAAGGAGAGGTCGGCGACGGGTGGTGACGGGGAAAGGGGTGGAGATCTTCTCGCCGGATCTGGCCTCCGACGGAGAGGGAAAGGAGAGAGAGGAAGGAGAGCTCGGTGACGGGGTGCGACGGGGAAAGGGGTGGAGATCTTCTCACCGGATCTGCCCTCCGACGGAGAGGGAAGGGAGAGAGAGGAAGGAGAGCTCGGCGACGGGCGGTGACGGGGAAAGGGGGGAGGAGAGAGAGGCGACGGGGAAAGGGGGAAAGGAGAGAGAGGCGACGGGGAAAGGAGAGAGAGGCGACGGGGAAAGGGAGGGAGGGGAGGGAGAGAAGGGTGGTGCGAATTGATGCATTACGTGATATCACGTGATGCATCAGTTGATGCTGCATTAGCAGAAACAACTATTTTGGCTGCATCAGCTGATGCATCATCTGAGCCTCTATTTGCATCAACTGATATATGCATCAGCTGATGCATTTGACCAACCAAACACTGGTTTGGACCAAAATGCTGCATCAACTGATGCATGTATCAGCTGATACATGCAACCAAACAACCCCTACAGCTGTCCATGGGTCGTGCATGGACTGGCCTAATCAGTCGACCAAACCCGACCCAATGTTTCATCCAAACTTGAGTATGGGCCTACTCTTGGCCTTAGGCTCAGAGCCTAACTAAGTTCTTATTTTAGACTTCTTAGTCATATAATTAGCCAATAATGGAGGGGAAGAAGAAGATGATCCAAGCATGTGAAGAGGATTGGGGAAGGCACCAACAGCCAAGCTATTGACAAGCTATTTGTGGTGATGGAAACAGAGGAGCAAAAAAGAGAGAAAAAATGGAAGGGGAAGGAGGGAGGAGGCAGTGGCCTCCCGTTTCCTATACTCAAGCAATTGTACAAGAGAATAAAAAAATGCTTTTAACTCTCTCTTCCAAACCAAGGTTACACAATCTCTCAGTGTACAAAGGAAACCCAAACCCAAAGCCGCCGTTGAGATGATGAACATCATGACCAGCTCCTCCTTCTATAGGGAATGGCTCCAAGCTTGCCCCTTTTAGGAAGACTCCTCCCCGTCCAACTCTAACTCCGAAACCCTTGATTGGCTTCATACTAATCTAGACGCCAATCAACCAATTACAAGATCCCTTGCCTTGCTGGGACTCCAACTAGAGCTCGGACTTGCCTAGGATCACCCATCCTAACTTGACTTGGCCGCCTACCAAATCAGCCCATGGCTTGCTCGCCAAGCAAGAATCCACCACGTCAAGTCCTTCTCCACGTCGCGTCCTAGTGCAACTCAAACTCCAGTGGAGCTCGGGCTTGTCTCCAAGGCTTTGCCCACGTCTTGGCGCATCAAGTCCTTGTTTGAGTTGGACTTGTACGCTCACCGCATTGTGTCACACGCCATCTTGGTGCATGTACTCCGCGCAGTGCGCGCCTACCTGTCGCTCTGCTGCCTTGAATTGCTTGTCTTCTGACTTGGCGCGTCAAGCTTACTACTGATACTGATCCCATCGCGTCGACTGCTTGTCTTGGTGTGTCATGTTAGAGATTGTCACACTCCGACCTAGAAAACCCATCTGTACCGGGACGTGAGGGACCTAAACCAATTCAATCATCTCTGGTGTATTTATATAATGATTTTCACAGCTAATTTGAATAATTTTGTCAGAGGGGCAGCATAGTAATTTCTAATAAACTACTATCTATAACAGTTCCAGATTAACATCAGAGTAAACATGATTATAGAACTTATACAAACCTCTGAATTATACAATTTACTCCTCGAAGACAAATTCATAAACATCTAATTCTCGAAGAGGGAGATTATACAGTTAATACATCTATCAAAAGTAATATATAACAAAAGAAACTGTTGAAACTGCCAACACCTCAGGATCCTTGAGCGCCTTCTGAAATCACTGCGCCACCAAAACCTGTCCAGCTGGTAATGCGGAAGAAGAGTTGACGTCTGCACCTGCAAACATAGCCCGGGTAGGAGTGAGCAATAAACTCAGTAGGGTTCTACTTTACGGCACACATAAGGAAGCGAACTACACAGTCCTGGGGTTCCATCTCATCTTCAGGGGAAACTCACGTTACGTCCATCGCCTACCCCAGGACACGCGCTCTGTGACCTCTACTGTCAATAGCCGTCCCTCTCTCTACAACCAAGCACTGAAGCAAAAGGTGTAGGACACAGGGTGGCACGTAACTTTCCCCCTAACACAAATACTGAGACTGGATCCCTGGGTGACCTCTACACCTCAATCAGAAATGATTATAGCCAGCTAGACACCAACCTCGAGAATACAAGATTCCAACTTAATAAAATCACGCCCTTGACCTTACTACCCATCCTCGGTCCGAGAGCTAGATCCGAGCTACCCGAGAGCCTCGGATCTACGATCAACCCATCGCTCCGCCTAACCTAAAATGCCTCTAATGCATACAACGCATGAACCTATACAAACATCTAACCTAGATGTCACTATATGTCACATAACATAATGAGGTTCAACAGGTTAAGCAGATAATAATTTTAATAAAGAATGCAACCTGATTCTTTAACAACAATCGACAACGCCATTATACAATAGCCTTCAATGCACTCCGGCACTCGACAGGCTAAGGTTGCATAGTTATCCTGCAGATAACTGATCTACAATTACAACGATAATTCTACCAACCAAGTTACCCAATCAGATCAAGCATCCAATGATCCTATACTACACCCCTGGCGCATGCCGACAAACAGTTGGGCTATACTAAAGCGGTAGGGCACACCTTTGACCCATTTATTCTACACATTTCCGAGGGCCATGACTCTCTCGGTTAACCACAAGGAAGTAAGGGCACACCGTCGGCCCATTTATACTAAGCATGCAAGGAAAGATGATAAAGCAATCACAAACTATGCATACATACATATATGGCATGCTTATCGGGAAACCGCTTAAATCCCCTAAACGTCAGAAACCGATCCAAAGCCCAAACCACGGTATGATCTGAAGATAAATCCATCAAAATTCTGATTAAAATGTTATATTACTCACCAGCTATCATCAGGAAAGCCACACAAGAATATCGGGTCAAAAGGGAATCAAGAATTGGGTAGAAATCGGATCAAAATATGTTAGCAGTAAGCAACAGATTGATCTTCTCTTCGAAGCCAACCATCATCAAACAAGTGATCAATCTTCATGTCCCATGAAGATCGATCCTCCACAAAGGGGTCTTTTGTCTAAAACAAAAGAGATCGATCTTCTCATCCAAGAAGATCGATCTTCCCAAAGTGGGTGTTCTGTCTGGAATGAAAGAGATCGATCTTCTCATCCAAGAAGACTGATCTTACCAAAAAATGGGGTTCTGTCTGGAATAAATGAGATCGATCTCCTTCAGAAGAGACAGATCGCTGACTCGTGAATGATCGATCTTCTTCCCAAGAAGATTGATCCTTCATAGTCGGCAGCCTACATGGCAACAAGAAGATCGATGCTCATGCCTATGAAGATCGATCCTTCTTCCCGCCGACAGCACTTATGAATAGTGCTGCGAATCCAATTTCTTGGTTTCGAACTATCAAAACTCGTTGGATTAAAATGAAACTTTGAGGGGATGTACAATTGGGTGTGGGGAATCTAATGAAACAAAGAAATCAGACTTTAGATGATCAAATCCTCAAATTTTAGACAAATTGTGTAGAAGCCGACAAAACCGATGAAAACTAAATTACATGAAATCCACTCAAACTTTAAGGGAAGGCAGATTTGATGGTGGGGGATCCATTCATGCATTAAAATCCCAAGTCCAATCGCGAAATATCAGATCTGGACCGATCTAGTCCAAAAACCGACAAAAATACGGAAAGCGTACGAAGAATATGAAAACGGTTCAATAGAAATATACAACACATGGCAAGGAACTAGAATACACGATTTCAAACCATTATAACAAGAAAAACTACATAAAAACACAAATAAAAGATCCTAGGGTTACCAACTCATAGGAATTGGGTAGAAACACCTACATGTAAAGACAAGCATGCAATCTAGGAGATCCTCCACTCCGATCCTAATGGATATGCGTTGAAAATCTGTAGCCCCAAGGTACAGCCGGTAGCCAAGGGCAAAAGAGGAGAGGAGAAGAGAAGAAAAGGAAAGAGAGAGAATGGGAAGGCTATTTATAGAGATCCAAACTAATCTCGGCCGTCCAATTCAATCTTTCCCGATCGAGCTCTGATTTTCCGATCAGAAGCACCCCTAAGGTTCTAATAAATGACATTCATCATTCCAAGGTAGTGTATGCACTATGCGAGTGTGAAACAGACCGCTAAGGTGCAATTTTACCAAATTACCCTTGGGGTCCAAAAATAGCAATACGATCAACCGATCGCATCCCAAGGTCAACTGAGCCAAATCACAAAATCAGACTCTCGACCTAACATAGTCGGACTGAGTTGGAGGTATCGGTCCTCACAGAGATGATGCGTGCTGGACTCCATCATAACTTGGTGTTGTAATCCTCCATGGCTCGTCGCTTCAATCCCATGCCATCATGCGGGCCTTGGCCTTGCCAAGTTCGTCTGGCTCAACCAAGCCCATGTTACCGTGTTAGGGGCTCCTAGCCCTAACAAACCTCCCCCACAAGGAGAGTCTGACATCCCCGTCAGATGCTTGTTGATGTAATCCTGAACCAACTCCTCGAACTGCCATAGAGTCACGTCGTGCTCCCAAGATGCCTCGGCCTCTGGAACACCTTTCCACTTGACAATATAGAAAATGTGCCGACTTCTCTTGTCATTGCCCTCCACACATCAATCTAGGATGGCCCCTAATTCCTTTTCGAACTCCATCCGGATACTTGGTGGGGCTCTCTTCAGCTTGCTCCACTCTGGGTTCACCTGATCTTCATGATATGGCTTCAAGAAATTGACGTGGAAGGTTGGGTGAACTTTGAGCCGATCCGGTAGAATCAGACGGTAGGCTACACACCCTACCTTCTTGACAACCTTGAATGGACCATCAGACCTTGGCACTAGTCCTTTGCGGATTGTCTTCCTTCTGAATTATTTCAAAATCTATGGTGTCAACTTGAGTAGAATCTTCTCTCCCACGTTGAACTCCAAGGGCCGTCTCCATTGGTCTACAAACTTCTTCATCCTCTTCTGAGCCTTCAGAAGATTCTCCTGGGCTTCTTCGATCATCTTGTTATGAACTCTAGAAAACCTAGATGTCGCCGGGCACCCATCTTTGTCTTGGGTTGCCTAGTCTTGGGGAGCCAACGGTTGTTGGTTGAGCATGATCTCAAAGAGATTCTTCCCTATTGAGGATGATTGCGGCAAGTTGTAGGAAAATTGAGCCATTTCAATAAGGTCAAGCCAATTGTATTGACTTGTAGTCAGGTAATGGCATGGGTATTCCTCCAATAGAGAGTTGATGTGTTCGGTCTGGCCGTCAAAAACTTCAACTGGGAGCCCATGATTTTGAGTAGATGGGTCAAAAACCACCTAGTGAACTGCCCATCCCCGTCACTAATAATACTCTGAGGACCCATACCTCCAACCCGGTACAACCGCATTAGGTCGAGGGTCTGCTTTTGTGGTTTGGCTCTGTTGGCCTTGGGATGCGATTGGTTGATCGCATCACTGTTTTTTGACCCCAAAGGCAATTTGGTAAAATTGCGACTTAGCGGTCGGTTTCATACTCGCGTAGTGCACACACTGCCTTGGATTGATATATCTGACTGATTAGAACCTTAAGGGCGCTTCTGATTGAAAGATTGGAGCTCGATCGGGAAAGATCGAAATGGACGGCTGTGATCTATTCCAGCCTTATATAAATACCCCTCTATTTTCTCTCTCTTCTCTCTCTTCTCTTTCCTTTCTCTTTCTCTCTTTCTCTTCCTCTCTCCCTCGTTGGCTACCGGCGTGGAGCTTCGGCTGCGGCTTTTCGGTGTGGATCCGTGGTGATTGGAGTTGAGGATCTTGTAGACCGCCTGCACGTCTATATATGTAGGTATTTCTACCCAATTCCTATGAGTTGGTAACCCGAGGCTCTTTTATTTGTGTGTTTATGTAGTTTTGATTATTAGAATAGTTTGAAATCTTGTATTCTAGTTCCTTGCCATGTGTTGCATATTGCTATTGAACCGTTTTCGTATTCTTTTAGACACTTTCATTATTTTTGTCAGTTTCGGGACTAGATCGGTCTAGATCTGATATTTCACGATTGGAGTTGGGATTTTATTGCATGAATGGATCCTCCACCATCAAATCTGCCATCCCTTAAAGTTTGAGTGGATTTCATCGCCGTTTGCTAGATCAAATCTATGTAATTGAGTTTTCGTCGGTTTGTTGGCTTTTATGCAATTTGTCTAAAATCTGAGGATTTGATCATCTAAAGTCTGGTTTCTTAGTTTCATTAGATTCCCCCGCACCAAATTGTGCATCCCCTTCAAGTTTCATTTGATTCCGACGAGTTTTGGTAGATCGAATCTAAGAAAATGGATTTTCGACACTATTCATATACGCTGCCGACATATGAAGGATCAATTTTCATGGGCATGAAGATCGATCTTTTAGTTGCCACATATATGAAAGATCAATCGTCATGGGTATGAAAATCGATCTATTATGTTGACAGAGAGTGTGCATAGAGAAGATCGATCTTTTTGATCTCCTTGAATAGACCTTATTGTCATATGAAAGATCGATCTTTTTGGGTAGAAGATTGATCTCTTATGTGTTGGTAAGGAGGTTTTCTTTTTTTAACTAAACAGTCGTGTACACGCTCATTTTCGGGTTTCTGTGAGCATGATCTTGTGAAACTTTCATGATAAAAGTTGTAGATCATCGAGTCTTCTTTCAATATCCGCTGATGTCATAATTTTCTTCTACGATACTATGACAAAACAGGAATTAAAGAAACATCGATCTTCTTGGGTAGAAGATCGATCTCTTGTGTCCTGGCAGAGTGCTGGTTTAAGGAAGATCGATCTTCATGGGTATGAAGATCGATCTCTTATATGCTGATTGCTAAAATTGACTCCGATTTCAACGATCTTGGTTTCCTTTCAACCCGGATTTTTCCTATGTCTTTCCCAATGATTAGTATGATATTTAAATTGGGATTTTGATGATTTCATCGTCTAATTTTGCGACGACTCGTATAATGGATTAGTTTATCGAGATTTTCTGATTTTAAGCATTTTCATGTTAAGCATGCATTCTAATAGTTTGTGTTTGCATTATTCGCTTTCCTAACCACTTGTATATAGCATTATAGATCTTAGACCCATATGTGGGGTCGGACCCTTTAATATGCATTGTGGTTAACCGGGAGAGTGATGACTCCCGGGAAAATGTAGAAAAAATGGGTCAAAGGTGTGCCCTACCGCTTTAGTATAGCCCAACTGTTTGCCGGCGTGCTCCGGGGGCGTAGTATTGAATGATTGGATGCTTGATCTGATTGGGTAACTTGATTGGTAGAATTATCATTGTAATTGTAGATCAGTTATCTGCAGAATAATTGTGGAACCTTAGGTTGTCGGGTGCCGGAGTGCACTAAAGGATATTGTATAACAGTGTTGTCGATTGTTGTTAAAGAATCAGGTTGCATTCTTGATTATAATTATTATCTGCTTAACTGTTGAACCTCATTATGTTGATGTGGCATATAATGACATCTAGGTTAGATGTTTGTATAGGTTCATGCACTGCATGTATTAGAGGCATTTTAGATTTGGTGGGGCGATGAGTTGATCGCCGAGCCGAGGCTCTCGGGTAGCTCGGATCTAGCTCTAGAACCAAGGATGGGTAGTAAGGTCTAGAGCGTTATTGTATTATGTTGGAATCTTGTATTCGCGAGGTTGGTGTCTAGCTGGCTATAATCATTTCTGATTGAGGTCTAGAGGTCGCCCATGATTTCAGTCTCAGTCTCATTATTTGTGTTAGGGGAATTTACGTGCCACCCTATGTCCTACGCCCTGTTGTTTCAGCGTTGGAGCACTTGGTTGTAGAGAGAGGGACAGTTGTTGACAGTGGAGGTCACATAGCGTGTGCCCTGGGGTAGGCGGTGGACGTAGCGTGGGTTTCCCCTAGAGACGAGATGGAGTCCCAGGACTTTATAGTTTCCTTTCCTTCTGTGTGCCGTAGAGAAGAACCCTACTAAGCTTATTGCTCACTCCAACCCGGGCTGCGTTTGCAAGTGCAGGAGTTAGCTCTTCTTCTACAGTACCAGCTGGATAGGCTTTGGTGGCGCAGTGACTTCAGGAGGTACTTGAGGATCCTGAGGTGTTGGCAGCTTCAACAGTTCCTTTTGTTATAGATTACTTTTGATAGATGTATTAAATATATAATCTCCCTCTTGAAGGATTAGATGTTTATGAATCTGTATTCGAGGAGTAAATTGTATAATTCGGAGGTTTGTATAAATTACGTAATCATGTTTACCCTGATGTTAATCTGAAACTGTTATGGTTAGTAGTTTATTAGAAATTACTATGTTGGCCCTCTGATAGAATTGTTCAAATTAACTTTGAAAATCATTATATAAATACGCTAAAGATGATTGAATAGGTTTAGGTCCCTCACGTCTCAGCCCATATGGGTTTTATGGGTCGGGGTGTGACAAATATCATGGGTACGTCCAAAGTACTTCACCACAGACCTGAAAAACAAATCAGCAGCAACGTTAGAGGGGCACCCTTTTGGTGCCGAGATGAAGATGACGTACTTCAAAAACTGATCTATGACCACTAGGATTGTAGACTTCCGTCCCACCTTTGGAAGACCAACGATGAATCCATGGACTGCATGATGCCGACTTGCATGGTGAGGGACTGAAGTAGGCCCACCTGCTTTCTCCTCTCCGTCTTGTCTAGTTTGCACAACAAACATGTCTTCACATGCAATTCAACATCTTTCTCCATCTTGGGCCAGAAGTAGCTGCGGCTGAGAAGGGACACGGTGTGTTCCCACCCTGGATGGCCTACCCATCTAGAGTCATGTGACTCTTTGACAAGTTATGCCAATCAATTCCCCTTTGGCATGAAGATTCGTTCGCCCTTGGCCTTGAGGAGGCCATCTTCGAGCCAAAATCACATGACGGTCCCCTCTTGTACCTCCTTCACAAGCTTTTGGTAGTCCGGATCATTCTTCGCCACTAACTTGATCTAGTTGAAATTGTCTGACTCGACCAGGGCTAAGGTCACAACATAGTCCGCCACTTGTTGTTGGCTGAGCGCGTCCACAACCTGGTTGTGCCGCCCAGATTTTTGTTGCCAATTGAACTCAAACTCTTGGAGGAACTCTTGCCAACAAATCTTCGATTGGAGAAAGCTTCTTCTGAGTCTAGAAATAGGTAATTGCCACGTTTTCCATCTTCACCACGAACTTGGTGCCGAGAAGGTACACTCGCCATGTTCATAGACAATGGACCACCGCTACCATCTCCTTCTCATGTGCTGAGTAGCACTGCTTTGCATCATTGAGGTTGTGGCTCTCAAAAGCCAACAGGTGTCCCTCTTGCACCAGCACCCCACCGATTGCTCCTTGCAATGGCATCCTTGATCATCTGGAATGCCTTCTCACATTGTTCTGTGCAACAACACGATTGATCTTTCCTAAGAAGATTGGTTAGTGGGGTTACCTGCTTGGAATAATAGCCTCTAATGAATCTTATGTAGTAGTTGGCTAGACCTAGGAAAGATTGAAGCTCGAGTAATTTGGTTGGCGCCGACCACTTCAAGATTGCCTCGATCTTTCTCGAGTCCATCATCACCTTACCGCCCTTCACCTTGTGTCCAAGGAAGGACACCTCATGCACTGCAAACTCACACTTCTCTCTCTTGACATTGAAAGTGTGCGCCCTCAACCTCTGAAGCTCGGGTACTTTGGTTGGCGCTGACCACTTCAAGATTGCCTCGATCTTCCTTGAGTCCATCATCACCTTACCGCCCTTCACCTTGTGTCCAAGGAAGGACACCTCCTGCACTACAAACGCGCACTTCTCTCTCTTGACATAGGAAGCGTACGCCGTCAACCTCTGAAGGACCCGCCTCATGTGATCAACATGAGCCTCCAAGCTCTCACTATAGATGACGATGTCATCCAAATACACCACCAGAAACTTATCGAAGAAGTCACTGAGGACAACATTCATCAAATGATAGAAAGTTGTCGGTGCGTTGGTGAGGCCAAACGACATGATAAAGAACTCGAACGCGCCGTACCGAGTGACGCAGACAGTCTTGGCCTCATCTCCCTCCGTGATGCACAACTGCTAATAACCAGATCGAATATCTAATTTAGATAATACATGAGCCTTGGACAATTACAATATTGATTAATTTCAATGCATAAAATAGAAATAATATCCATGAATATATTCATTAATTCATAGTCACATAAGAGTAAAGTAAATCAAAACATGTCATAACACACTTCTAATACTCTAACATATTTAATCATGATTCCAAAATAACTTTGACTCTCCAGTGTGTGAATTTGGGTTCCACATGTATCAGAATATCCATTATATCCAAGCATTCAACTATTCAATATCACAATTCTAAGCATGCACATATTTTCCACTATCACATAACAATAACTGTTCTTTTGTTTTTCACAAGGAAAATCACCCGTTTTATGCGAACAACATGCTGATCAGGAACATTGCCCGGTTACTAAGATGAAACCATGTTTCTTCTTTTCTTTTCATTCATAAGGACTTTCAACCGTTTTACGCGAATAGAACGCTGGCCAGGCATCCTGCCCGGTTACTAAGTTGAAAGCCTTACACTTGCCAACACATATATTTGTTGTGAACTGAAAATTGCATGTATTCATGTATCTTCTGTGACATGTCATAAAATTGTAAATCTATTATAGTTTTAGGCTTAGAATCTAATTTCAATTCCTAAACATGTGGAAGTACATATGTGCAATAGAATATGTCAAGTTATCCTGAAATCATGATAAAAGTGTTGAAGTATAGAGATAATGCCATGCATAGCTAAATTTACTAAATCTTATATGACATATAAATTTCTGAATAATTCATAGGATAAATTTCTAATTCAATCATCTTTATTAATAAGTATCATAATTTCATTTTTCTAACATAATCTAAGGGATGTATAAAAGTTGGTTATCATGAAATAAATAAATAAACATGAATTCCTAGAATTCTACCCCCCAACTTAAATGTAGTTATCCTCAATTACACGAAGTCATAAAGATAAAGCAATAAAATAGGGTAGAGATAACCATAATGAATGCTCATAATGGTGGTTTACGATATGCAAGAGGTATGTGGGACGCGTATCGTTGCTCGACGTTATTCAGTGGATAGCATATGGCCCTATAAAATGGTAGCGAGAAGATACCACATGATTACAAATGTGGAAACAAATAAACATTGAACGTCAAGAAAAAAACAATTTGGTAGCATATCCTCTATGTATTCATGAAGCACTCTGGCAGTACAAGATTTGCATGTATAACAAGCCACACAAATCTATCCACATATATCATTAACCACATAGCTGCATCCTAATACAATCATCCACACATTCACATCCACATCCACGTGGCACACCCCCCGAGAGTCAAAATTCATCATGTATAACTATAGCAGAAAGATGGGCATACAAGACATAAATTTAACTATCGTGAAAAGGATACAAAATATCACCAAACGAACTTCACAAAATGCATATCCACATATGATATGATCCTAGGTACAAGACGCCTAAAAGATGCGCACACAAAACAAGTAAGACAAAGGAAACATGCAAACATTATCGCTCATGGACGAGGCGCAGAAGGAGCAAGAGGTCGGAAGGCTATGATGCTGTGACCGGCTGGGGTGCTCGGTCCTTTTCAAGAAAAAGATCGATCCTTAGAGCTTAAGGTATTAAGTCGGTCGGGTCTTTTTCATTCTTTCTTTGTTCTTTTTTTTAATCACCCCTCGCAAATGATTGATCATTTTGGGTCAAAAGGATCGATCAATTTGGGTCGAAAAGATCAATCATTTTGGGTTGAAAAGATCGATCATTTTCACTTGGCCTGATTGCTTGGAAGGGAAGATGAAAATGATCGATCATCATGGGAGCGATGATCGATCATCCAAACACACCCTCTCTGTCAGAATTTGTGCACAAGCATGATCGATCATCAATGTATTGATGATCGATCATCTAAAACACCACGCTCTATCTCCATAGGTCAACAAAAATGATCGATCAGTGTAATACCCTGGTTTTGTATAATTGTAGTGCAAAACAATGATTGATCATTCTAGGATGTGATGATCGATCATATGCATCAAAATGCCAGAACTTAGTTAAAATTTGGGAATTAGGCTCTAACCACATATGCATTAACCCCCAGGGCATCAAAACTGAAGTAAGACCACCCTAATCTAACAATCAACATAGAAATTCAGCAACAACAATTACGGCATTAACAAACCATTAAGCAAAGAGCAACTTGCACACATTAAAAATTAAACATGCAAATAATTAGAAAAAAAGCAAGCATACAATAATTAGAATTTGTTTTTTTAAACAACTAGTAAAAATGCAAAGAAGAGATGGGTTGCCTCCCACCAAGCGCTTGGTTTAACATCACGAGCTCGACACAATGCAAGCTCAGCTAAAATTGAATTTGGATGGTCGGTGGTTCCATATGAAGAAATACATGGAACGAAGAGCGGAGAAGATGTGCAACCATGCCTTATCAAAGAAGAAAGTAACATCATTGGCAAACAATCCATATGAAGATGTATGTACTAGCCATTCACTATCCTTCAATCCATATATGTCATCGAAGGGAGCCATCCTCAAGTCAGCTTTTGGTGGCAGATGGTTTAAAGTAAAGAAATACATGGTCCGAATGAATGTAAAGTCATGTAGACATAATTCACAAAAGAAGAAAGACAGGTCCCAGGGAATGAAATCATTAAAATTTTTTGTCAGTGGCCAATCACCATCTTGCAAATCATGTGTTTCAATAAATCTGTCCATCATCAGATAGGCTTTTGGTGGCCTATGATTTAAAGTATAGAAATACATGCATTGAAGGATGGAAATGAGATGCAAACATGCTTTGAGGACCCATCCCTCCACCCTGGTCCGACCGCGTTGGGTCGGGGGTTTGGTTTTGTGGTTTGGCTCGGTTGGCCTTGGTTTGCGATTGGTTGATCAGATCGCTGCTTTTGAACCCAAGGGTAATTTGGTAAATTGCACTTTGGCCGTCGATTTCACACTCGCGTAGTGTACACACAACATTGATTGATGTATATGATTGAATAGATCCAGTAGAAGCGTTCGTAATCGTTAGATCCGGACGAGATTGTGACGAGATCGCAATTTGGAGTCAAATAGGATTCAGTCCGATCAGTTGGCTCGTCTGAACCGGCTAAGCCACTTAAGTGTCTTACCCTCTCTCTCTCTCTCTCTCTCTCTCTCTCTCTCTCTCTCTCTTCCCTTCCTTCTCCCCCGTGCCCGACCTCTCTCCTTCTCCTTTCTTTTTCCCCGCTCACGACCGTGCCGGCCTTCTCCCTCTCCGTCGAGGCTCCTTCGCTACCATCGTCGGCCGCTGTTCTCCCTCGAGCTCCCTCTCCTCAGATCCGGCCAGAGCTTCTCTCCCCCGAGAACCCTAGATCCAAGATCCTCTTCGCCGATCTCCTTTCTCCGGAGCTTCTTCTTCGCCGCCGTCGTCCACCACCGCTCCTCCCCGAGTCCGCCCTCACCTCTCTCCACCTGCGGAACCCCTTTTCCTCTCAGATCCGACGCCCTTCCCCCTCTCTTTCTCTTCCCGTCGCGAGTGGTACTCGACGTCGGATGCTCCCGGCGGACTTCGGTGATTCCCAGCGGATCCCCAGCAAGCCAGAGGCGGCAACGACGATGGAGGAGGTGGTCTTCAGCCGGATTAAGCTTGGATTGCGTTTTCAGGTAGGGCTTTCTACCTGAATCTTTGATTCAGTCTTAGGTTAGGATCTACCTGTGATTGTGGATTGTTTCCTTCATCATATACATGTTATTCATGCCTGACTGTTGATTTATTCTGTTCCTTGCTTTGGGTTTGATCTGAGGGTTTTAATCGAATGAAATTTTGGTGATTCCTCTCTAACTTGCTTTCCTAGGCTTAGATCTTACCCGAACCAGGTTTAATCGATAATTGATGGGGTTTTAATGGGGTTTAGAAGCTATTCTTCCCGGATTTAGTTTTCATCCCCTGTTCTGTGAAATTAGTTGGCTTCTTCTTGGATCTGGTGCTGTTCCGCGAGGAATCTCACTTAGCTTTCAACATGAAAGTTGTAGGCCTTTGAGTCTTCTCTCTGATCCAACTAATTTCATATTTTTCTAATTTTTGTACGATTGATAATGAATTGTTCCGTGATCAACGACGAAATCAATCTTTGACAGATTTTTGGGTTTGTGGCAGAAAGATAGGGTTTTTATTGATCTATGTACTTCAATCTTCTCATAGTAGATTGCTAGAGATGTTAGGTATCATGTACTCTAATTCCAGGGAAGTTTTGAAGGATTTATGCCGAGTTTTAAGCTTATGTAGCCCTTGGTTTCAATGATGCAAATTGATATCTTTTATGTGATGAATACTTGGATCTTCTCGTAGGATGCTAGCAGGTGATTTTTCATATGGATTCCCTGTGAATTTAACATGGATTTCTCAAGAGAATAGGCTTGGGTTTTCTACTTAAAAAAAAATGATTTCTAGGATGAATTTCCTCGACTCTTGTCAATGGTATGTTAGCATTTCTTATCATGTTATAGAGATGTGTGTTTGTGACTCGGATTATGTTAGTATATCCGAATGCCAAGTCTCATGCTAATGGATTGGGTTTTACTTATGGTTATGCCACATGTATTCCTTCGCCAATTTCATGTACTTAGAAGTTTACTTCAAATTGTAGCATGTTATCTATATGAATAGACATATAGGGAAATTTTCAAGAGGGAACTAGTTCCCTAAGTGTTATGTAGGGAACCATGATCTTGGACGTCCGATCCCATAGGACGGCCAGGATCATGATCAACCACTAACTACCCCCCAACACTATCAGCCACTAAAGGCCCCCTTCCTCCCGCTTCGTGCCCTAAGCGCCCCCCTCTCTCCCCGAGGTAGGTCGCGATCGTCGTCAGGCTCTCCCATGCCCTAGACATCACCACCGCCGCCGACGCCTCGCTCGCCCCCGCGTCCCTTGCCCCGGCCTCCCTCGAGTTAATTTACAGATTTAATCAGTGATGTATAAATTGGTGTATAATATGAAATATTCAAGAACAGAATTGTATGACTATTAATTCAGTTGTAATTGAGAGATGCTGCAATATTCTTTATTGTAAAGATGTTGAAGTTATTAAACTATAAAATGTACATGTTTCTTGTGTTATAATTATAAATGGGATTCTTCCAAAATTTTTTATGAACTTGATGATTAAATTCTTTAAATTCGTAGCAGTTATATATTTGTGTGCCTATTGATGATGTAAACAGGTTTAGGTGGCTCACGCCTCGATCTGGATGGGTTTTCTGGGTCGGGGCATGACACATGCTTTATCAAAGAAGAAAGGAGAATTCATGGCAAATAATTCAATATAAGCTTTAGGCATTGGCCAATTGTCGTCCTTCAAGCCAAGGATTTCAATAAATAGAGTCATCATCAAGTGTTCTTTTGGCGGCCGATGATTTAAAGTATAGAAATACATGGTCCGAAGAAGAATAAAACCATGCAAACATGCTTCATCAAAGAAGAAGGGAATGTTCTTAGAAAACAAAGTACTAGAAGGATGAGAAAACATGATCAGATCTTTGATGAAGTTTTGATACAAATTGGCATGGTCTCCAATCGAAACAAGGTCTGGTCTCACAAAATGTTCAACTAGTGTGGATGACATGGAGGATGGAAACTCAAATTGAGGCTGCCTATAGAAAGTCTCGCTAATATCACCAGAGTCCTCATGATCATTTAAACAAGGCAATGCATCATCCCCATCTGACACGCCAAAAACTATTAACTTATCATTACACTCATCTTCATCACCATACGCATTGAAAATCGGTGAAATATCATTATCATATGATGCATCAAATATTGGCTCAATATCATTAAAAATGTTGTTCACCGGTAATGAATTGTCACGAACATTGTCATCAATAAAATACTCAAACACCGGAACGTCTTCATGAAAAATATCATGGGCCTCAAATGCAGGCAATATGTCCTTGCTAACATCACTATCATTTTGTTCATCGGAAACCGGCGAGTTATCATAAACCATAGCACCATCACATGCCTCACAATTATTAAACGGATAGGCATTATAAGCATCATCATCACTCGTACGAGGCATTAAATCAGACATGCTTTCATCACTATCATCATCATCATCATAAAAATTATGAGGCACTTGTCATTCACAAAATCAATATGTGCCGGCCAAACATCATACCTAATATCATCATACACCGGCAAAACATTATTCCAATCATCCTGAACGAGCGAGGCCTCAATAGGAATCTCATAGTTGAACGCGTCACTAACATTGGTAAATTGGGTATCAGAAGCCTTGTCATTAGAACTATGGAGCACCGACTCATTTCCACAATCATCAACCTCATCATAATAAGATGCCATCAAGGATGTTAATTGTCCAATTTAAACTTTCATATTAGCTAATAATTGTGAATGAGAATGTAGAATTTGGATTTGTGCCTCAATAGTCTCACGAACCGGTAAAACCCCAAAAGGAATCTCATCGTTGCTTGCATCATAAACATTGGCAAGATGAGCATCATAAGCATTATTATCAACAATAGGAGGCACTACCTCATTGACACAGCCATCAACCTCATCATAATATGAATCCATCAAAGAAGCTAGTTGTCCAATTCGGGCTTCTATATTGGCCATTGATTGCGAGTGAGAATGTAGAATTTGAATTTGTGCCTCAAAAGTCTCTAAATTGTTAAGAATCCTTTGATCTAAAGATGAATATACTTGTGTTTGTTGTTCAAAGGGACTGAGAGGCTCATACCAATGTTGGGGTGGTGGGTATTGTATTTGAGGAAGATAAGCTGATTCAAAACTAGGTGCAAAGTATTGGTCCAGTATGCTTGAATCTTGTGGTTGAACATTATGAGGATAGTAACCTTGGAATTGCCAATAAGGGTATGGATGATTACTCAAATCCGGATCATAGGTGTATGAATGCGAATCATATGTCGGGTTTGAGAAATCATATGTATTATGAACATAAGCCGGTGCATAATTAGATGGTAAAAAGTAATCGTTCAATGTTACACCCGGTGGTATATAATTATCAGCCATGTCTAACTAATTAATTAAACAAGGACCAAGCAAAACGTTAGGAATACGTTAGAAGGGGTTGGTCCAAGCACGAAACGTCCGTCGTCGACCGTAGACCGTTGATTCTCTTGACGTCGGCGTCTCCTAACAACAAGAATATATAGCAATGTAAGTACGAATCTCTTTATTTTATTATTATTTTTTTTTTATAAATATGAAACAAAATTTTAACTAAAGATATTTACAAGGAATATTAGACTAAGCAAAGCAATTCAATCATCTCCTATAGTACTCCCTGGCAATGGCGCTAAAATCTTGATAGCGCTTGAAAAGTGTCGCAGCTTAACGCGCACGATCAAAATTACAAATTTATATTCGAACTTCAAACTAACTACTTTGGGGGTAGATAGCAGTGAATCCGAGTCGAATCTACAGGAAAAGCATAGGCAAATAATTAAATTACTAAACTCAATCTAAGTATTCCTACCGATAAGTTGAGAAAAAATTCAGTTTTGAATTTAAACTAACTTTATACTAAGAGATTAATAAATACGAAAAAAAGGTACCAGGGAATTCTTAATCAATAACTAGGATTCTACAATGTCTTCTTAGGATTAGAATGAGCTAACCAAACTAAATTGTTTTCCTAATGGTTGATAGGTGAATGGCTAGTTCTCCCTATCACTCAACAAGTTCTGGTTAGGGTCCCTTGTTGGTGAGAGCAATTATCTAAAAGTCAGTAACCTAATGATTAGTTATGATCACTGTTAATGAATCCTCTGATTAAGATGAATTCATCGGGAGAAAATAGTATAATATGTATTTAGGTGTAAGATCAAGATGGTTCTAGTACCTTAAGGTCGCCAAATAGAATGTATCAAGGATTAGAAGTTACCCTAGTGGTTCTAGCACTAGCGTAGTGGTTCTAGCACTACGAAATCCCTAATCTTGAATTAAGATGAATAACGGATTAAGAGTTGGTCATGAAATCACACCAAGTTCATAAAGAAATTAAGATCAATTCATACAAACCATTCAAAGAGGTATACAAGCCTTAATTCTTAGGAATCCCTAATAGAAACTCTAGTTACATCATAAGAAACCAATGGTAAAAGTTTAGCTACTCATCTTTAGGGTTTGATCCATGGATGAAGGTTGATGAAGCTCTTCCGCCATGGATTTCCACCTGAAAGATTCTAAAAAGAAAAGTTAAAAAGAGGAAAAAGAAACTAAGAAAGAGTGCTCCCTCTTCTTAGCCTCCAAGCAGCCAAAAGAGTGTCTAGAGAGCACCCTGAAAACCCTAAAAGATGCATATTTATAGCCTAGGTATCCCCGAAACTCGGATTAGATCCAGACCTTCGATTTTGCTTAACTGCTATCAAATGATTGATCATTTAGGGGTGATGATCGATCATTCGAACCCAAAAAACTGACAGCGCCCGAGTATGATCGATCATTACAAAGAAAATGATAGCTCATGTAAAATATGGCTATCTGTCGTCTCTGCTACAGTACAATGATCGATCCTTATAGGCGGAGATGATCCATCATCTGTTCTTCGAATTTATTCTTCTGTCATTTAGACTACGCCATTGGTACTAAAAATGTCGTAACTTCCTCTAGGAAACTCGGAATCACGAACCGTAAAATTCTCCAAAAATTGGACTTCCATCTTTGTTCTTCCTGAGCAGGTACAGTTTTGATGTCAAAGAGAGCCCATCTTTGTTCCTTTGACTTCGCATGTTCTTTATTTGTTCGTTTTAGCACTAAACTTGATCTAATCTTCGCTGAGGACCCTAATACCTGAAATGGAGAGAAGGCAATCAAAATAGCATTGCTCGGAGACTAACGAGACCTAGTTAAAATGGTGATTTATGCACTTTTTACGTCTTATCACTTGGGAGAGAGAGGATCGCATGCGTCGGGAGTACCCCGGACTGTTCCTTCCAGCATGTAGAATTATTGTTGTGGGCGTTGGTGCCTCTTGGCGTAGCTTGTAGCTTTGCTTGTGCAGGTAGGCCTAGTGTGTTCTTTCTTTTCTGGCTCTAACCTTACTGAATTTCGGGACGAAATTCTTTTAAGGATGATAGGTTGTGAGGACCCATTCCTCTAAGCTGGCTTGACTGCATATGTCTGTGGTCGTGTCTTATTGGTCTGTTTTCGCGTCAGGTGCGTTCGGTTGATCTAATGGTTGTTTTTGGACCCTAAGGGCAATTTGGTAAAATTATGCCTTATCGATCGGCTTCACACCCACGTAGTGCACACACGGCCTTGATTGATATATGTGATTGATTAGACCCTTAGGTACGCTCTTAATCAAAAAATCAGAGCATGATCGAGAAGGATCAAAACATAAGGCTGAGATTAATTCCAGCTTTCTATAAATACCCCTTTCCTTCTCTCTCTCCTCTTTTCATTCTCTTTGTTTCCCTCTCTCTCTCTCTCTCTCTCTCTCTCTCTCTCTCTCTCTACTGTGGATTCGAGCTTGGGCTATGGATTTTCGAATCCAAATTGAAGCGGCAAGACTTGGGCAAATCGATAGAGGGAGTACCCAACAATTGCATGTAGGTGTTTTTACCCTAATCGTGTGATTAGGTTTGCCTATAATAGCTTTTTGGATGTTTAGTATATAATTACATGTTAGAATGTGTTGTTAGTTTGTATTCCAGTTGAATCGATGTTTTAGGAACAACTGGATAGTCAAGTGTTGTGTTTTGCCGGTCGATTTGGATTCTATCGCTGTTTTATCGGTTTTGTCGGTTTTCGACTGAAACAAGCCAGATCTTATATTTTACTATTGGAATCTTGATTTCTTGCTGCCATTGGATTCTTGACATCCTTTTCTAGTTCCCCTCAAAATTTGGTTGAATTCCAACAAGTTTTGATAGGTTAAATCCCAAAAAACTGAATTCACGGCACTGTTCATGGAACTGTTCACCCAGGCTTCATGGTCGACCGTCACATAGATCGTTGCATAAACCATGAGCCTCAGATGGTTGGTTCAACCTTCAGCCACTACCTCATCTCAAGGTCGACCGTAGCATCGACCGCGGCCCTTTAAACATTGATTTTCGTGATTCGTTTGCTCTGATTCTTCATGACAGATAACTAATGATGTTAGGGACATGCATGCTAATAACAGTGGATTTTTTATTTATTTATTGTATGTTTTGAACGTGATTTGACCGTAGATGTAGATTATGCGATTCTTCCTTCAATCGTGTAATTTCTTATAAGGTTGTTGTTTTATTGCTTACAAACCCCTTGTACATTATTTGAGAATAAAATCATGATCTCGGGGTGAGATGTTTGCCCATTTTATTGTGATCAAAAATCAATTTAGATGTGATGGGAGATTGTGGGAATAACACTCCTGAGTTCCTTGTATCATCACAAGATGCATATCTCTTTCTCTTTGAACATGCATACCCATGAAGAGACTGGTAACTCATCATTTACATCCCCGTAGGGAAGACCCCTGATTAATGATCCAAAACTTAAAACCCTATTACATCATCTAAAAAGGGAAATGAAGAAGTAGAAGGGTATTGGGTGGAGGCAAAGCCTCCGATCCTCACCCTTGTTGTTGATGTTGATCTACCTTGGTCTTCCTTCTTAATCTCCTATGAGTTGCTGCTGGTCTTCAAAATTGATAGAGTCTTGGTGTCAGATCCTTGGGAGTTGATGAAGAAGTTGCTTTAAGATCTCCAAAAGTTGATGAAGGATCAAGAGAGTTGAAGAAACTTTAAGAACTACTCCCAGCGAGTGGATCTGGATCCACCCGGGTCTCGCTAACCCTTCAAGAACTTCAAGAATCAATAGCTACTCCAAGCGAGTGGATCTAGATCCACCCGGGTCTCGCTAAGCCTTCAAGAACTTCAAGAATCAATAGCTACTTCCAGCGATTGAATCTAAGTTCACCTGGGTTTTGCTAATGATAGAGGAATTTTCAAGAACACGAAAAACGTGAAGAACAAAATTTAGATTTTCAGAGCTCAGTCTCCTCCCTTTCAGAGTGTGGCTTTCCTCTCAAATGCCTCGAGGTCTTTCCCTTCACCCTCCTGCTCCTCTAGTTATAGGTGCTAAGGAGAGGTTTAGGCGGAATTTTTGAATTTTGAAAAGCTGTTGGCCTGAGAAGCATCTCACGGCTGAGAGAATGCATGCATGCATCTTACGGCTGAGAAGAGATTGAGTTTGTTGGGAGGCTTTATGTTGTTCCCATGGAACTTCTATCATGAGATCCAGTTTACTTGTGATAGATTGATTAAATGTATAATTTCCCTCTTTGAGAATTTTGATATCCATGTATATATGTCTATTTCGAGGTCTAACTTGTATCAGTAATTTTGTATTATATTTAGATGTATAAATTGAATTTGTAATCATGTGTAATTTGTTAGAATTATGATTTTGACCCAGCTTAAATTGATCAAATTAGTCATGATATTTGTTACATAAATACGTCAGAGATGAAGTGAACATGTTTAGGTCCCTCACAACCTGGTCCGGATGCGTTTTTTGGGTCGAGGCGTGAAACCCATTGCCGGAAAGCCCAAAAGCACACAAAATGCAACGAAAAAGATGGGAATGCTTAGAAATCAATAACGATATGATGACGGAAGCTTACCTAACTCGGATCTCAGTGAAATTGTGGCGAAATCCTCTCTAAAACCCAAGCTTTTTCCAAAAAAAATCCCCCTTTCTGCTCTCCATTCATTTTTCTCTCAACCTCTCTCTCTTTTTCTCTCAGGTTCAACTGAGAAGAGGGTAACGAGGGAAGATAAAAGATGAGAAGGAGATGGTCAGTGGATGTTTTGTCAAGGGTGGGTGATTTTGCAAAAACACCCCCTTAAAAGACCCAAAATTATGCGAAAGTCCTCCCCTTTCTACAGAAAAGCCCTATCATTTTCAATAAGGCCCTTACATTATCAGTCACCGGGATGTGAGCTCCTTCAAAGTACTGCTCTAGATCTCAGATAAAGTTCTCCCACTCCTTGGCGTTCCTGATGCCATTAAAGGACTTTGGTCTAGGCACCCAGAATTTGCTTGAATCCTCCCGAGGCTCCATCTACGTCACCTCCCTTTTGAGCACGGTGAGCTCGCTATCGATCCGATTGATAAACTGATCAAAAAAAGCAGAGATATCATACATGTTATCCGTCGAGGTCACAACTGAAAGCCATGGAAGCCTGTTGCAATGAATTGATCTCTTGCTTCATTGTTGTCAGCCGTGTCATGAGAGGAGGAACCTCCTCTTCCAGATCCAATTTAGTAAGCCGCTAGAGAAGTTCACCATGGATCTCAACCTGCCTCTGATACCAATTATCATCGAGAAAGTGCAACGAATAAAATTTTTTCAAAGTTTCCTCGATGATGGCGTCAAGACTCCTTGACAAGCCCTCCTTCATCTTCTTTAAGCACAATCACACACCAAGCACAAGATGCTTGGCGATGGGTTAAGGTAGTGGCCTCCCGTTTCCTTTACTTAAGCAACTGTATGTAAGAGAATTAAAAGTCACTCTTAACTCTCTCTCTCTCTGCCAAATCAAGGTTACACAATTACTCGGTTTACAAAGAAAACCCAAACCCCAAGCCGCCGTCCAGATGATGAACATCATGGCCTGCTCCTCCTTATATAGGGAATGGCTCAAAGCTTTCCCCCTTTTGGAAGACTCAACGTCCAACTCTAACTCTGAAACCCTTGTTAGGCTTCATTCTTATCTTGACGCAAATTAGCCAATCACAAGATCCCCCACCTTGTCGGGACTCCAACTAGAGCTTGGACTTGCATAGGATAGCACCAATCCTATCTTGACTCGGCCGCATGCCAAATCAAGCCATGACTTGCCCGCCAAGCAAGAATCCACCTCGTCAAGTCCTTCCCCGCATCGTGTCCTAGTGGAACTCGAACTCCAGTCGAGCTCGAGCTTGCCTCCGAGCCTTCGCTCGCATCTTGGCATGTCAAGTCCTAGTCTGACTCAGACTTGGCCGCCTGCCTCGTCGCGTGACGCCCCGTCTCCTTGGGTGTGCGCCTGCTTGATGCGCTGCCACCTTGTATCTCGTGTCCAGACTTGGCGCATTAAGCTTGTTGCTGATGTCGATCCCATCACATCAACTGCTTGTCTAGGCATGCCATGTTGGAGATGATGCGTGCTGGACTTCATCATGACTTGGTGCCGCAATCATCCATGGCTCATGGCTTTGACTCTGTAACATGATGCGGGCCTTGGCCTTGCCAACGCTGGCTCGACCAAGACCGTTTCTGGGCCTCACAACCCTGACGCACGGGGCGGGGGGGGGGGGGGGGGGGGGGGGGGGTTGTAGCAATCTTAATAATGGTATAAAAAAAAAGTTAAATACATAGTATGAAAATATAGAATAGATAAAACAAAACAAAGAAATGTTCACCTAGAAAGAAAAAGAAATACAGCTGTCATGTTGGGTTTGAGATCAGGCCTATTAGATCGGGTTCAAACTAATCTTGGGCTAGGTGCCTCTCTATCCATACATAGCCCGATCTTGATTGGGCTCAGGTCGGGTTGTGTTTAATGTTGGGTTACTCCGAGCTTTAAGTCTGAAAATTTTGACTTGGGTTCGGGTTAGATTTGAATTAGACACCTTTATAACCACAACCATGACCATATATCTGCCTCCACTAACTAGAACCTTATACAGATAATTGTCATTTAGTCCTTTCGGGAGATCTTTTTTTCTCGTTTAGTGCACTTAGGAAGTTTTTAAGTCATTTAGTGCCTTTTTTTACAGCTATTTTTTTATTACTAAAATGCCTTTTTAACATCTCCATCCTATATTCCCTTCCGAGAGACTGTTCGTATTCCCGCCGAAAAGTTACTACCAAAAAAATGGAAAGTAACTACCAAAAAAACTAGAAAGTAACTACCAAAAAATGGAAAGTAACTACGAAAAAAATGAAAAGTAACTACCAAAATAGAAAAGTAACTACAAATATTTTACAGAATATTTTGTAATATTTTAACTACAAAGTGAAAAGTTACTACAAATATTTAAAAAGTGATATTCCTCCACAAAAATTGAAAAACAAAACTGAGAAGTAACTACCAAAAAAAAATGAAAAGTAACAACAAAATTGAAAAGTAACTACCAATATTTTTCACAATATTTTTCAATATTTTAATATTTTAACTACAAAATGATAAGTAACTACCATATTTTCTTAAATTGAAAAATAACTACCATATTTTTACAATATTAAAAAGTAACCACCAACATTTTTTCAACTGATTTTTGCAAAAATTGGTAGTCACTTTCCATTGTGTATCAAAATTTAAAAGTAAATACCATATTGTTTTAATATTTCTAAAAACATTGATAGTTACTTTCCATTGTGTATCAATTTTTTTTTCGTAGTTACTTTTTGAAATTTTGTAACAAATTGCTAGTTACCTTCTATGTCAATTGTTGTTGGTAGTCACTTTTTGAAAAATTGTCACAAATTGGTACTTACTTTTCATCATATGTCAATTGTTTGGTAGTTACTTTTCGGAAATGAAAAGTTACTACAATGTCATTTTCACATTAAATCAGTGAAAATTTACTAACAGAAGAAGACTATTTATTTTTCAAAAATGAAAAAAAAATCCATTTGGTCAAATTACTTTTGAAAAAAAGAAAAAAAAAGAAATGCGACAATTCGTCATCCCAGAATGACCGCCTCCTCTTCGCGGTGAGGATCTCAAGACGGGCGATGGTCGGCGACGACGTCGGGCTCGGCGACGACGTCGTCGCCGGGCTTGGCGACGACGATGAGTGATGGTCGGGATCGGCAACGTGCTTGGCGATGGGCTTGGCGGCGACCTTGCGTCGGATCCGACCGGATCGGATTGCATCGCGAAGAAGAAGAGGCCGGAGGATGGGAGGGCGTCGGAGGCGCGAATCCCGGCGATGGAGACGACGGATCTGTAGTTGGGGGCGGCGACGGTGGATCTAGATCTTGATCGTTGTCGGTGACGAGATCGGGACATGAAAGCGATGGGGGTGGGATTTGGACTGGCGTATGGACGGGGAAGGAGCTTTGGACCGGCGACGTGGGTCGGATGGTGGCGGTGGGGCGACAGATATGGACGAGATCTGGAGGCGGGATCTGGTGACGAGATTGTTGATGGCCGGTGACGGGACGGGATCGTGACAGTGGAGGCGACCTCAGGATCTGGAGGCGGGGCGGGGCGCAGGTCGTGCGTGGGGGGGGGGGGGATGGGGACTACGGATGGCGACAACCTCGGGATCGTGACGAGGATGAGGACGACCTCAGGATCTGGTGGGGGGGTGGCGGAGCGCTGGTCGTGTGGGACGGGGACGCCTGGTTGGGGGGGGGGGGGGACTGGGACGCCGGCGGGTGGGGGGCTGGATATATATAAAAATACATATAATGGTAGTATGATATTTTTTTCCTAGAGTGATTCTAAGAAAGTTATGATCTTGTATAGGGGACCAAATGACAAGTTGAGGTGTCATAGAGGACTAAATGACAAATCCCCCAAGCTTATAAGTGTATTTAAGACATTTTGCGCTCCTAGGTCATTTTTAACATAGCGAAGTTACTTTATAAAACGATAGGGTACCAGAATATAGTTTTGTGATTTTCATATATTAGAGGAATATTTTTGTAAAAGAGATGCCTTTCGGAACAATTGTGTAGATCGAGATATGAGATTTCTTATGAATAAATATGTAATTGACCCTAAAAAAAAGCAGGTTTTGCCCTCTCTGAGCAAGTGGAATTCTCCATGACATTAATATGTTCCACATCAAAAGTTTCTGACAATTTCTTCAGTTATCCAAGTTTGGCAATTGACTTAGATCAATCAAGACCGAAAAAATCATCCCATTACGTACGTTTAAATCATTGAGAGTGCCGAGTTTGACCTTTTGGATAGCGA
Source organism: Narthecium ossifragum (assembly GCA_963920575.1). Classification (NCBI taxonomy): domain Eukaryota; kingdom Viridiplantae; phylum Streptophyta; class Magnoliopsida; order Dioscoreales; family Nartheciaceae; genus Narthecium; species Narthecium ossifragum. The sequence goes on along the minus strand of OY986974.1, from coordinate 7,419,849 downwards.
CTCATGCAAAGTAAAACGTGGATCCTGGATCGATATGCAGTCTAATTTGCTTTAGTGAGCCAATTTATGGTCGGGTTTTGGTTTGGAGCTAATCTCAACATACTTTCACTAGTATTAAATACTTAGGTATCAAGTTATCAACCCTGCCTTGTGGATATAAATAAGATATATCATCTAATCATAGGCTTGAGAGTTATAGAGAGATAAACGCGAAGAAAAAAGGCCCTCGGATCTATATGCAAACACCCTGTACGGAGCATCCGCTTGGCTCGTGAGGTCTCGATGCATAGATCTAAATATGGATATGTCAAAACACTCATGGTTTACCACCATAGAGATGAGCGCCTGACGTTCGACCATGTACCTTACTTTTCTGCCAATCAAATATTTGCATGAACTTTTCTTCGAATTTGCTATATCTATTATATAAGGAAGAACGGTTTTTAAAATGTGTTAAACTATAATCATAAAAGACTGTTCAGATTTATCTCCAAACAAATCCAACGGTCCAGATTCCTTCATCAAGTTTGGCATTCCCACCTAAGGTTTTGAGTTCCGATCACTCACTCTCCTGTTAAACAAAGAGAGAGAGATCATGGGGGGACTGGATGGGATGGGATGTGATTGACCGGCCATCCCATCCGCCTCACCTCCCTCTCTCTTCTCTCATCTTCCATCTCCCTCTCCTCTCATCCCCCTCTACCAACTTCGTCGCCCACGCCACCTCTACTGGCTCCGGTGTTCGTCGGCCACGCCACCTTTATAGGCTCCGTTGTTCGTCGGCCATTCCCCCTCGACTAGCTCTCGCTCTCTCTCTCAATCCCCCTCCCATCCCTCATCTCCCTTCTATCGCCCCTCACCGTCGGCCACACCCCCTACCCACGCCGTCGACCTCGCCTCACGTCGTCGACCACGCCCAACCCGCGGTCAGCCACGCGATCCAGGATCATCGTCCCGGCGGATGGCATCCTTTGGTTCATCTACCTCCTCGACTATCATGAAGTAGTCGATCATCGTCTCGCCGTCGGCCACGCGATCCACCAAGGTTCCGATCGACACCTTCCCTCTTCTCTTCCCTTCTCCTCTTCTCCTCAGCTCGACCCTCATTCCTTTTTTTTTTGCACCATTTCCTCAAAAAAACCAGAGCCGAGGGCATACACTATTCTGTAGCACGATCCTGTTTTTTGGCACCATACCCTCAACTCTGGTTTTTTACACTCTATGAAGTTCCTCCTGCAACACTCTATTTTGCACCATACCCTCATAGAGGAAATACACTCGATCTCTGTTTTTTTTGCAATCATACCCTCATTCTCTTCTCTGTTTTTTTTTTGCACCATTTTCTCTTCTCCTCCTCAACTCGATCTCTGTTTTTTTGCACTCTATTTTGCACCATACCCTCATAGAGGAAAAACAGAGATCGAACATTATTCCGTGTATTTTTGCACAGAGGTCGTGATCATCCCCCCACGCCACCGTCGACCTTCACCAACCCACCGTCGGCCACGCGATCCACGATCATCGCCTCACGCCCTACGGTGTGGTGATCATCGCCCCACACCGCCGTCGACCACAAGATCCATGAAGGTATGTTTTTTTTTCCTTCTTTTTTTGACTATTTTTTATCTACTTGATTTCAGAAAGACTAATATGGTCTTTGATCTAAAGCTTCAGAAAGTTAAAAACTAATATTAGTTTTTGAAGCTTGAGAAATACTATCTAAAGCTTAAGAAAAAGACACTTTTGATCTAAAGATGTAAAACATTTTCTGAAAGTCTTTTTGATCTACTTTAGGTTTTTTTTTATCTAAGGCTTTAGTCTTTTTGATCTACCTGATTACAGCTATTAGGTTTAGTTTCTCTTTAATTTTCCATGAGCACTTATTTGTGTTTTTGTATTTGTTCCAGCTAACATCTTTTCTTTCTATTCTAGGATGGTAATTGGCAATGATTCCTGCGATAATGCGACCGCAATCCGGGTAATATTCCAATTTCCTTATCAAAGATATCTCCTTTTGATCTACTTTAGGTTTTTTTTTATCTGAAGCTTTAGTCTTTTTGATCTACCTGGTTTCAGCTATTCGCTTTAGTTTCTCTTTAATTTTTCATGAGCACTTATTTTTCCTCAGTGTTTCTGTATTTGTTCCAGCTAACATCTTTTCTTTCTATTCTAGGGTGGTAATTGATAATAATTCCTGCGATAATGTGACTGTAATCCGGGTGATATTCCAATTTTTTCATCAGAGATATCTCTTTAGATAAGGATATCTATGTTATAACTACATTATCCTAATTATATCTGTTCTAATTGTAGGTGGATAGTATTAACAAGCATGGTATCCTTCTTGAGGTAGTTTAGGTCCTCACTGATCTGAATCTTATCATCATTAAAGCTTACATATCTTCAAATGGAATTTGGTTCATGGATGGTAACAACAATCTCAGGGTTATGAAGCAAAAATAAAAGTAAAGCATGTTAAGTATTTATGTGCTGAACTAACATCTTTTCTTTCTATTCTAGGGTGGTAATTGATAATGATTCCTGCGATAATGCGATTGTAATCCGGGTAATATTTCAATTTCCTCATCAGAGATATCTCTTTAGATAAGGATATCTATGTTATAACTACATTATCCTAATTATATATGTTCTAATTGTAGGTGGATAGTATTAACAAGCATGGTATCCTTCTTGAGGTAGTTTAGGTCCTCACTGATCTGAATATTATCACCATTAAAGCTTAGATATCTTCAGATGGAAGTTGGTTCATGGATGGTAAGAACAATCTCAGTGTTATCAAGCAAAAATATAAAAGAAGTATGTTAAGTATTTATGTGTTGAATTCAAGTAGCTATACTGATTTGGCATCTTATCACCATTTTTCAACTCTTGCATATTTGGATACGTCATATGACAACAATTTTTCAAACCAGCATTGGTGGCCAGCTTGGATGGTCTTACTAAGTTGGCTTTTGGGACAATACTCATAGTCTTTTGGGATAATCTTATACCTTTAGTTTTCTTGTTGTCTTCATTCACTCATGTCCTTGCCTTTTGCAGCGTTTGCGATTAGCATGAGCATATTATCTACTATGGACCAACATGTATACCCATGCTAATTAGGCCCTAATCTAACTATTGTGCTAATCATATTTAGTTTGCCAACATATATACCCATGCTAATTAGGCCCTATTCTAGCTATTTGCGATGCTAAGTCATAAAAGGTTTGAGCTGACAATTATTGTGGTGATTATTTATGAGCTTCATTTTTGGGTTACTTGAGTCTTAGCATTTGGATATGGAACATGAACAATAAGTGATAGTTATATAATTCCTATTTTCATTTGGATGGCATATATCAGTCCTTTAATTATGTTTTTGAGGTTGTTTGACTTTGAAATGTCTTGAACTATAAACATAAAGAGCGGTCCAGATTTGTCTACAAAAATATCTAATGACTGTGACTCTGTCATCAATTTTGAGATTCCCCTCAAATAAGTAGGTACCTTTCTGATGTGTTGCGAAAGTGTCGTTAAAATATTACAAACTCAATCAAATATTAAATTTATAATCCTTATTCAATCACTACACTACTAGGTAGAATAGCAGTGAAGTTCAGAGTCGAACCACAGGGAATTTACCAGGAAAGATTGAAATCAATTCTAAAAACTGTAAACCTAAGCAAAAGAAGCAATGCTAAGTTTGAATTAACCTAAAACTATCTAAGGAAAGCAATTAAAGATGATCAATTCGAATCAATGGATAGGTGACTTAGGAATTACTCAATCCGCCCTAGTTTCGCCTTCAATCTTCTCTAGTTTTCCTCTTGTTCTCTTCTCTAAACATTATGGATCATATGGCTACAAGCTCACATGAATACCTAAATAAGATTTATATTCCTAACGGTATAACCTATCTTTATTGGCATAGGTTGTTTTCGATCCTACAATTACCTTACTTTATTCTACTTCTAATGATTTTGGCGCAACCTATCCTAGCATAGCATAACTTTTCCAATGAATCTCTACAATCAATCACGGAAATCATGTAGGACTAAAAGTACGTCAAGGAACTCTGTTCTCTCAACTCTATTAACATTGAAATCATATCCATAGGATCATGTCTTGAGAATATTACAAGATTCAAACCAAAGAAGATAGAAAACTATACTAGTGTTTCATAAATAATCCTAAGTAGAATAATTAGCAACTCATCTTTTGGATGAACGGCATCGGCTTGGAATAAGAAGCTGTCACCATCCGCATTCTTGCCGTCTTCTTTTTCCTTCTCCAAACATAGTAAAAAAGATGAGAAATTCGGATTGAATAACCCTATTTATAAGAGAACTCCCGAAATTAAAGTTTGAGTTGAGTTGGACTTCAATTACAACTCGGATTTTCTGAATTAATTCTGGCAGTCTTATTCCGAGTGCAACTGGGCCGAATTAATTTGGAATATGAAACCTTTTCCAAGACGGAAGTTGTAGATTAGGAAGTTCTCTGTCATATCCGAAATATTTTATAATATTTTGACTTATTAGGAATATTTTAGGAATATTCTTCTGAACGTCGATGGATCAGTTTTTCAGCAGCTATATATCTTTATCTTCTTCAAAACTGGTATTAATCCATCAGGAGGCTTACAAAGTGTTCAACAGGAAAACTGTATCTTTTGAAGTCTTCTATCACAAACTAAATTTTCAGAATATTGGAAATTATACAGAATTTCTGGCGATTATTCTCCTGACAGAGGACGAAGCAGTATTAAACCTGAAATCAACTAACAAACTATTCAATACAAACACTCTAGGCCTAACAAAGGTAATTTAACGGGTTTAATTACGAATATTTAGTGGCTCATCACTTTCTCTATTCAGTTGTTCTTCCTATCTATTCTATGCACTGCCATGATTAATTCCTCTATTCTATGAACTGCCATGGTTAATTCCTCTATTATTATTCACAACAGTGCTAAGAAAATGGGCCACATCATCATTTTTGGACTGGTGAGTTACACTGACATTTCCATCTAGATTCTAAATTACAAAAGCAATAGTTACCTACCGTATAATCCCTATTTCTTAATGACTTTTCTTACTTAGAAAGATGCTAATGTCCGGCGAACCGCTAAGATGTTATGTGATACCGGGGCACGTGTCGATATTCGCTCTGAGCATGAGCTTTATGCCATGCGACCACTTAAAAAAAAATTACTTATATAAGATTTGATCTAATTTTACTTTGCCATATAGGTAAAGTATGTTATTATTATGTTTTCAGATACATGCCCCCAACACCACCTGCTGCAAATGGGGTAAGTAAAATAATGGTACTAACGTAATTTCATTCAAGCAATTCCGATGAACTTCATGCACATTCCTTGAGTTTGAATTTTGAACATTAAATTAAAAAAATGTTTATTTAGCTAAGTGGTTTATTAAAAGGTGTGGTTTATTAAAAGGTGTGAACTTTGTATATATTTATTAGGTGAATTTGGCTTACGACGATTTAAGGGTTAATAACATTTTAGTCCCCTCTAGTTTTGAAAATTGGCAATTTACCCCCTATGTTTTAAAACGTGACAAATTGGATCCTTAATTTATAAAAATGGTCGTTTTGGACCCACTAGTCTAACTCCTTTAACCGACGTGACGACAAAGCGACTAAATAAGTCACGTTGACCTCTCCCTTCGTTCTCAGCGGCCCGACTTCGTTCTCAGCGGCCTCGTGCATCCTCCCAAGCTGCATTGTACCGGTGGTCTCGTGCTTTCGCCCCAAGCGCAGGCGGAAGAAGAAGCCCGACCACCATGGGCCTGACCTCGAGTTCGTCGCCAAGCCCGTGGAGCTCCGATCCAGGTCGTTTGTAGACGAGAGAGGAGGAGGTTGGTGATGAGGAGCTTGGGCGTGTGTTCCGATGGTAGTAGGGAAGGGAGACGATATCGGTCATGGTGTGGGCATGTGGAAAGGACAATGCCAGTGGCAGGAGTCCGACTAGTTGGAAAGCGGCAACTACGAGAGCTTTGACAATGGGTTCCGGGATGGTCGTGATGTGTGTAAGGGCGAGGGCGAAGGTGGTGGCAGTGGTGTGGGATTGTGGAAGGGAGGCGAGGGAGCTGGTGGTCGCGACGGTGAGGCATTGGGGAGGTGTGCCCGCGATGAGGCCTTGGGTCACAGTCGCGAGCTAGGATCTCCAGCGATCCAACAATAGAGCTTCAGGCAAAGGCGGGACGCTGACCGGTGTTTGGTCGAGATCGGGAGGTGAGAAGAGGGGGACAGAATGTATGTGTGTGTGTGTGTGTGTGTGTGTGTGTGTGTGTGTGAGAGAGAGAGAGAGAGAGAGAGAGAGAGAGAGAGAGATGAGTGGGAGGAGATGATCGTGGGTAGAACCGGTGAAACCGGTGAAACGAGGGAGAGCTTCGGGCAAAATCGGAGAAAACGGGTCACGTGCGTACTTGCCATGACCCGGGTTAATGGAGTTAGACGGTTGGGTCCAAAACGATCATTTTTATAAATTAAGGGTCTAATTTATCACGTTGTAAAACATAGGGGCTAAATTGACAATTTTCCAAACTAAAGGGGAGTAAAATATTATTAACCCATTGTACCTACGTGCCCACAAGTACTATAATCATGTCAAATAAATTAAAGTATATTATTTTTACTCAATATAGGTTTAAAATGTTGCTTGAATTTAATATTCTCTTATGACCCATGATTGGGAAGTCATGCTCGAAACATGACATACAATAGTAGAACAATTCTAACCACGGTTAGTACCGTACATTACCTCTTATTTTTAATCATTTTGTTCTCAAAATTCTATTACATGTCATATTTCATGTGTCACAAGCGAGTTTCTCTATCATGATAAAGGTCTACACTCTAAAACTTGTTATTGGCCGAATGTTAGGGATGCCATGGTGGTTACGTCCTAAAAGGATAGAGAGAATGAATGTAATAGTTGTTTCTCCATCGTGATAAGTAGCTTGATGAATGTAATTTAATGTAATAGTGTTTTATTCATCTTCTTCCTGATAGTTATATGAATTGTTGCTGTTGTATTTGAGGAAGTTGTGGTTTGTGGAGACAAGGTTTGCCCCGGGGACAATGATCGCTGATAAGACGTGAAAAGTGCACAAATCACCATTTTAACTGAGTCTCGTTAGTCTCCAAGCAATGCTATTTTGATTGTCTTCTCCCCATTTCAGGTTTAAGGACCCTCAGAAAAGATTAGATCAAGTTTGGTGCTAAAACGAACAAATAAAGAACTCGCTAGGAGCAAATGAGCAACGAATGGTCATCTTTGACACCAAAACTGTACCTTCTCAGAACGTACCAGATGATGTGCTATACATGGTTGGAAAGCTCTGGAAGTCTAGTTTCCGGGAATTTTTACGGTTCATGATTTGGAGTTTCCTAGAAGAAGTAATGTTATTTTTAGTACAGAGGTGTAGAAGAAGCAGTTACGAAAAACCAGATCGATCCGAGCTAAACCAGATCAATCTGGGTCGGAAAAAATCTAGTTTTTGAAGTCATCCGAGAGAAGAAGATCGATCTAATCCAAAAGAAGATCGATCTGGGCTGGCGCTGCGGGAAAAATAGAAGAAAACTGACTAATCCGAGTTAGGGTTTGTCTTAGGCTATAAATAGCCTTCTTTGGGGGCGTTTTGGCAGCCTTCCATGGCCGAATTTTCTTTATCTCTTAATTTAATTTGGTCTCCAATTCATAAAAATTTCGACAAAATCTCCTCCATAAATATAACACAAGAAACCTGTATATTTCATAATATTACAACTTTACAACTTTGATATCATTACTTTTCTCAATATTTACATTGTTGAATATTACAAATTTCTCAAATACAATCGAACTGAATCAATAATCATCCAATTCTGTTCTTAAATACATCATATTATACATCATTGATGAAAACTGTAAATTATCTGTAGAAGAACTCCTCGAAGCTCCAAGTCCTCGATCACCTCGAAATACCGCGCCATCTTCTAGAGGAACACCTGAAAGAAGGAACTGCATCGACCTGCATCGCCGATGCAGCCCAGGTAGGGTGAGCAACAATGCCCAGTAGGGTTCTACTCTACGGCACTCTCAAGGAAAAGGGAACTACAACTGTGTCGTCTCTCCCAATCCTAAGGCAACAAAGAACAAGTCTGGACAAGGGTCACGCATCACCAAGCGCCCCTCTACAGATCAGGAAAGGACAAGGGGCAAGTGCATCTCCCGTGCACTCCCACTTCTACAACCCTTAACAGGATAACAGCCACTGCGCTTAGTGATTGACGCAGAGAACGACACGACCGCTACACCTCAATACCACAATTCAAATGGGCATATCTATATAGCAACCTCAATCAAAACAAGATCATAAATTCACAATCTCGCCCTAGTCCTTCTACCCAGACCCCGGTCCTAGGGCTAGATCCGGGCTACCCGAGAATCCCGGATCGGCGATCGAATCCATCGCCTACCACCTAACCTGAATGCCTCTAATGCAAGCATAATGCATGAGCCTATTCAAACAACTAGACCTAGATGTCTCTACATGCCAAATCATCAATTAAATGTCCAAGAGCTTATAACAAAGCTAAACATATAACATAGCTAAATATGTATAATCCAACCATAGCGTTCAGACATCCAAAATCATAGCCCAGGGGCAAACCTTCGACCCTAGGCTTAAGCATGCTATAAGAATACATCAATGAGATAACTACACTGACATTTCAAGGATTAAACAAAGGAAGAACATATTCCACTATACAATAGCAATGCATTAAGTACATTGTCAATAGCAAAATTCAGCAGGATCAAATGCCCAACGACCATCCATTCCGAAAAACAGAGAAACCCGACAGGTATACTAACCCAAAAAGGAGTCCAAAATTTAGTCACAGCAATCCAAAGAATATCTCAACTACAACCAGTTAATCCATGAGAAATCCGGCAGTCGCAGAAATCCGATCAAGCCTAGAAAACTCCAAGCATCAGCACGCAAGGATTAACCCGACAGGATCCGACACTAATCAACAGCTTAGCATCGGAATCCAAATCCAATAAAGAAGAGAAGCATAGCGACACCCAATCAATAACTATTAGCTCAAGCAACAGCTAAAGAAACCCAAGTCAAAAACCAACGAGAACCAATAGCTCCACACCATAGTTATGGAGAACGAACCAACGGTAGCAAGGAAAACCAAAGAAGAAAACGGGGGAGGGAGTAGAGAAGAAACCGCCAGACCAAGCCTCTTATTGGCATTCCATCAAACGTCTGCTTGACTAGGAATGCATGTTGAACCGAAGCAACAAGAAATCAAGATCAGTACGAAGAGATCCAAGCATATCAGAAGCACGAGAATAAAGCCGAGCATTGCATTGAATCCAAACAATCACAATCGATCTATTCCACGGCAGCTAAGAAAAACAGCGAAGGAAAAACCCAGAGAAAGGGGATTGGCAGAGCATAGCATAGTCCGGCAAGGAAGAAAATCAAGGAAACAGAGCATGGACGGGAAAGCCGAGCCAATTGCATCGAAAACACATCCAACCAGAGAAAATGGGGAGGAAGAATCTCATCAACCATCCATGCAAACCCATAGAAACCATACCGCTGCAGCCATAGGAGAGAAGATCTCATCGGAGATCCATCAAAACCCAGCGAAGGGGAAGAGATCTAATCAGAAATCCACCGATACTCACGGATCCAAACCATAGTAGCAAAGAAAGGAATAAAACATCACAAGATTCCAAGCTAGCATATATCCTGGCGGAACGGCAAGGAGAGAAAACCACGAAAACAACAAGGAAAATCCAGAATCTCCAAGCCATCATGCATCCACAACCCTTCCTATGATCCTAATCAAGGATTAGAGTAGAGTCCCCTACCTCTAGCGTCGAGCTCTTCTCCTGTCCAGCCGATCGTCGAGATCTCTGTCGTCGCCAACGACCTCTCTGTCTCCACCGCAGTCGCTAGGTTTGTCGCTGCCTAGCTCCCCGCTGTCGCCATCGCCAAGTCCTCTCCTCCGATCGCCGTTGCCTCCGGTCGCGATCGCCGAAGTAGCTGCAGTCTCTGGCTCTCCCTCGATCTCGTCTTCTCTCTCTAACGGCGGAAACGAGCCTCACGAGAGAAGGAAAAAGGGTTTAAGGAGATTAAATGTGATCAGCTTGATCATAGCTCCCGACCGTCCGGTCACTCAAATCATATCCCAGCCGCACAAATCTCGATCCCTACGATCTAACTCAGATCCTCCGATCTGGGATACTCCTAATAGTCTAATCAAGCACATATATCATCACAGGGCCGTGTGTGCTACGCGTGTGTGAAACCAGCTCCACCAAGGGTGATTTACCAGATTACCCCCAGAGCCGCAACGATCAACGAAGATCGCGAAGCAAGGCCAACCAAGCCCAAAACCAACGGAACCATACCCTCGACCCAAGCGGTCAGACCGGGTTGAAGGTACAAGTTCTCACACCCGTATGACACTCCTCTCCAAGCGGAACCTCCACACTTGGCGGACCGACCGAGGTTACGACAACCATCTCCCAACACTCAAAGCACAGAGTCAACACACCCCAAAACTCCAGATCAAAGGCTAAGTCCAAACCGGAAACTCACCCGTCCCATCGTTACCCCCTCAAGGTTCCTACCCATGCAGATCTCTCCTGTCTCAACAGGGAGAACCTCATCCCATGCAGGACACCCGACCCCATGCTGAAATGCTAAGCAGGACAACCTATACCGGGGTAACGCTAACCACGACTTAGCATTTGATACTGGAGTACTAGGGACAACCCCAACCCACGATTAACTTATCATGTCTATAATGCACAAAGCAACAGACAAATAATAAAGAAAGCAGTATAAGCAGGCATCAAGCAGGGGCACACCTTCGCCCCATTTATACTAAACACTCCCGAGGGTCATGACTCCCTCGGTTCACCACAAAGCAGTAAAGGCATACAGGTAATCATAGGCAGTAAGGGCATACATTCAGCCCATTTATTCTACACAATCCCGGGAGTCACCACTCTCCCGGTTCAACCACAAAGCTGTAAACACACAACATTTTATAGCTATACTATTAAGCATGTCAGAAAGCAGTGCGCAAAACCATCATAGCAAGCCCCGCGGGCAAAACCGCTAAAATCACATGTATACGGAGCCCCGCGGGCAAAACCGCCTCAAACAAGCATTCTGGCACGAATCGGATCGATCCAACCCCTTTGGATCGATCCGAACTGGCCTTGGATCGATCCAACCAGCACTTGGATCGATCCAAGTCACCCCTGGATCGATCCGGCTAGGGAAAAACAAAGAGAACGCCCACTGCCGATCGATTCAGATCAGCCTGCGGATCGATCTGACTAGCCTCGGATCGATCCAACACATCGTCGGATTGATCCGGCTAGTCAAAACCCACAATCACTCTCAGGCATTGTTCCAGGGAGCCTCGGATCGATCCGAACCTACATCGAGATCGATCCGAGGCTTCAAAACTGGAAAACATCAACGAGACAAGGAAAACCAATGAAAACAAAGCCGGATTCAAAGCCTTCTAACCAAGCCGGTGTCTTTAAGTAGGAACCCTACCTCCACAGCGCAGCTTCAACCCACAAAGCTTAGCCTAGGATCTTCCTCACGCCGCCACGGTCCCGACGAGCCTCCAAGCTCTAGAAACGGTGACCGAAGGAGGGAGAACGGCGACGAGGAAGGTTCAGCCGGCAAAGGGGAAGAAACAGAGCTCACGCGCGGAAGAAGGGAGAGGAAGGGAAAGAGAGGGGAAGCAGGATAAGATCGGGGAAAGGAGGAGAAGGGGGGAAGGAAAGTCTTCCCTCCCCTGACAAGGGAGGTGACGGCCGCCCAGGCCATCCCGTCGAACTCCGCCGACAAGACTCCCACTCAGGGCGGGTGAGATCGATCCATAAGGCTTGTCGGATCGATCCGGCTAGCCAGGCCAGATCGATCCGCCCAAGAGGTGCGATCGATCCAGCTTTCTGGCATTGAACAATCGATCCTTTCGGAAAGGAAGGATCGATCCCTCTTCCGCAGGAAGCTAGACTTGGGTTACAACTTAAACCCAAGTCCAAATCTTTCGATCCCGGGTCCACCTAGCCATTCTACTCAAACACAAACACCAAAACAAGGCCTGTGTGTGCACGAGCGGATGTGAAACAAACCCACAAGGCGCAATTTACCAAATTGCCCTTGCGGTCAAAGACAAGCCACAGGAATAGAGG
>OY986974.1:7279364-7407393 GCA_963920575.1 Narthecium ossifragum | reverse complement strand
GGGGAAAGAGAGGGAGAGGGGACGGGGGAGAGGGGACGGGGGACGGGGGACATGGCGTGGGGATGGGTTGGGTAGAGGGAGAGGGGGCGTGGGAGAGGGATGGGACGGATGGCATGTGAGTCCCATCCTCTCTCTTTCTCTGCCAAATTTTGAATTTTGAGGTGGGTGGGCTGAATTTTGAGTGGGTGGGTGGGTGGGTGATCATCTGAAATTTTGGGGGAAACCAAAATTTGGGTGGGAATCTTAAAGTTAGTGATGGAATCTGGACTCTTGGATGTGTTTGGAGATAAATCTGGACCGCTCTTTATGTCTTATAGTTGAGACATTTCAAAAACCGCCCTTTCTTATATAATAGATATAAAAGTTAACCATCCCACAATGTCCTATATGGAGCCTACGTGGAGGGGGGATGTTAGTGGGGGAGTTGGTTAACGGGGAAGTTAGTGGGTGGTTACCATTTTAAGTGGCAGAGGTCCCACTAGTATATATATACATACACACACCTTATAAGCGAGAGTGCATCCTATCATACAACTCAAAAGAGCCTGACAAGTTATTAGCTTTATCAAGTTATATTTTTGATGATCTCAATCGAAAACACGTGGCAGGTAAATAACGAGTTTGATTGGGGGGGTTTAAGCTCTGTTTGGTCGTGTGATGTGTCTTTTATGGCTATAGTGATGTGCAGTGTGTTTGTAAGTTGTGGTGAGATGCGGAGCAGTAACAATTGAAAAATTGTTTTGCATGTAATATTAATTTTTGTGGTATAAAAGTGCATTCATGAAGTTTGTTGTGTCAGTATGCTTAGTTTCAATTGTGATACAGTTAAAATAGTAGTTTTTTCATTCAAAAATCAGTTGAGATTTTTTATATATATTTTTTACACCGCAACCGGAGTACAGACAAATAAAAACACTTATAAACTGTTTCGCATTTTATGTGGTTTGGATGTGATTTCCATCAGTGTAAGTTACTTCCCAAAAGGGGTTATAATTAACGCATCTGTGTTTGGTCTATAAAAAAATGTGTTTGGGTCTCACAAATGCACGTCTAAACGGAACCTTGGTGTGTGTTTGGTGGGAGGTGTGTAGTAGTCGGTTATGTGTTCGGTGGCATGGGGTGTACGGAAATCCGGATATGCCAACTAAGGAACGGCAACTAAGGTGCCAACAAAGGTGCCGACTAAGGTCGGCTAAAAATCATTTTTCTATATATAATGATATAACTTGTTATAAGGTCCAATTGAGCTGACAACGGCGAGTCTAGGACTACCAGATAGATATTAGCTATATCAATTCAAAAGATAGCATCTGCCTCAATTCAAATACAAATGCAACCGAGATTATAGCAGATCAGAACCTAGGTTATAATAAGCTCCTATGATATTGTAATTTGTTAGCTGGTACAACCAGCTGATTGCGTTTTAATTTGTTCAATGTTTAAATGCATACACTTCTCAGATTACATGCTTTTCTTTTAATTACCAAACATAGACACCCGATAGTTGTGTGGTCTGATTTTAAGCATTTCATCGTGTCTCTATCTTAACTACTCCACGAAGAAACGCTTTAGTCCATGAAGTCGCTGTTATGCGAGCTAGCTAGACTAATTGGAATTTCTTTTATATAATATTATTTTAATAAAATATTACTAATATATATCTATGGAGAAAGTATTGATGAAGATATGCCTCGTTTGGCCACATCAGCACCCAGGGGCGAAGCCAGAAAATTTTATCTTGGGGGGCATAATGTACCTCAAGTACATATTTCTTAAAACTCCATCAAATACAAATATCTTTAACAGTAACAATATTTATAAAAAATCATAAATTATACAAAAGTATAGAACTAACTACAAGACTATGCGAGTAAAATGTAATTAACTAATCTCAAAAAGTTTTCCTTCAAGCATCCAAATGTCGGCAACATGCTACTATCTACACATAGAAAAATATGTCATCAAACAATGATAATATAAATACTTTAAAAAAGTAAAATCAATAGAATAAATATTTATGTACATAAAAATTACCTTTTATAATTGTCCTCGACGAGTTTTCATATTTTGAAACCGCTGGATGATTTTCTCATTGTCAATGCTATCAAAAACATCCCTTTCAATATATGTAACCAAGCAATCGTTGAACCATTCATCACTCATTCGATTTCGCAATCTATTTTTCACAACATGCATAGCGGAAAATGCTCGCTCAACAGTTGCAGTTGCAATTGGTAAAATTAGGGACAACTTTAAGAGCAAGAAAACCAACGGATATACTGTATCTCTTCCTGTCTCAACCATTTTTTTTGCAAGCTCAGTTATGCCATTCAGTTCTAGAAACTCCTTACTAGAGTGCATATCCATAATATAAGTCTCGAGTTGATTGTCGAGAGCCATAAGATCCACCTCTGAAAACTCAACGGGATAAAATCTGGCAAGACGAACCAATTTGGATTTGTCAAAAGATGAAAATGAATCCTTTGGATTTAGAGAAGACATGCACAACAACAATTCTGTATTCACTTCATTAAATCGATTATTCAACTCTTGAAGTTGAATATCAATTACTGTGTAGAATAAATCAATACGATAATGACGATCATATGTGATATCTTCACCCTTTCGGCGCGATCGACCACAAGGTACATTCTTATCATTCATACAAGGAACATCAATATCATAATCTTTACAAAATGAACATACTTCATCGATTTGAGAATCCCAACCTTCATTTCTCATATTCTGTAGTCTCTCCTTTGATATTCTGACAAGATTCATAGCATTTACAATATCTTGTTCTTTTCTCTGTAGTGCTTTTGAGAGTTCATTTGTTACTGCCAATATATTTTTCATCAAATGCAAATCAAATATGAACTCAAAAGAATATAACAAATCCAATAAAACACCTGCATCAACTCGTTGTTCAAGAGTTGTTCCATCACCTTTCACAATCTGAAGAACTTCAATCACAGAAGAATACGAAGCAATCAAGCTTAGCAATGTACCATAATGTGAACCCCAACGAGTATCACCTGGCCTTTTCAGACTAGTCTCTTGATTAAGACCTCGTCCAGTCACAAGTTCACCACGAGCAATTGCCTCAATAACTTTGGATTTTTCTTTATCACGTAAAAGATCTTTTCTTTTACATGATGCTCCAACAATATTAACTACTCTTGAAATTGAAACAAAAAGAGTAGCGATTTGAAAATGATTTGCAGCGGTATCCACAAGAGCTAACTGTAGTTGATGTGCGAAGCAATGAATTGAATATGCATACTCATTTTCTTTCAAAATAAGAGCTTTTAGACCATTGAATTCACATTGCATGTTACTAGCACCATCATAGCCTTGTCCTCGTAGTCTTTTAATGCTTAATCTATATTTGGAAAATAGTGCTTCAATTGCTTTCTTAAGTGAAAGAGCTTTTGTATCACTAACATGCACAACTCCAATAAAACGCTCTATTACAGAACCATTCTTATTTACATATCTCAAAGCGACAGCCATTTGCTCTTTGATAGAAACATCTCGAGATTCATCAATCATAATAGAAAATAATGAATCTCCAATGTCAATGATAATAGCATTTAATGTTTCAATTGCACAAGCACCAACAATATCTTTTTGTATATCAGATGCCGTCAACTTCAAATTTTCAGGAGCATTTTTTAGAACAACACTTTCAATCTCTTTATTATTTTCAGCCAAAAATTACAAAAGCTCTAAAAAATTCCCTCTGTTCCTTGATTCATCTGATTCATCATGGCCACGAAAGGATAACCCTTGTCGAAGAAGTAACCGAATGCACTTGATGGATGCAGTCAAACGGATTCTATAATCCACCTTTGCTTGCTCTGATTGTTTATGGAGAAAAGTCTCAATATGTTGATCTTGATTCAACAAATTTTGACACATTGTGTATGCTTGATTATGAGCACTATTAGGCCCTCCTATGTGTATACGAAATTTTTCTTTTTTTTTCCAATTTGTAAAACCTTCTGTAATAAAGGCGTCACCACCACCTTGCTCTCCAAAATCCGATTTAAAGAGATAACAATGCAAACAGAATGCAGCATCTTTTGATACACTATATTCCAACCAACTTCCAAACTCATTGAACCAACAAGGATTGAACCTTCGATATGCATTTCCTACTTTTTTCTGAGGAAAAATATTTTGACGAGGTTGACAAGGCCCTTTTTGTAGATATGCCCTACGAATAGAATCACGATCCTTAAACGGATAGTCTGTAATCTTAGGTCGCAAACCAGGATCCGCTGGAAGATCTGCTAAGCTAATATCTTATGTAAGATTATGAGTTCTCTTGGCACTAGGTTCTGCTTCATTATGCCCAACATCTTCTACTGTAGGAGGTGATGGATTTGGCTTTCTTTTAATTACAAATCTATCCATAATGGACTGTTTCAAGTAGAAGAAAATTTTTAAGTGAGATAGATATCACAATTGATCTAAAAGACATCTTAATTAATAGACAATCAAGAAAATTAAAAGCATCAATGATAAAAACCAAATAAATCTTACAAACGAATCTACCAAAGCTACTAATCCAAACAACATTGCCGACAATATTATGGAGGTGGAAGATAACTTAATCAGTTAAGGTTTGGCCTATCATGAACTAAATAAAGCACAATTGACAGTTGTGGTTCATATGATCTAGAGATTAAGAAAAGATTTAATGTTTGAAGTATCCCTTACCAGAAACTATGGAGGTGGAGCCGTTAAAATCTACAACTCAATTGATTGGAGGCTTGAATAGTTGAATAGTTGAATAGTTGACTTTGCAAATTGCAATTGGCAGCACTGCAGCCCCCCTTCCCCCGTAAGCTTCGCCCCCGCATATACCCCTTGCCGGCTTGCCCTTAGAAACTTAGAATAGGTTTTAATTAACCTAACGGGTCGGATCTAGCTTTGCATCCAACCCGGTTTCAAAAACTAAAGTAAACCTACCGTACCTACTCCTATTCCTATAGACCTATATGGCTATATGGCTATACTTCATTAATTTTTTCTGACAATCCAGGGGGGGCAGCTGCCCCCCCTTGCCCCTTGATAGCTTCGCCCCTGTCAGCGCCACGCTGGAGTGGCGTTTTATATTTTTAATTCTACCAATTAAGACATAACTCAAGATTATGTCTTCAATATGAATATGTATCTTGGAGTTACGTCTTTGATTGTTATGCCGAGCCACGTGACCAAGTGCGGAGAAGAGAAAGAGAGTCCTATTAAGATGTGGTTCTAAGTTACGGCTTTACTGGAGAACTTGATGCTCTACTAAGACGTAACTTGACGTTACGTCTTACTAGAGAACCAATATGAGAGCAATACATTTGTTTTTTAGCCATTCTGTATACAAACATTCAACCACAGAATGTTTGAAAATTAAAAATTACAAACCAAACATTCACCCCAATTTTCATACGTACCCAATACACTACACCCATCCCATTCACATCTAAACACAATTTTTATAGAAATCAAAACCGTTTACATCAAACATCATTAACATCTCTAAATGGAAGACTATCACAACCTCCAAATTTTTTGCTTCTTCTTTGCTGCCATCTTCTTCCTTCTCGATGGTCCTGCCCACTCTCCCTCCATCGTAGCACCAACACCGACATCATGCTCAACATGTCCCTCCGCCTCCAAATCCTCCTCTGTCGTGCCCATGATTGGATCTAATGATTGTATATCTTGAGACATCGGCATGTCATAGGAAGTAGTCTGCCAAGTTAACTGATACGACTGTTGTGAACTGACAGGAACTCCACTCAAATACGCAAATCCTCCAGCATAGAGTAAAATATCGGTGTAAAACGATCGGCGAGATCCTCTCTAGAACGGTCACGACACATCATGTAATTCTCCTCGGCGGGGTCATACTATTAGTGGTAAGTTAAGAAAGTTTGGTTAGATTAATACAATAGAAGAATTAATTACTAACGAACAAATTATATTTACCAGCTTCCGCAGCTGGTGTATGTTCGGCTGATAGGCCATCCTGTCCTCCAATCTAGGCTTACTGACATACCGCCTGGTGATCCCGCAGTACCACTGCAAATATGATGCAGGATCCTCACCATCGTCCACTGCACCGTCAATGCTCCTTTGGTGCCACTCCTCCCATTGGGTGATATACTGGTGATGCGTAGTGACCCAGTCCGTAGTAAAATTTCCCCGACAGCTTGCATGCGATAGTCTCTCTGTCACCGGGGGCGGTATCACTTGTCGTAGGCCAAACTGCCGCATCATGTACCCGTAGTACATGGTGCATCTCCACAACATCAAAGCATATGAGCAGCAGACGACTACTCCAGACAGAAAAACCCCGCAGTGCAAAGGGCCAGTAATTGTGCTAGACGCTACGGTTAGATCACATCAACATTAAAGTAGGTAACAAAATCTTGGATCATGAGCAATAATACCTGGGATGACAATTGACTATCCAACTGCTCTCTGTAGTAGGCTAAGTAACAGCCATGCGGGTTCCCTCTACCGCTGTATGGTGTTGTTCAGTTGTGTTGCATATAAAGAGTTAGATGCTAATGCTAACCAAACTTTAAAAAATATTTGAAAAAAATCAAGAGTTCGTAATGGATTGCCAAGGGGCCTTCAAGGATACGCAAATCACGCTCCTCATTTTCTCTTGGGTAGCTAGCGGTCGTCGTGGCATTAGTTCAGGCCGCCCTATATGGAGGTGCTCCCATGACCATACCTGTGAAAACAACTCCATATTACGTGTAATATAAAATATTTAATGTCACACCCCGACCCAGAAAACCCATCCGGTCCGGGGCATGAGGCGATTAAACCAACTTCTAAAATCGAACGGCGAGAGTTTCCCCTGTATTTCTCAATTTGAACCCTGTACAATTATAATCTTCACGATCAATTAAAACGATAAATCTAACAGTTCTAAAATTCAACAAGAATATGAATCTGCTATCACAATTTTCACTAATTAGTACAGGTTCTGATACAATACTTTCATCGACCCTCATTACATAAATTAATACAGATGATCAAATCCTCGAAGAGGAAAATTATACATTTAATATAACTGCAAAGGTACAACTATTAACAAAGGGAAAACTTCAGGATCGTCAAGTACTCCTCGAAACTCCAAGTCCACGATCACCTCGAGAATGACGCACCAACGTCCAGAAGATCACCTGAAAGGAAAGGACTGCATTGACCTGCATCGCCGATGCAGCCCAGGTAGGAGTGAGTAACAAAGCTCAGTAAGGTTCTACGCTATTCTACGTCACACTGAAGGGTGGAAAACAACAACTGTGTTGTCTCTCCATCTAAGTCTAATTAATGTCAAGGGTCTCATAACCCTATTGATGTCCCAAGAGCTCCCGTCATGAACCTCTCTCTTGAACATGTTATCAAGATCACCCTAAGCACCAACAGGGGAACGGTACCATGCGGGATCACCCTTACCCAAGAACAAACAAGAGGAAACAAAGACTGTGGGCTCCTGTCCAGGTACCACCCTGCCCAGTCATACCGTCTCTCGCGGGGACACACATGTCTGGGAATGCATCGACATCCATCCTTAGCACTTGGCCTTGGAGAAACAACACGACCTCTAAACCTCAACAACAATATTCCAGTCTGACTACCTAATAATCCTCGAATAATATCAGACATAATCATTGATGACAATCACGTCCTAATCCTCGACTACCCCAAACCCCGATCCTAGGGCTAGACCAGGGCTACCCGAGAACCCCGGATCGGCGATCGAATCCATCGCCTACCATCTAGCCTGATGCCTCTAATGTAAGCAAATGCATGCAATGCTTACGCGTACATTAAATATAGAAATATAATCATGCAACAGTGTGACATCACAACATACAGGGCTAGGCATAGCCTACAGCTTGCCAAAGAGTAAACATAGCAAGGGGTCTAAAGCAGATAAAGGTTGAAATTACAATAATCCAATATTATAACGGAACCAATGGGCCATAAACAAGCAACAACATATTCAATCAAAATTTCGGCATTACGACGACGTCCACAGTCGTCAACCGCAATTTCGACAACGGGGCCACAACTCCGGCCACGCAATCATCAATCAACAACAAATATAATAACCAACAAACAAACCCTAGATCTAGCATATCCTAAAGATCAAGGTAGAAACCCTACCTTAAGCGTCAATCCAAGCCTCAATCCTCGCTAATCCGCCGTCCTTCGTCGCCTTCACCGTCTCCAGCTCGTCGGAGCGCCGTCGGGGGTCCTCCCACATCCGCAGCCATCGCTGGAGAAGGAAGGGACAGTCGCGGGAGAGAGAAAGGGAAGGAGAAGGGGGCCGTCGCCGCCGTTCCTAGCTTGTCGGGGAACCGCCGGGAGCCGTTCGATGCCTCCCTCCAAACGAGACGGGAAGGTGGAGAAGGAGAGGAGGTAGAAGCCGGAGGGGATCTGAGAAGAGAGGAGAGGAGAGCTCGGGAGGGACAAAGGTGGTGGCCGGCAAGGGTGGTGAAACTCCGGAGGGGGAGAGGGCGGGGTGGTCGCGAGCGGAGGAGAAGAAGAAAGCGGGTCGGGCGCGGGGAAGAGCAGGGGAAGAAAAGAGGAAAAGAGAGGAAAGAAAAGAAAAGAAAAGGGAGAGAGAAAAGAAAGGGTTAAGCCACTTAAGTGGCTTAGCCGGTTCGGACGAGCCAATGGATCCGATTTGACTTCAAATTGCGATCTCATCACAATCTCGTCCGGATTTGTCGATCCCGAATGCTCCTACAGGATCTATTCAATCACGTACAACAATCAAGGCCGTGTGTGAAACATACCGCCAAGGCGTAATTTACCAAATTGCCCTTGGGGTCCAAAAACGCGGGTGTGAAATAGACCGCCAAGGCGTAATCAACTGATCGCAACCCAAGGCCAACCGGGCCAAAACCAACCAAGCCAAGCTCTCGACCCAACGCGGTCGGACCGGGTTGGAGGAACGGGTCCTCACATTTAAAGCAACTATATATGATATACAAATGATAAATCACTTGTAGCAGGTAAAGGCATTCAGAGATCTCATGCTTTCCTCTTTGTGAAGCATTACATAGCTCCCGAAAGAGATGTGCTGGGCAGGCTGCCCACCAAGCATATTGTCCACATAGGTCCAAGTCATGTAACAAAGGTAGGTACTTCATATGTACCTACAATTGGAAGAAAATGTTAGTTGATCCAATAGATCGATAAATAAAATATAAATAAGCAATTATACTTACCCTAGAGCCACGCTCGTCAGGTAGTACTAAACAATCGAACACATATAGGATGTAGGCACGCCTAGCCTGATATACAAGTAGATCTTTGGCATCTGGTCCAATATGTCCAAAACTAGCGCGTAGTCACGACAACTCAAGCACAGTCAGTCGGCCCTCTGTGGGTAAAGCATCGAGCAACTCCAAGAATATGTCATACCAAATGCCTGACGTGCTCCCTGAAACTACCAGGCCATCAACAGGTAAACGCATAAGTATCCCAACATCCTGCAATGTGATCGTCATCTCCCCGTGGCGCAAGTAGAAAGTAGTAGTCTCTGGTTGCCATCGCTCCACTAGTGTTGTGATTAAACACCGATCAAGCCGAATCGACAGCAGTCTACTGACAACATAAAACCCCGAATATCGAAGTAAGTCTATATGACACTCGTCCACAATCGACCAAGATTGTAAACGCAGTGAGTGCTCGGTACACTTAAGGCCGAGGTCATCGTCATCCTGTATGTAAATCACAACTGTTAGATATAAAAATACAAATATAAAAATATTAAACTTAATAACAATAAATTTTCTTTATTTAATGTTTACTTGGCCATCCCAAACCGCTGTAGAGCGGTGCTTGCCCTGGTCCCAAAGCAAGATGTAACATTACATGTTTGATAATAAATTACTTACTGTGATGTCTGGTGTCCGAAGTTGGGAGCGCAATAAGACCCAAGACATACGTTATCCGTTGAATCGTCTT
Organism: Narthecium ossifragum; assembly: GCA_963920575.1. Lineage (NCBI taxonomy): Eukaryota > Viridiplantae > Streptophyta > Magnoliopsida > Dioscoreales > Nartheciaceae > Narthecium > Narthecium ossifragum. The sequence goes on along the minus strand of OY986974.1, from coordinate 7,397,391 downwards.
CTCGATGTAGTAGGCGTGTAAATTCACCAAATACCGTGTTATTTAGAGGGTTATTATTGACTTCGACACCAATTTTCACCAAAAATAATTGTATACTTGGAATGACTGGATAGAGGCTAAGAATGCCACCAGTAACTATCATCCTTTATGTCTACACCGCAATCCATGTTTTCTCCAATTGGATATCTACAAGTTATGCGAATCTCGAAATAGTTTGGATTGTATCTAGTTAAATCAAATGTTAAAGCCTTTAAATCTGCATAACTTGCATTTTTTCGTATCCTACTAGGTTTTATTCGGCCACCTATGTACTCAATATCACTCGCATTACCCTTTAATTCCACCTTTCCGTCCATCCGACACAATAGTGGAACAATGCCACTATCTATCACTATAAATAATACAAATATGATGACAATTATGAGTCGATTAGATAGAAATTACAAGTTAATGGTAAAAAATCCTATCAAAAACATGTTTCATATAATCTAATTGAATTAATACTAGAAATTTATAAAATTTATTAACAATGCCACTACCCAAATCACCATACCAGAATGTTTAAAAATAGAATTTTCTAATAAAAAATGGGCATTTCAATTCCTATAAAAAAACCCTAATTTGACTATATAAACCCTAAATCTCAAGATAAAAACTCACTGGAAAGTAAGATGGAGAATGACCAAAGGATCTTGGAGGATTTGGATGGAAGATCGCCAGAAAATCGCCCAAAAAATTTCAAGATATAATTCCTCTTGAAGGAGTGGATGGACGGGGAAGGAGGAGGGGACTGGGGGTCCGCGCGCCGAGGAGATGCGCCGAAGATCGCCGTCCAATGAGAAGGAGGAGGGCCCGGTGGGAGGTAGGGTGGGGAAGGAGGAGGGCCCAGGTGGGAGCTCAGGTGGGGAAGGAGGAGGGCCCTCGGTCGGGGGTACATGACGACTAGAGATGTAAGTTGAAGTTACGTCTTTATTAACATAGACGTAACTCCAACCTACGTCTTATAAGGACCACTCTTCTATCCGCCCTTAGACTCCCTGCGATGGGGAATGGTCAAAAGGTCAAAGACGTTACTCCAAGTATTGAAGACGTAACTTGGAGTTACATCTTCTTTGTCAGAATTAAAAAAATGAAAGATCACACCAGCGTGACGCTGACGTGGACAAAGCAGGCATATCTTCATCAATACTTTGCCCTATTGGTGATAAGGGCAAGGGGCCTGTGGGTGAAGATGGCAGGGTGTTCCCCATTAATGTAGCCTCGAGTAGGAAGGCAGTTGGACAGCTGTCCCAGGTTTCCGCTGGGAAACGAGGTAACCCACTTAATTGTGGGTTGGGCCCTAACACTGGACCGCGGGGTGGGCCAAGGGGGAATGATGGTAGGCTTTTTAGAGGTGACTCAAGAGCTGGGCCTTGTAACCGTAGGGCCTCCTCCTTGAGCTCCTTAGAGTCTAATTCGAGACGTGGCAGATCCGAGCTTTGGAGCCCAGTTCGAATCACTCCTGGAGGCCATCTACCTCCAAGGCTCTCTCCTTTGCATGGGTCACAGCTAGATGACATGCATGCACAGACCGTGGAACGTATGATAGCGGTGCTGAGCTCTGAAACCCCTGTATTTGACCCCCTGTGGTGTGCTGAAACTCTGTCTGATGGAGAAGATGAAGGCCATGTAGAAGGGTAGCTGTGGGAGGACGGATACAACCTTGGAGGGGATGGTTCGGCTGATGCCATTTCCCCCAAAAAGAAGCAGAGATGTCACAGATCGCCAGTCGAGCAGCTGGCGCCAAACCGCTAGGTTTCCTTATGAAGCTGGTCTTCTGGAATGTTAGGGGGGCAGGCCCTCGTAGAGTGGTTAAATCCTGCCACCGGCTCATCAGGAAGCATGGACCCTCGTTCATCTTCCTTTTGGATATCATTGTTAGTGAGGACAAAGCTGACTGGGTACAGGGAAGGCTCCCTAGAGACTGGAGCTGCTACTTAATTCCGGCTACTGGAAGGCATGGTGGTATCCTTGCGGCGTGGAAGATAGAGGTGGGCCGTATTACGATGACCCACTTCTCTTCGCAAGCCATGCACGGTGTTGTAACCTCTGAGGACTTTGGTCAGCTTGCCATTTCTGCGGTCTACGGTGCCAGGAGGGCACAGGACCGACGGGAATTGTGGGAATACCTTACAAAGTTTAACTCGATGGGTCTTCCACACTTGCTGGCTGGTGATTTCAATGCCATCCTCTCGGCCGAGGAGAAGGAGGGAGGGGCCCCATTCCTGTTCGAGCAATCGGAGAGGGAGTTCCTTAACTTTATATCCTCTAATGACCTGATTGACATTGGTTTCACAGGTTTTCGGTTCACTTGGTCCAACAGCAACATGGACGTGGCAAGATCCTGGAAAGGCTGGACAGAGCTCTGATCAACTGCGCTTGGAAGGGCCTTTTCCCCTCAACAGCGGTCAAGCATCTCTCCTGGGTAGGATCTGATCATGCACCCCTCTTGATCTCCACCGTTGATCCCGGGGTCAAGGCCCCCCCCCCCCTCTTTCGTCTAGAACACTCTTGGCTCAGGACGGCGGAGTTTAAGGAGGTCTTAGCCCAGACGTGGCACTCTCCCTCATTCCATGGCTCAAAACAATACATCTTCACTTCTAAGATCAAGGCTTTAAAGAACTCTGTGAAAGCGTGGGATAGGAGGGATAGGGAGGACATTTTTGGCACTGGAAGAAGGGTGGAGGAATGCCTGCAGGAACTCTACAAGATGGAGGAGGGCGGCCTAATGGGTGACGCTGAGGAAGAATTACTCAGGGTGCTCGAAGACCAATGGGAGGACAATATGAGTAAGCAGGAGGCCAAAGCAGCACAACGTGTGAGGAAGGTCTGGCTTCAGGCAGGGGATAGGAACTCAGCCTACTTCCATCGTCTTGTTGCCGGGAGATCATGTAGATCCAAGGTCAAAGAAGTCATTGGAGCTAATGGTGTAAGGGCCTTAGTGTATAATTTCGGGTTTTTATGTAAATTTGGAGGGCTTTGGTGTAGTTTCTCGTTTTGCGGGGTGTTTTCTGCAAAATACCCCCCCCCCCTTTCTAGAAGAATCCAGGCTCCTCTTTCTCCTTTCTTTGGCTGCCAACCCGAGTGAGAGAGGGAGTGAGATCGAGAGAGAGGGAGATCAGGAGAAATCGAGAGAGAGATCTAGAAAGATCGGGAGAGAGAGAAGAGGGAGCTGGAGAGATCGAGAGGGTGGAGGAGGAGATCGCGGCGCCGGAGCTAAAGAGGGCGAAATCGGTGGCGAGGAAGAGAGATCGGCGCCGGAGAAGGAAGAAGGAAGGGAGGAAGAAGGTGGAGCTCGCTGTAGAGTGAAAATCCAGTGGGTCTCCGCTGGATTTCTTCTCCTATTTGGTTGAGGTAAGCATCCAGCTCTTTTCTCCTTCAATTCCGAGTTTGTTGGTGGGTTTTCCGGCGGGTTTGGGTCTTGTGTGGGTTTCTCCGGCGATGGGTCGCCAGAGACGACGTCGGAGTTGACGCCACTCCTCTTCCCGGCGACTGCAGCGTCGGGAAAGGGTGGAGGTGAACCCCGACGCCGTCCCCTGTCCCTGGGGTTTTTCTTTCCCAAGTTGGCAGCCCTGTTTCCTCTCCCGGCCATGGATTCCGGTGAGGATTCCGGCCGGCCCTTCTCTAGTCATGGCTGCCGACCTCTTTGGGAACCTTGCTAGGGACAGCGATGGCTTCCCTTCTTCTCCCCTGGTACTTCTCCTCGGTGCTTGAGCACCCTGTTTGGAGATCCGACGGAGCTCCGGCGTGAGTTCCGATGATCCTTGGGGAGGAAGGCTGTGCGCTATGCGCTGGGCGCTGGGCGCTGTGCGCTGCGTCTGCTTGGTGCATTGGTCAGTGCCTTGTGCACGCAACAACGCCCTGTTAGCTGTTTGCTAACGTGCTGCTAAGCCTCTGACGCCCGTTTATGTCATTTTTTCGTGCCGCTTTGATCGGCTTTTCGTGATCGATCTAATGCTAGTAGTACTAATTTATTTATGGCTCTAATGGATTGTAATATCGATTATTGTGTTTTAGGCGATCGTTTGAGCGGTGGTCAGAGGTCGGAGCGAGACGTGGACCCCAAGGCTTAGGGATTTCACGTCAATCGCCTTTTAATTGCTTTTTGAGGTAGGAGTTACCTCCTAGGAGTGATGTGCTTGTATGCTATATGATTGTGGTGATGCCTTGATATATGTTTGTATGTGTTATTTAATCTTGTGTGTATGTGCGATGCTATGCTGTGATGTTTCTTTGTATTGTATGATTATATGATGATTGTTATTGGCTTTATTGCTATGTTCTTGTCTTGTGCATACATGATAGGATTGGGATTATGATTGGGTCTAGTCAGGTCCTGTAGCTAGACTGGTCAGAGTCTAGGGAGTCTAGGGATTAAGTGATGACTTGATCTGATTAAAGACCTGATTAGAGGATTTGATTTGATTAAAGAGCTGATATGAGGACTTTGATCTGATTAAATATCTGATTTGAGGATATGGCTTGAGGATGTGATCTGTTTGAGGATGTGTTGCCTATACTAGTATACTGGGGCTGGGTATAGAGTCTATAGGGGTATGGGCGAGCATTGACGGCCGGACGCGGCGACTGTGCGTGTAAGACTTTCCCATACTAGCCAGACCATACTTGGGCAGTATACTAGGATAGGTGGGTGTACACCAGTGTCTTAGTTGGTGACTCCTACTGGGCTTTAGAGCTCATTCGTGTTAGGTTTTGGTTTTTGTGCAGGAGGACCTATGGGTAGGCCAGAGACCAGTGCAGGCTATGGAGGTCCTGTCTCAGGATGAGGAGTCACTTTATCATTATGTCTATTTTCTTATGTTTGATAAAGCATGTACATGTTGGAAATGAAAGAATTTTGTATTATAAATTTCAGACTGAATTATCATGTATATTATTTGAATTGATGTGGGCGTATGTGCTCCTAGATGTGGTGAATGATTGTAAAGAGAAATAGTGTGATTAAATGTTATATTTTTATGTTTTATTAGTGATTGAAATGCTGAAATTGTAATAGTGATCTCACGTCCCCGTGCCCAAGGGTCATGCCAAAATTTTAAATAAATCTTTGGGATATTTTATAATTAATTGGGGCGGGGCGTGACAAATGGTGTGGGCGTCACTGATCCAGCTATAATGGGAGATGTCTTTGTGGACCATTATGCCAAGCTCTGGTCGCAAGATTCTCATGCCCACCCTGAACTTGAGCTGCCCACATTACCGATGGTTGATGTGGACTCTTTTGAGTCACTGCTGGCTGAGGTCACAGAGGTAGAGGTCTTGGAGGTGCTGAAGAATATGGGTCGGAACAGGGTACCAGGTCCAGATGGCATGCCTATCGAATTCTACCTTGCATGCTGGGAGGTTGTGGGGCAAGACTTCTTGGAGCTGATCCGTAAATTCTTCCACTCTGCTCGCCTCCCCCCTAGCTGGAATGATACCTTCATCTCTTTCATTCCAAAATGCAAATTTCCAAAGAGGGTGAAGGACTTCAGGCCAATTAGCCTGTGCAATGTGGGATACAAGGTTATCACCTCTATTCTTGCCAACAGAATGAAACCTGTCCTGGACGATCTCATTGGCATCGAGCAGTCGGCATTCCTCTCGGATAGGTGCATCCATGATAATATTGACACTGCCAAGGAGGTCCTTCATTCCATGCACGTCGCTCCGAAGACCAGATGCTTAATGGTACTTAAGGTGGACCTTCGCGCCGCTTTTGACAGTGTGAACTGGGATTTCCTTAGGGCGGTTCTGGTGGCCATGAATTTTCCTGCTAGGTGGATTGAATGGACCATGGCATGTGTGGTGGCCCCTCGTTTCTCCTTCATTCTCAACGGTGGGCTACATGGCCGGCTGACCTCTACCCGTGGCATCCGGCAAGGGGATCCCCTATCGCCGTACCTGTTCCTAGTTGCACAGGAGGTGCTGTCCAGATTGCTCAAGGATCCTTCCTCCGGCCTTCAAGGTTTGCGATTTATGACCCCAGCTTCTCTCTCTCTCATCTACTGTATGCAGACAACTGTCTGGTGGTGTCGACGGCGACTTGCTCAGAAGCTAGGAGACTCAAGCAGCTTTTGATCTCTTTCAAGGAATTATCAGGACTTGAGATGAATGTGGCCAAGTCGAGCATTCGTTTTTCGCCGAGCACCCCTCCGGAGCGCAGGAGTACGATATGCCACATTCTTGGACTCATGGAGGCTACGGGTTCTTGGTCCTATCTTGGTGCACCCCTATGCGTTGGTTGGGTTACAATGGCAGATGTGTCGGAGTTGCTTGATAAGATGGTCAATAGGATAGTTTCCTGGCAGGGGAAGTTGCTCCTCAAATCTGTCTTACAGGCCATCCCTGCATTTGTCATGTCCACTACACATCTTCCTGTTGGTGTCATTGCAAGGATGGAAAGGATTTGCCGCGACTTCTTATGGGGTGGACGTCGGTCAGGGGTTTCCAACGTCGCGTGGAGGGATGTCTGCATGCCCAAAGAGTTCGGAGGTCTAGGGGTGAGAGACTTCAATATATGGCAGAAGGCCTTAAAGATGAAGAGGGTGGCCTCCTTCCTTGATGATAGCACTAGTGTCTGGAAAGAATTCGCAAAGGCTAAGTATCATTGGTCCGGCCCCCTTCCTCTCCTCACAGGTTGTCGGACGGTGTCGTTGCACTGGTGTCACATATGCTCTGCAGCGGCGAATGTGAGGAAATGCATTAGCTGGTCGGTTGGCACCCAGAGCAGAATCAACGTTCTCCATGATGCCTGGTGTGGTGATGTCTCCTTCTCCAGATGGCCCACCTTCATTGCTGTTGACTCAATACCAGCCCGGCTGCTTGTCGATGGCTTCCAGGAGGACCAGGTATGGAATAGATCAAGACTGCTGGAGTCTTTTCACCCGACGCTTGTGGATAACATCCTCGCAATCCCAGTTAGAAGAGGCTCGGACAAATCAAGGTGGGAGTTCAACGGCTCCGGCTGTGTTACCTCGGCCTCAGCCTACTTGATGTTACTCCATGAACATTTTCCGCTGAGGTTCAAAGAAGATGGTCCCTGGTCTGCCGTCTGGAGGTTGCCAATAGGCCCTCGGTTGAAGCAGTTCTTCTGGAAGGTCCTTAGAGGCAGGATTGCGGTCTACAGCCATCTATGGAGACTTCATCTCACCGCGGATCTGGACTGCCCAAGATGCAAGGGAGAGCCAGAGACGATAGCTCATGCACTCTTTGGTTGCCCCTTTGCGCGAAGGGTGGCGCAGATTGCCTTTGCCAGGGAAGGCTTGCCTCTTCTAGGATGGGATCCTGATAGCCTATTACAACTCATTTTGGCCTCTTCTTCTCGAGATGAATGCAAGACGACGAAGTCCTTACTGTGCTATGGAGCTTGGCTGGTTTGGAAGGACCGAAATGAGCTTGTGTTTAATGGCAATGGAGGTACGGCTGAAGCTGTGGCTTGTAAGGTTCGGAGGCAAGCAATGGAGTTCCTGGAACGTAAGTCCAAGGAGGAAAGGCCAGCACGAGGGAGGACTGGTTTGCATGTACTACAGACTGATGCCTCTTTTGACAGGTTCTCTGGCTTAGCTGGAATTGGGGTGATTGGCCTAGGAGATTCTGATGCACTTGCGTGGATGGTGGGACTACCAGTCGTTGCATATTCCCCTCTTGAAGGTGAGATGGAGGGTGTGGCTACTGCGCTAAGGGAGGCTCGTGCAAGGGGGCTATCTAGACTTGTGGTGGAATCGGATTCATTGGCGACAGTTCAGATCCTAAACGGATCTTGACTGTGGCCTAAAGAGGTTGAGGGGCTAGCTAAGCAGATCTGGCTCCTAGTCTTGGGTTTTGATTCGGTACTATTCCTCCATATTCCAAGGTCTTACAATATTAGAGCAGATCAGGTCGCTCGTTTTTGTCGCATCTCTAGGAAAGAGTTTGTTTGGTCCATTGAGGATGGACCAGATGCCCTACTGGGCAATTTGTAGTCTGTAACCTAGCCTTGTGCTCAACTCTTCAAAAAAAAAAAAAAATATATATTAGTAATATTTTATTAAAATAATATTATTTTAAAAAAATAACCAGGCTAATTTTGAGTCTCTATCTGTGTTGCTTGATCTAATGGTAGCTGTTATCCATACTAGTAGTGCCCATCACTATAACGTCACTTAATTTCCGTGTGGAAAAATTTACGCATCTTCCATTGTTTTATTGCTCAGGAGTCAAGATAAGTTCGTTAGAGGATTAATCAATCATGGGTCTCCTGTGGGAATATAGTAGGAATTGATTCAGTGATTGATTGATACACCTTACCTGGCAATGCACCCAGATTTCCAGCTTGAGTCTGAGATGCCTCTCAAAGTTGGTACATACAATTATGCATGTCAAAGTCAATCTTCAGCACTAAAACTGAGTATATTTATTTTCACATGAAAGTTAAAGACATCCACACTGCAATATATGTCACCTAAACTTAGAAATGCATGGAACTATATGCCTACATATATACACGTATGACCTTTGATATTTTATGCATGGAAATCTCTCAAAGGGCGAAATATTTTAAAACGTTAAGCTTGATCCCCGTGGGACTCACCTAACTTTTGGTAGCCAAAGTCGCTGTCGAACGTGGAAGCCGGCTAGATGGAGTACACGTCAAAATGTACAGATAGCGAGCTGAATCTGTCGGACAGCATCTTTGACTCGATTAGCGTCCGACAATCCCGCTGGGCTTGCCTTGGTCTCTTATGACCTCTGCTTGATACAAATATTGGAGATGCTTTTGCTTGTCTGGCCGATCGAGTTTTTATTTCATTATAGTTTTTAGTTTATTTTTTTAAGGGCTTGTGACCGGTCAGTATCAGAACCGGATCTCATAAAAACTCCAAAACTAATCATGTTTGGACGAGAATTGTACCTGGATGCGTGACTTATTAGAAAGTTCTTGTGTTGCATCCTTCGGAGCCAAAAAGCTTAACTAATATATACTTTGCAATCACAATGTTCTCAACTAAACTCACACCAAACTAATACCAACCACGCGTTGATTGGTTCTTGTTGGTCGAGTCTAAGACATTGTAGCCAATTAAGCATCAATTTGATAGTTTATATAATTTTCATATGTGGGAGGCGATTATTAGAGTGGAGGATCACGTTCTCACATGTTTAAGGAGAACTAAGATATACACCATTAATGTGGTAGTTTCACATATTTGGAGATCAATATAATCAAATAATTAAATTGCAGCATGCACATGGTGTCAAATTTAGCGTTATTTTTTAGAAGCTTTCGATGCTATAAAAATCGAGCCCTATAGCTAGTGAAACAATATTAATTTGGGTGGGATCGTATTTGGTTTGTGGATAGAAAAGGTGTGAATAGGCGTAAGATAAAAGTTACTTGTGCATAACTTTTTACAAGGTTATAAAAATGGTGTTTAGGTGTATAAAAGAGTTTATACACGCATAACTACGTACCCATTATGCACAAACCAAACAGTAATCTTCTATTTCCAATATTTCTGGCGGGTAGTAGACCATGCTAACGTGCTCACCGACACCCCCCTAAGAACAAAGAAAACTAAGCCGAGCAAAGGAAACGGACCATATTATATACTTACTGAAACCAAGGAAAGGAGGTTCACCATTCTTGTTCTCTAGAGGGGTTATAGACTTTATGAATTCATGCTAAGGGAGAAAGTTCAGGACCTTGGCTTTGTTGGCCAAACTTTTACCTGGTGTAATCAACAGCTGGGAGATGCGAGAATTTTGAAGCGTCTAGACCGGGCTCTTGGCAATGAAGGATTCAGGTTGCTGGGTGTTTGTTGACTCAGTAGCCAGAAGAGATAAGAATCTTTCTAGTTCATTTTTCTGGGCTAAGGATTCAGGTTCTCTACCGCCTGTGGACATTTCTAGCCTTTCGTAGGTAGTTTGTTAGCTCTCTTGTATTTCCTTTATTGCTTTTCTTAGCCCTTGGGCTCAAATAATCAAAAAAAAAAAAAAAAAAAAAAAAAAGAAACCAAGGAAAGGAAGAATCATAGAATTGGATAACAAAAAGAAGAAGACAGGAAGGCACGTCCTTCCTTCTAGTCTCCCCTTCACCACCAACTCTTGCCAACTGTATTCATGATCTACAAAGATATCTGCACACGTTCGAACTTAAGAAAGAACCCTGCATGCTAATCAGATAATGGGAACCCATCAATGAGCCTTGGAAAATATAGTGCACCTCTGTCAATCTCGTACAGCTTGCATTTGCACATTTGAAAAGTTAGGCATGACTCATGAGTGGATCAATGATTGATGAGATGCCTATATAAAGGGGTTCATAGCCTGCCCTCAACCATGCAACTCATGTAGTGATCACTCCTGTATGTCTTTTGAGGTTTAGCTGGGTTAAGAGAGACCTGTGCATTGGCTGATTTCCGGATCTTGAGCAGGCCAATCATGGTTGGGGCAATGGGTGGCCGCACCCTGGTCCTGGCTGTGGCGGTGTGTTTGATCGCCGTCATGGTGGTGGACGCCGATGACTTGTACGTATACAAAGCCCCATCTTCACCATATATTTACAAATCACCTCCTCCACCGTCAGCTTCGCCGCCTCCACCATACAGCTACAAATCGCCACCTCCATCGCTACCTTCTTCGCCACCTTTCTATTATTATAAGTCACCGCCACCACCTCCTTCTCCCTCACCTCCACCTCTTTATGTTTACAAGTCCCCACCACCACCCTCACCTTCACATCCTCCTCCTTACGTCTATAAACCACCGCCACCTCCATCACTATCACCTCCCCCTCCATATATTCATAAATCTCCACCTCCTCCATCTCTCTCACCCCCACCGCCATATGTCTACAAGTCACCACCTCCTCCCTCGCCTTCACCTCCACCACCTTATGTTTACAAGTCACCTCCACCTCCATCACCATCTCCACCCCCTCCATATGTTCACAAGTCACCACCTCCTCCTTCACCCTCTCCTCCACCTCCGTCTCCCTCGCCTCTGCCTCCTTATGCCCACAAGTCCCCACCTCCGCCTTCACCTTCCCCTCCACCTCCGTACGTCTATAAGTCACCGCCACCTCCATCACCATCACCGCCACCTCCATATGTTTATAAATCTCCACCTCCTCCTTCTCCCTCACCTCCGTCGCCATATATCTACAAGTCACCACCTCCTCCCACGCCTTCACCTCTACCACCCTATGTCTACAAGTCACCTCCACCTCCATCGTCATCTCCACCCCCTCCATATGTTTATAAGTCACCATCACCTCCCTCGCCTTCACCTCCACCACCCTATGTCTACAAGTCGCCTCCACCTCCATCGCCATCTCCACCCCCTCCCTCACCATCACCTCCACCACCCTATGTCTACAAGTCACCTCCACCTCCATCGCCATCTCCACCCCCTCCATATGTCTATAAGTCCCCACCCCCTCCTTCTCCCTCGCCTCCACCTTCTTATGTCTACAAGTCCCCACCTCCACCCTCACCTTCACCTCCACCTCCTTACGCCTATAAGTCACCGCCATCTCTATTACGATCACCGCCCCCTCCATATGTTTATAAATCTCCACCTCCTCCTTCTCCCTCACCTCCCCCACCATACGTCTACAAGTCCCCACCTCCTCCATCTCCCTCACCTCCACCACCCTATGTCTATAAGTCACCTCCACCTTCATCACCATCTCCAACCCCGCCATATATCTATAAGTCACCACCTCCTCCTTCACCCTCTCCTCCACCTCCATATGTCTACAAGTCCCCCCCACCTCCATCTCCCTCGCCTCCACCTCCTTATGTCCACAAGTCCCCACCTCCACCTCCTTACGTCTATAAGTCACCACCACCTCCACCATCATCACCCCCTCCTTCATACGTATACAAGTCACCACCTCCTCCCTCACCCTCACCCCCGCCTCCTTACTTCTACAAATCTCCCCCACCACCATCCCCATCGCCACCACCTCCATACCTTTACAAGTCACCTCCACCACCCTCCCATTCCCTACCCCCTCCCTACCACTATAATTCACCACCACCACCATCTCCATCCCCACCTCCTCCCTACTACTACACGTCCCCACCACCTCCTTCCATCTACTGAAGTTCCAACTCCTAAGCAAAAGGGGAGGATTGTTTTATGCTTGTAAGTAGATTTGAGTGCAGTTTCCGATACTATATCGCTATTGTAAGAAGGTTTATTGTTCATGCAACAACTCACTAGTTACATGATCTTTTGTTTGTCTTGCAGCCAAATCCGAGTGGTGGTTAAGATATTAAAGCAGTTAATCAAATCCTTAGTCGAAAGTTTGATCTTTTACTGGGCTTGCATATATAGCTTGGTTCCTTTCAATAAGAGCAAAGTCTGCAATGGATGTTCAAGAAAGAAGAGAAATAAAGACCGATTGTATTAATACAACAGTTTTGTATGAACTGTTGATGAGGATCTTTGCTTGAATTATCCATATATTGTGTAGTGTGTAATAAGTTTATTTGCGAGTGCATGAACTGTTTGGCAATTATATTCATATATCATCCCCCCCCCCCCCCCCCCCTCCAATTCTGTTGCGATTATATTGATAAACATATTGATATCAGGAGATCATCTTAGAAATAGATTCTCCTCTCTTCATGACATAGGATACCCCAAAAAACTTCAATTAATGACTGAAAACCCCCTTCTTCTTGATATTAGAATAGCATAAAAGCAATACATGGCATCAACTACTCCTTTTAAGTAGCAAATCTCACAAATCTATATCTTCTCCCGGACACATGCTCAAAGCCACACGCATATTCCTAAAACACGGCCAAAGCTATATGGCAGTTTTAGGATGCCTCCTGCACCCGGAACTTAACTCGACCTCTTCCATCATGGTGTTAGACTAGACCTGAATCTAGGCCAGCCGATGACCAGCTCACCAAACCATGCTCACCTACTTTATTAGTTTATTGCTTTATTAGGTCATTTGCTATATTAGTTTCTTACTTTATTTGATTAATGGTTTAAATTTGAATTATTTTTTTTTCACACTCTGATCCAAAAACCCATCTAGAGCAGAGCGTGAAGGACGTAAACCTGTTCACTTCTAATCTGGCGTGATACATTACAAATTTCAAAGTTAATTTGAACAATTCGACTTCCGATAGCAAAACTGTAACTTTAACAATCTACTAACAATTTCAAATCTAATTTAAACATCAAAGGAAATATGATTCAATAAATTTAACATCAAAGTTATACAAAGTAAACATCAACCACATGTTTATAACAAAAATCTTGAAAAAGAGAAATTATACATTTAATGTAATTCTAAAATTATAACTGTACAACAAAAAAGTTTGTAAAAGTGCAATTGGGCCTTGAGGATCCTTAAGAATCTCCCGAAGTCGACGCACCGCCAAAGGTCTGTTCCGCTAGAGCTACAGTAAAAGAGCTGGTGCTTGCACCTGCACACGTAGCCCGGGTAGGAGTGAGCAACAAAGCTCAGTAGGGTTTTATTTTATGTCACATTGAAAGGAAAGGGAACTACAAATTCCCATGCTTCATCTCATCTGTAGGGGAAACTCACGTTACGTCCACCGCTTACCCTAGGGTATGCTCTTCGTGACATCCACTGTCAACAGTCGCCGCTCTCTACAACCAAGTTCTCTAGCACTGAAACAATAGGGCGTATGACACATTGTGGTACGTAACTTCCCATAATACTAAAACTGAGACTAAGACTGGAAACTTAGGGCGACCTTTACACCTCAATCAGAGTAATTATTGTCAACTAAACATCAACCTTGAGAATACAGAGATTCCAACATGATACAATTGATAAGTCACAAAATATACATAATTCACCCATTCAACTGGGCTTTGTTAGCTCTCAAGCAATGCATTTTTAATATCTTTTCATATGGTTTCAGGTACAAGAGCTTACGAAGAGAGTTGCATTGATTTCGACCCAAAAGACATCAATTATACAGATTCAGCTTAATTCGGATCGATCCGAACAATTTGGATCGATCCAAGGACATTTTGGATCGATCCCAAAGTAATTCGGATCGATCCCGACCCTTTTCCAGAAAGCCATACTTTTTATTCAATGTTGGATCGATCCGAATTCTTAATGGATCGATCCCAATATCTTTTCCTAGAGAGCTTGGTACAAAATGGATCGATCCAAACCGTCATGGGATCGATCCATATTTCTTTTCCCAAGAGCACTTATTCTTGGGTACAAATTGGATCGATCCACATTTAAATGGGATCGATCCATATTTCCTTCCCAGAAAGCTATGATCTTTTGCTCATCTTGGCTCGATCCAAGCCTACTTCGGATCGATCCAAGATCGTTGACGGTTAAAAATGGACGGCTCGGATCTAATCCGAGGATCCACGACTTGGGGTCTATAAATAGGGGTTTTGGCTCTAATTTTAGGATCTTTTCTTCACTCTTTTTCCCTCCTTTCTCCAGCCTTCTTCCCCCTTAGTGTTAGAGACAGATTGAGTGCTTCAAGGGTTGGATTTTGATGGAGAAGATGGGTAAAGCCTCCTCTTCCATGGATATCCTACCTAAGATGAGTAGCTAAATCCCTCCTCCTTGGGAATTTCATGATGTCTTAGAGCTTTCTCTTAGATTTCTCTTTTGATTCTTGATGTAATGACTCTTGAGAGATGGTTTTTGTATGAATTTTCATGTAATTCTATATTTCTTCAATGAATTCCTTTATTGAATGGTTGAATCCCTTGTTTTACATGGAAATGCTTGAGAATAAGATGATGCTTACTAGATGTTTGATTTAATTCCTCAAAGAAGAGGCTATGCTAGAACCATGACCAATTCTAGGGATGAATCCTTGAGGTGCTAGAACCACCCCAACCCAAAGCTATCCTATCCAACATTCGTGACTTAGACGAGGGATTGGATTGAGATATTAAAACCATCTCAATCCAAGATTTTATCCATACAAAACCTTGATTCTTTGCCAACGGTATGACCTTAGTCCGGCGATCATTGAGCTATGATCGAATTAGGACCTCGATCATGGATCTTCACCTTGTTATGCACGCGATGAGATGATCCTAACCCGACATCTCATTAGCGGCGAGCGATACTAATCCTACGCTCGTCGATATCCATTTTAGACGATCTCTTGAGTATCATGCATCTTGATTCATAGAGATAATACTTAGACCCTAATTCGGATTGAAATTCCTTAGGAATTCTTCCTTGATAAATTTCCTCTTTAGTCTTCTAGAATACTTTCGTTAGAAAACTAAGTGAACCAACCATATTAATTTCAACTATTATAGAGATTATATCACGTCTATTAATTCGACCATCTAATTCCTTGAGGATTCGACCCGTGCTTCCACTAGCTATGTTGTAGTTAGCTATTAGTCCGGTTAATTGTTTTGTCCGCCGTTGATATACTTAATGACATATTTCAAGGTGAGTCAAAAATGACGCCGTTGCCGGGGAATTAGATTAGTTGAACTACTCAATTGATATAACTCTTTACAATTAGTTTGTTTTGATTTTTCATATTATAAAATAACAAAAAGAATTTTTCTTACATAGCTATTTCTTTGCATTGGTAGGTGAAACTTTCGAGCGGCGAAGCAAATCATCTACGGATCAAGACCAAAGACTTCTTGGACCAGCCCACTGTATAGTATCTCTAATTTTGTGTTGTCTTTTGTGAATGAAAGAGAGTGATTCGGAATTAGATATTACTTTACAAGCATACCTAGATTCTAGAACATCTTTTCGTGTTAAAAAGCCTATAGCTATGGAAAACGAACATCATCCTAACGGGGATAGTGTCAACCAAGACCCCATTAATGGGGATCGTAGGAGTATGAAGGACTATTATGTTCCTTCTAATTTTGCTCCTATGTCGGGCATACAACAACCAATTATACATGCTGCCCATTATGAGTTTAAACCCCAATTTCTTCAATATCTTCCAAATTTTCATGGTTTACTTAATGAAGACCCTTACACTCATCTTGAAGAATTTTTTGAGAAAAGTTCTACGGTTAAAATTCCCAATTTACCCGAAGATGCTATGAAATTAAAATTGTTTCCATTCACTTTGAAAGGCAAAGCCAAATATTGGCTTGGAGCCTTAGAACCTCAAACCATTACTACTTGGGATCAATTGCAAAGTGTTTTCTTAGAAAAATTTTATCCTATAGCCAAAACCCATGCCATGAGAACTCAAATAGCCACATTTCGTCAATTAGATGACGAACCATTTCATGAGGCTTGGGATAGGTTCAAGGAACTTCTAAGAAAGTGCCCTCATCACCAAATTCCAAAATGGTCCCTCGTAGATTATTTCTATAATGGTCTTAAATTACGTCACCAACAAGATGTTGACACGGCTTGTGGTGGGGTATTTATGACCAATCCTTATGAGGATTCATGGGTTTTATTTGGCAAACTTGCCATAAACTCACAAAACCATGTATTCTCATCTAGGAATACCATAGAAAATAATACTAAGGATCAATCTAGTCCTAAGGGAGTCCTAGAATTATCCGATGTCACAAGAGTAGCTCAACAAATTGATGCATTGAATAGGAAGTTTGATCAAGTCCTTGCTTATTCTTTGAATCAAGTTCCTAATGTTACTCCTTCATCAAACTATTTTACATCTACCCCTTCATCGGATTATTCCCAAACTCCTTTACCTTTTTCGACAAATTACACTCCCCCATCATCGGGTGAATTATGCTTTCTTTGTTCAACACCGGGCCATGATGTGACTAATTGTCATTTAGCATGTCAATACCCCGAACTTGTACAAGAGCATGTAAATGCCATCTATGGACAATCCAAACCCAACTATAATCCTAACTCTTCATGGCAAAATCCCGGACAACCAATTTCATCATATAACCCTAGACCTCTACCAACTCAAAACTCAAACTATCCTCAAAGGCCACCTTTTCCTCCAATATCTCAACCTCAACCCACTCATCAACCTCAAGTTCCTTATCACCCACAACCACCCCAACCATATCCTCCACATCATGTAACACATCCACCATATCCTCCACCTCATGCACCAAATTATGCACAAACATCGTATCAACCTCAACCCCCTTATCAAGCACAACCACCTACATATCAAGCTCCTCCTCCACAAGCTACACAAGCACCAAAACGTGACACATCTATTGAAGAAAAGCTCCTTAAAGCATTGGATTCATTCGAATCAAGTACCCAACTGTTGCATTCTCACTCTCAATCTATTTCTAAACTTGAAATGCAAATGGGTCAAATTGCTAATGCTTTAGCAAGGAGAGAGGAGGGTCAACTCCCAAGTCAACCGGTCATGAATCCTAAAGGACAACATTTTGTTGAGCCTACACATGAAGAGGTTCGAGCGGTAACCTCTCTTCGAAGTGGTAGGACTTATCCAAATGTTGATATGCCTAAAGATGTAGAAGATAAACATGACCATGCATCTCCACATATTATTCACGATTCTCACACATCTTGTAAACCGTCATCATCTAATCCTATTGATTCAACACCATTAGTGAATGAGCCACCTAGAACTTATATTCTAAGAGCGCCATTTCCATCGGCTCTAATTAATCCTTCATCACCTCCTTTCAAGAGTCAAAAGCTAGAAGACATGATGGAAATCTTTAAGAGAGTTCAAATTAATCTTCCTCTAATTGATGCTATTAAACAAATACCATCATACGCTAAATTTCTTAAAGAGCTTTGTACACATAAACGTCAAACTCGGTCTCATGTGTCAAAGAAAATTCTATTAACCGAACAAGTAAGTTCAATTCTTAAGTTCGATACTCCTCCTAAACTCAAAGATCCCGGAACACCAACAATTTCATGCATTATAGGGGATAAGTTGATTGAAAATGCCTTACTTGATTTAGAAGCAAGTGTAAATCTTTTACCCTATTCTCTATATTGTGAATATGGAATTGGAGAACTTCAACCAACGGGGATGCAACTTCAACTTGCCGATAGGTCAATTAAAAAACCTAGGGGTATAGTTGAAGATGTTTTGGTTAAGGTGGAGCAAGCCGTTTTCCCGGTAGATTTTGTCGTTCTTGACATGGAACCCGAAATGAAACTTAAAAAGAATGTGCCAATCATTTTAGGTCGACCATTCCTAGCCACCGCTAACGCTTTGATCAATTGTAGGAATGGAGTGATGACCGTTACTTTTGGTAATATGGAAATGCGATTGAATATATTCCATACTTCTAAGTTTCCATTTGATGACAATGATTGTTTCATGATTGATAAGATTGATGAGGTTGATAAGTGTGGGAGTGATGCATGTGATATTGCTTTGTCGGTTTATGAGGCATTTTATGAAGTGATGCCTAACTTTGATGATGATGCATGTGATATTGCGTTACCGGTTTATCAAACTTTTCATGAGGACATGGCTAGCATTGATAAGGATTTATGCTATATTGATTTGCCAGTTTATGAAGCCTTTTACGAAGACAATATGAATTTACCGGTGTATGGAAGTCTTTCAGGACAATACTCCGAATCTTGATGAAATATTGTGTGAAAATAGTATGTCGATTTTTGATGCCTTGCATGGGGGTTATGATGATTGTGAGATGCGTTTTGATATTTTACCGGCCTTGGATGCTTGTAAAGGATTGGATGAGATTTTACCCGTTTTCGAGGAGCAAAATAATTTAGACAATATTGGTGTGATCCCATGGTGGAGACGTCCATGGGAGTTCTCATCCACTACAATTGCCATTCAAACATTGCACACTACGATGTCAACTCCAATTTTGGATCTCAAGCCATTTTCTTTGATATTGCATAAACTCTTTGGACCAAATATTTCCCTTGATCGAGATTTTAACTTATCTCGTGCCAACAGTGGAAAAATGTTACAATGGTTTGTTTTGATAAATATTTTATATGATCATTGGCACGTGAGTAAAGCCATCCGGAAATGGCTTTTATCAAGGCTTGGTAAATGCGTCTATCAATTAGATAGAGCATCTTATATACTCAAAAGCTTGTATTGAGTCTAGCTAAAGACGTTAAACGTATCGCTTGTTGGGAGGCAACCCAACCTTTATTACTTGCATGATTGCTTGTTGTTATATGTTTGATTGAATGCATGCATAGTTCATTTTTCTTTGTATGCTTGATTGTTTGTTCTTGTTTTTCTTGTTTTGTAGTGGTTTTAATTCTGTAAATTTCATTGTTGTTCGAGTAGAAATTGGATATATGTTTGATCTTGAGTTAATGCATGTGTGAGCTATAATTGTGATTATTATTCATGGATGATTGAGAAGTGGGGTGAAATAGAAGTAAAATTCATTTTGGAGTGAAATCTTGTATTTTTAGACAATTTTTAGGGTGCTTTAAAATTCGCGCTCCTGGGTGGATCGATCCATATTTACTTGGGATCGATCCACAAACACATGTTGGATCGATCCAAATCCTTAATGGATCGATCCAAAACGGTCTTCCAGGACATACGTTCTGTCACTGGTTGGATCGATCCACATTTAATTTGGATCGATCCACATTTATCTTTCAGTAAGCACAATTCTTGGTGGGACAATTTGGATCGATCCAAATTGTCCTGGATCGATCCGGAACCGTGTGTTCGGATCGATACAAACCCTTGTTTGGATCGATCCAACATGACCTCAAAAAAGGGTCATTCTGTCACCGTGTGGATCGATCCTTGTCTAATTGGGATCGATCCAGATCCTTGCCACGTCAGTCAAGTTACCATCTGCGATCATGACACGTGTTTGGGATCGATCCAAGTCCTTATTGGATCGATCCAAACTCCACTAAAAACACACTTAAAGGCTTTGGTGCGTTAGTTAGGGCATTTCTCGCCCATTTCCTCCTCCGACGCTCTCCCGTCTCTCTTCTCATCTCTCACATCTCCGGCGATTACCGACGGTCCTAGCTACCAGTGATTCTCCACCACACATCCACCCGTCATCCTAGCTTCCATGAGGCCAAAGAAGAAGCTTGCAGCCAAGAAGACGCCGGAGAAGAAAAGGGGTGCTCTGGGTGCTTCTTCCTCGGCAGGAGCGTCTGGTTCTTCTGCACCACCTCCTCAATCACCAAGCAAGCGCAGTCGACCGTCAGCGTCGGAAACCACGGGTGATATTGTTCTTGAACTTTGGAAAAACCGTGGTTTTGAATTTGAGTTCCAATTTGACATTCCGTTCTTCCGCAATCATGCACAATCAGTAGCTTCGATTCATTTTTTGGAGCAACACCGAGCTTTAGGGCTTTGCTCACCAAGTAGAATCATTTATCCTAGGTTAATCCGGCTTTTCTATCAAAATCTGGAAATTATTCCACCACAGTCAGCTAAGGATAAGAATTGCTGAGGGTTTACATCTCAAATTTTGGGTCATCATGTAGTTTTCATAGCTAAAACCATCAGTAACATTTTAGATATCCCTATAGCATCCCCTGCTACCCGTTATGATGCCACCGTTCGAAAATGGGATGCCTCTGAAATCGTTCTAGTACGAGCTTACACTGGCGAGATTTTTCGACGCGAACTAGATGAACAATTGTGGTTCATCGATGATGTTCTACGTCAGAATGTTTTTCAGACGGCTCACCCTCAACACCGCATAGGTGATTGGTTATGGGTTTTGTGGTGTCTCCTTCAGAATGTTTCCATTCCTTTTCCATCCCTAATTCTCAATGACATGGATTATTTTCATAAAAATGCTGATAACAAGAATAAGACAAAGCCATTTCCACACCCTTGCCGCATCTCTGATTTCCTTGTGCGTCAACCTTGGTTTCCTGCTGATGAGCCTACTATGGAAGCTCCATCCTCCTCCTTCTTTGGCCAAAATACTTGGAGCAAGGTCATTTCTAAAATGGCCAAAGCCAAACAGGAGATTGCCTCCATCCTAGCTAGTAGGCAGCCTGTTCCACCAGCTGTTCCACTAGTTGATCCTCCTCCACCTTTAGCAGTTGTGCCTGCTCCACAGGATCCACCACCCCCTTCGAAGGATGAGTCGACCTCTGAATTAGAGGATCTTCGCCTCGCAATGAACGCGAGATTAGAGGAGGTTGATCATTCCTTGAGTGCTGTTAAGACGGATTTACATTATTTCCAGCAGGAGACACACCAAGAGCTCCGAAAAATACTTGCTTATTTGGCAAAGATGTGCCCAGCAGGACCAAACACAGTCTCGACCTCCACGCAGACGGAGGATTTCAGCATTTTACCGGAGGATCCTCCAGTAGATGATACTCCTAGTCCCGCAGTTGTGCAACCAGTTCTACCGAGTGATGAGAGTTGAGAGTGTTGATTGTATAACTTTTATGTGTAGCTAACAACATGACTGGATTGTACATTTTGGTGGCTACTAATGTTTAGGCATAATGCCACATTTTTGGTTCCTAGTGTCATGGTTGTATATGATGTTTCTTTTGTGATACATGATGGATGTGTGGATGTTTAGATGGTTGAATGAATGACTCATGTTAATTACATATGTTTGTGAATGTGATTTCTTAAGATTGTGGCTATCCTTTGTGTTGTATGGTTATAAGAATGTGGAGAATGTAAAATGTGTATTTGATTGAAGGTGGATTGCTTTGCATTTGTTATGCCTAGTGAGTTTCTTTAGAGGAGTTTATATTTGTCAAACATGTAAGCAGGGAGCTCATCTAAAATACAAAGGAGGTGCTGTCCAATTTTTCTATTTTTATTCATGTCAATTCTATTTCCTTCATGTTCTCAGGATATTGGACCAAGCCACTGCTCCTCTACAATCTTATCCTATTCTCAACCCTCAATTTTTACTTCATTCATTTCTCTACTTTTGTTCATTAAATCTTATGCTTCACATATGTGCAATCTGCCTTGCAAGGTTGAACGTCTTATATGGTTCTCAAACAACAATATAGGTTATCTCTTTCCCTTACCCTTCAATCGTGATTGAGGACAATCCCATTTAAGTTGGGGGTATGCATTACACGCATGATAACCATTGATTAACATTTTTTTTATTTTACACTTCGAATGCGAAATACTTGCATCAATGATTATGTGAAAAATTCAACTCTAGTACCCTTCATGGATGATTGTGGTATGATATATTCGAAACTTCACATAGTTATAAGGATTTGCTAATCATGATTTGGATATTATTATTCATCTACTTTAACCCGCTTGATACATGTTAAAGTTGGTTGAGTAATTCATCATCATTTTATATTCACACACTTATGAGGGGTTGATTAGTCAAATTGAGTTTGGTACCTTGAAGGATTAAGAAGTCGAAGGTAGGAAGCATGTTTTGCTTAATCAAAAATGGCAATGCTCGTGTAGGGAAATCCGAAAGCTTAGTAACCGGGCAATCTGCGTAACAACGTGTATTGTTTGCGTCAAACGGCCTAGGAATGAAAAAAAATATGTGTGTTGACTAGTTATAATTCGTAGCCTTCTAGGTTCGAGCAATTAAGTCTGAGGGGTGCTTTATCACCTAATGCCCTAAAGCCAATTGGTTTGGGAGCCATTGACCCAAAGCTCGTTACAAGGACCTAAAAGAGAGCTTAAGGGATTATGACATTGCACGGTCACATACCAATGAAAAAAAAATATAAAAGAAAAAGAAAGAGAATATGTGTGATGACTAGTTATAATTCGTAGCATTTTGGGTTTGAGCAATTAAGTCCGAGGGATGCTTTATCACCTAATGCCCTAAAGCCAATTGGTTTGGGAGCCATTGACCCAAAGCTCGTTACAAGGACCTAAAAAAAAGCTTAAGGGATTATGACATTGCACGGTCGCACACTAATTGAGAAAAGTGTAAAGAGCAACCATGTTATATTTTAGCAAACATGTGGAATACTTGAGATGACTGAATCAGATTGGGCCTTACTTGGTTGATTTTGAAAATCCCAAATATTTGTGCGGTAACATCTTACATTTGGATTCCTTGACTATACTATAATTGTATTAAGTGCTTTAAAGTTTTTGAAGGGTGATAATCATAACTTGATTAGCATATTTCTTATACTTATGTGATGTGAAGGGTATCATTGTGCACATGATTCTATTATTTGACATTGGAGTAAATCTAAATCACATATGAATTGATGTATGGTTTCTTAGCATTTCAATTGTAAATAGGATGTTTGTGGGTATCATCACTGTAAACCCTCACGAGACAACACTCGTCCTCTAGGGTAAACCTAGGGGTTTAACGGCTTATTGCACATGCTAAGTGCAATCGTGAGTCCTACGAAAGTGGCTACTTAGATTTTATTTGTCTTTTTGCTTTGCTCGAGGACTAGCAAAGTTCAAGTTGGGGGGTGTGATAAGTCACAAAATATACATAATTCACCCATTCAACTGGGCTTTGTTAGCTCTCAAGCAATGCATTTTTAATATCTTTTCATATGATTTCAGGTACAAGAGCTTACGAAGAGAGTTGCATTGATTTCGAGCCAAAAGACATCAATTATACAGATTCAGCTTAATTCGGATCGATCCGGACAATTTGGATCGATCCAAGGACATTTTGGATCGATCCCAAAGTAATTCGGATCGATCCCGACCCTTTTCCAGAAAGCCATACTTTTTATCCAATGTTGGATCGATCCGGATTCTTAATGGATCGATCCCAATCATAACGGTTTCATACTTTTTACAAGGCTAGAATTAAGCTAGAACATAACGGTTTCATTTCAAACAGAAATCAGATAGAAACCCGAGAAAATCTTGCATAAATCCGGCTTAAATCTAAATCAAATCATTCCAAGCTCCAATAAATTATCAAACAACCCTAGAAGCATATGTTAGTCATAACCTTGTTTTGATAATATCAATATATTCATGATGATAAAGCATTGATTTAATTTTTATATCCCTTAATTTGGAAATCATTAAGTTCAATATTTATATGTTTTGTAATCGCGGTCGATGCGGCGGTTGATGCACGAATCGACCATGGAGTCCAACGGTTGATACACGAATCAACCGCGGAGGTCATTTATGGGTTATAGGCCGACGGTCGATGAACCGGTTGACCGTGGCCTATGTGATCTTATGTGATGAAGCAACGGTCGAACAAGGCATCGACTCTGGATAGCATTTCTCTTCACAGAGGCTGACGGATGATATGATGGTCGACCGTGAAGCTTAAAGGTCAATACGTGCATCGACCGTGGCTCAAGAAGAACACGACGGATGATGTGGCGAACGATATGCGATGGTCGACCGCCAGTCAGGAAAGTAGCCGTTAAAGAGCTGTTATAGAAGCAAAAAATAGCCGTCGGAAGACTATTTGAAGGGCTTTGGAGCTCAATTATAAATAGGAAGAAGCAGTAAACTTGCAGCAAGACTGAGGTGTTATTTTCTTTTTAAATCCACTTGTCTTTTGATTTGTCAATCAAGAGACACTTTTGTGTTTCTTTACAAAACAGGATAAATCCATAAATTCGGGACTAAATTGCCCCTTGTCAACACTCTCTCATCATTTGATGCCACCTGACACAAGTATGAGAGAGAGAAATCAGAAAATTCCTTACTTATGCGAGGAATTTCTTAATGCTATCTGTCAATTTTATTCTTGCATATGTGAGAAATTCTTATCAATTTCAAGGAATCCTTGGTTATTAGTTAGGAATCTTTAGGTATTAATTATTAGTTATTACTTAGGAGATACTGTTCACCTGCAGAATAAAAAAGAGAGTGTCGAGCTTCCCTCTCTCCACCTGCCTCTCTCTCTCCTCTCTCTCTCTCCACATGCTTCTCTCTCCATATGGTCTTCTCTCTCTCCTCTCTCTCTCTCTCCTCTCTCCCCTCTCTTTCTCCCCCCCCCCACACTCTCTCCTCCTTTGTTTCTTCCTTCTCTGTTTCTCCCCCTCTCCTTTTCTTCCTCCCCCCCTCTCCCTTTCTCTCCTCCCTCTATTTCTCTTTCCTCCCTCTTCCTCCGGCACCTCGCCCGGCGCCCCCGTCCCGAAGAGAGAGAGAGTCCGAAGAGAGAGGGAGCGAGGGGGCGGAAGAGAGAGGGAGTCCGAAGAGAGAGAGAGCCAGGGAAGAGAGAGACAAAGGGTTGGAAGAGAGGAATCCCATCAATTTGAAATATTCCTTAATTATTTATAAGAAATCATTATAAATTTAAAGTATTTGGGCCCCGTACCAATTAATGTACTGCTGAGAGCCTCCTATAGTGGAGCTTGGGCCCGTACCATGTATTACTTAAATATTATCATGTATTCCTTTAAATATTATCATATATTCCTTTAAAATAACTCTTGTTTCTTTTTTTTTCCAGTTAATTGGATCAGACAAGAGTTGGTCTCGTACACCTAGGCTAACTTTAGTGGAGCTTGGGGTCCACACCAATTAATAGCCATTACATCACTTGGCTTTGAAACTTCAAATTTACTATGATTCCTCACATTAAGATTTCAAATAACTAAGGAATACTTTAAATTTAGAAGGATTCCTTACAAATAACTAAGGAATACTTCAAATTGACTTACGATTCATTACAATGAATTCAAATCGACTCTCTCTCTCTCTCTCTCTTCTGCCCCTCTCTCTCTTCGGACTCTCTCTCTCTTCCGCCCACCCTCCCTCGCTCTCTCTCTCTCTCCAGACTCTCTCTCTTTCGCCCTTCGGATTCTCTCTCTTCGGACTCTCTCTTCCGCCCCCTCCTTCCCTCTCTCTCTCTCTCTCTCTCTCTTCGAACTCTCTCTCTCTTCCACCTGCGTGTTCTTCCATGCGCACCCATGCATGTTGTGCATACCGCCCGCATGAGGCGCCAAATGTTCTCCTATGCATGCAGCCCTGCTCCTTGATGCATGTCGCCATGCATACAGCTCTTCTCCATGCCATTCGCGCTCTCCCATGCGCGCCGCCCATGGGTTCCCATGCGCGCGGCCCGCGCGCTCAGCGATCCATGCGCCGCCAACCCAGCGGGGTCTCGGATCCGAGTTCGGATGGGACCTGGAAGGTGGAAGACGGCGGAGTTGAGAGGGTCGGCGCCGGATTCCGATGGGGGCTAGAACTCGGGGTCGCGGTCCGACGTGGATGCTGTCGTCAGGAGGAGTGGAGTCGCCGAGGACGCTCCTGGCGGCGAGGACGTACTTGTGCGAGCTATAGTTACGCCGCGACCAGAACCTCCAGATCCACCGCCCGGAGGAGAGGAGGAGCCAGAGAAGAGGGGAGCCGGAGCCGGAGGGGAGGAGGCCGGGTGAGGTCGGAGAGAGAGAGAGATCAATTGGAGGCCGGGCGAGGTCGGAGAGAGAGAGAGATCCATTGGAGGCCGGGCGAGGTCGGAGAGAGAGAGATCCATTGGAGGCCGAGGCTGGGCGAGGTCAGAGAGAGAGAGAGAGAGATCCATTGGAGGTCGGGCGAGGTCGGAGAGAGAGAGAGATCCATTGGAGGCCGGGCGAGGTCGGAGAGAGAGATCCATTGGAGGTCGGGCGAGGTCGAGGGTGGACGGGGCGAGGGACGAGGCGACGTCTAGGGTGGCCGGGGCGACGGAGCGGGTGGACGGGGCGAGGGAGGCCTCGCGACTCTTCGACGCTCGCCATCTGTGCTTCCCCGTTGTAAGCAGCGAGGCGCGAGGTGCGGGGTGCGAGGTGCGGGGCGGAGGCGGCGGGGCGTGGGGGTCATTGTAGGCGGGGCGGGGGCGCCGGGTGAGGTGCCGGAGGAAGAGGGAGGAGAGAGAAATAGAGGGAGGAGGGAAAGGGAGAGGGGGAGAAACAGAGAAGGAAGAAACAGAGGAGGAGAGAGTGTTTGGGGGGGTTGCGGGGAGAGAGAAAGAGAGGGGAGAGAGGAGAGAGAGAGAGAGAAGACCATATGGAGTGAGAAGCAGGAGGAGAGAGAGAGGTAGGTGGAGAGAGGAAACCTCGACGCTCTCTTTTTTATTCTACAGGTGAACAGTATCTTTTAAGTAATAACTAATAATAATAACTAAAGATTCCTAACTAATAAGCAAGGATTCCTTGAAATTGATAAGAATTTCTCACATATGCAAGAATAAAATTGACAGATGGCATTAAGAAATTCCTCACATAAGTAAGGAATTTCTCCATTCTCTCTCTCATACTTGTGTCAAATGGCATTAAATGATGAGAGAGTGTTGACAAGGGGTAATTTGGTCCCGAATTTATGGATTTGGCCTGTTTTGTAAAGAAACACAAAAGTATCCCTCGATTGACAAATCAAAAGACAAGTGGATTTAAAAAGAAAATAACACCAAGACTGAGGGGATTATTTGTAAACATTGTAACAAGTTTTAGTCTTCTTCTTGAGAGCTTAACCTTTGTAAAACAACTTTAAGTTGTGAAGTAGACATTGAGAGATATCCAAGAGTGACTTAGAGTATACCCAACAGTTGTTGGGAGAGATCGTAAGGTTTCCAAGCACCCGGAAGCTTGGAGGAAATATTGTAAGAGATTTTATAAGTAGTGAAAACCCAAGGAGAACCCTTGGGTGAAGTGGACGTAGGCAAGGTTGGCCGAACCACTATAAAATCTGGTGCAATCTCTCTAACTCTCATCTCTTATCCTTCATTTACTTGCTTTATTTTATACTCTATTCATTTACAAGCATTCGGTTTAATTAGACTTCTCCTCTCTAGGTTTCCATAATTGATTTTCTTTTATAAGGCCTAAGACCAACCCCCTCTTAGATTTTCAACTGGTATCAGAGCTAGGTCTCTATTTTAGTGGTGTAACAACCCTTAGAGAATCCTAAATCAAGATGGAAATCAAAGATAGACAATCTACCAATAGGCTATCCTACTTTAATGGATCAAACTATACTTATTGGAAGACTAAAATGGTGATATTTATAGAATCCATGGACTATGATGCATGGATGAGAATAGAAGATAGAGATTCTATCCCTATAAAGATCATTGAGGGAAAAGAAGTCCCAAAAGCTAAGAGTGAATATACCCCTACTGATTTTAGGAAACTTCAAGTAAATGCCAAGGCTAAAAACTTTCTATTTTGTGCCCTTAGCCCAAATGAATTCAATACAACTTCAGCATGTCAATCGGCTAAGAAAATATGGGAAAAACTTGAAGTTATCTATGAGGGAACAAGGCGAGTTAAGGAGTCAAAGATTAACATCCTTATTAACGATTATGAGTTATTTTCTATGAAGGATGATGAGAATATAAATGAAATGTTTACTCGCTTTACCAATATTATTAATGTTCTTGATTCTCTTGGTAGCTATACTAATGATGAGATGGTGAGAAAGATCCTTAAGTGTCTACATAAGACATGGGATTCCAAGGTAACAGCAATCGAATAAGCTAAAGATTTAACCAAGCTGTCCCTTGACGAGCTCATGGGTTCTCTCATGACATATGAGATGAACATGGAAAGGAGCAATGAGGAAGAATGGAAGAAAAAGAAGACCATTGCTCTCAAGTTCTCATACAAGGAATCATCCGATTCAAGCAATGAAGATGATGATGAGGAGTTAGAAAAGATCACAAGAAGAATCCAACGAATCATCAAGCATCAAGGAAAGAAAAACCCCAAAGGTGAAAAAGGAAACTCCTCTTCTTAATTAAATAAAATTACTTGTTTTGAGTGTTGGAAGCCCGGACACTACATGTCCAATTGTCCAAAGCTCAATAAATCTTTAAAGAAGAAGAAGAAGGCCAAGGAAGAAAATGACTTGAGCTCCACCTCCAAAGAAGATGGAGAAGAAATTGCAATCCTCTGATTAACTGCATTCAGAGAAAAAGAAAATAAAATTGACAAGTGGAGGCTCAAGGTATTTGAAGGTGGATAACAATTTGCTACTAAAGGTAATGGACGTATGCATTATTTTTTCATTGATAAATGATCCCTCCATTATAACATGTTATTCAATGTTATAAAGTTATTTCATATTTAACTTCAAATGATTCAAGAAAGTCTATATTGATAATTTTTCATCTTCAAATTACTTTTAATTGCAATTCTTCAATTTGTATCTTGTTTGAGAAGATTTTAAACCTTCAATGTTGATTTTAAAACCTTCTATTTGGTTCTCTTAAGAATTTTTTTTTATTCTTGATGGTTTTATGTGATTCTTCTTCCCCCTCTTTACTTTTTGATGATGTCAAAGGGGGAGAAATATTGTGATGTGAAAAATTAAGCTTTACCTTATTTGGTGAATTTTTTATTTTAGAAGTTTTGAAACTTTATATATATAGTTGAAACCTTTGGATGTTTAAAGAATTTTCTATCTATATTTACTGAAGATTTTATGAGAATATAATTCGTGCTCAAATATCTTATTTCATGTTTCTATAAAAAGATGTACATATGACCTGTATGCATCAATGGATTGCACTTAAGAACATATTTCTTGTGATAAATGGATGCATAAATTAAGGGGGAACTTTCAAGCTTTTATCATCACAATTAAAAATATTGTCATCATCAAAAAGGGGGAGATTGTTAGTCATAACCTTGTTTTGATAATGTCAATATATTCATGATGATAAAACATTGGTTTAATTTTTATATCCCTTAATTTGGAAATCATTAAGTTCAATATTTATATGTTTTTATACTAGCGGTCGATGTGGCGGTTGATACACAAATCAACCACGGAGGTCATTTGCCGACGGTCAATGGACCGGTCGACCGTGGCCTATATGACCTTATGTGATGAAGCGACGGTCGAATGAGCCATCGACCCTGGAAGTGTTTCTCCTCACAGAGGCTTACAGACGATGTGACGGTCGATGTGGCGGTCCATCGTGAAGCTTGTAGGTCGATGCGTGGATCGACCGCGGCTGAAGAAGAACACGACGGATAAAGTCACGGACGATGCGACGGTCGACCGCCAGTTAAGAAACTAGTCGTTAAAGAGCCGTTGCAGAAGCATATAATAGCTGTTGGAAGGCTATTTGGAGGGCCTTGGAGTTCAAGTATAAATAGGACGAAGCAGTAAACTTGCAGCAAGACTGAGGGGGTTATTTGTAAACATTGTAACAAGTTTTAGTCTTCTTCTTAAGAGCTTAACCTCTTAACCTT
This sequence comes from Narthecium ossifragum, assembly GCA_963920575.1. Classification (NCBI taxonomy): domain Eukaryota; kingdom Viridiplantae; phylum Streptophyta; class Magnoliopsida; order Dioscoreales; family Nartheciaceae; genus Narthecium; species Narthecium ossifragum. The sequence continues at coordinate 7,367,339 of OY986974.1, read as the reverse complement.
TGGAAAACTACTTCAAGTTATGAAGTAGACATTGAGAGATATCCAAAAGTGACTTGGAGTGTACCCAACACTCAAGTCATGTAAGAGATTGTAAGGCTGCCAAGAACCCGGAAGCTTGGAGGAAATCTTATAAGAGGTCTTACAAGTAGTGGAACCCTAAGGAGGACCCTTGGGTGAAGTGGACGTAGGCAAGGTTGGCCGAATCACTGTAAAATCTTGTCCAATCTGTCTAACTCTCATCTCTTATCCTTCATTTACTTGCTTTATTTTATCCTCTATTTATTTACAAGCTTATGGTTTAATTAGACTCCTCGTCTCTAGGTTTCGATAATTGATTTTCTTTTATAAGACCTAAGACCAACCCCCTCTTAGACCTTCAACATCATCTTGCACGAAGAAATCAAGAAAACAAAGGTTCAGTTCAACCTAGAACATCTAAATAAAGGTTTAGGTTAAGAATCCTACCTCAGTACGCTAATTCCTCTCTTAATCATTGATTCATCTGTCCTAAGATGGCCTAAATCTACCCCTCCAAGCTACTGGAACAACCTCCCTCACGAAACCCTAGCAGTGGGGGAGAGAAGAAGAAAAAGAGAAGAAACAGCGGAGCTGGCGGGTTCTTATACCTGCCCTGTCCTATCGATCGCATAAAGTTGCGATCGGTCGAACTAGGTTGGTTCGTTGCCCAAACATACACCTCAGCGGTGATGCCCTCGAGTCAAATCGGTCGCCCCAAGGGCCGACCGATCGCTCCTGGGATGAAAGCTATCCTAAAGACAAGCTTTCACGCCCAAGTTTGGATCTTCCGATCCCAAGCTCGCCTAAGGTTCTAAGAAGCATAATCATCATTCATGGGGTCGTGTGTGGAACCGATCGACAGGACGATTTGTGTGAAACCGACCAACAAGGCGTAATTTACGTAATTGCCCTTGGGGTCCAAAATCAACAATGCTATCAACCATTCATGCTCGATGCAGAAACAGACACGGCCCCCGACCTACACGGTCGAGTCAGGTTAGAGAAATGGGTCCTCACAACCTATCATCCTTCAAAAAATTTTGTGCCAAAATTCGATAAAAATGGGAATGGAAAGAAAAAACACTCTAGGCCTACCTGCACAAACAAAGCTACAAGCCACACCTAGGGACACCAACGCCCAAAACAGGAATTCTACATGCTGGAAGGAACAACCCAGGGTACTCCCGATGCATGCGATCCTCTCGCTCCCAAGTCAGCTCCTCGACTACTAGGTGTACCCAACAAACCATCACTAATGGTATCGTCTTGCCTCTTAGCACCTGGTCTGTTACACCCTGACCCAGAAAACCCATCCGGTCTGAGGCGTGAGGGACCTAAACATATTCAATCATTTCTGGCGTATTTAAATAACAACTTTCACGACTAATTTGAACAATTCTATCAGAGGGGCAGATTTCTAATAAACTACTATCTAAAACAAATCCAGATTAACATCAGAGTAAACAAGATTATATGATTATACAAACATCTGAATTATACAATTTACTCCTCGAATACAGATTAAAAAACATCTAATCCACGAAGAGAGATATTATATATTTAATACATCTTTCAAAAGTAATCTATAACAAAAGTAATCTATAACAAAAGTAACTATTAAAGCTGCCAACATCTCAGGATCCTCGAACACCTCCTGAAGTCTCTGCGCCACCAAAGCCTGTCCGGCTGATACTGTGAAAGAAGAGCAGATGTCTGCTCCCGCAAACGCAGCCCGGGTAGGAGTGAGCAATAAGCTCAGTAGGGTTCTACTCTATTCTACGTCGCACAGAAAGGAAGGGAAACTACAAAATCTCGGGTCCTGTCTCATCTATAAGGGAAACTCATGTTACGTCCACCGTCTACCCAAAGGCACGCGGCCTATGACCTCCTCTGTCAACAGCCCTCCCGCACAACAACCAAGCGCTCCAGCGCTGAAACAACAGGACGTAGGACCCAGGGCAACACGCAACTTCCCTTAACACGGATACTGAGCATGAGACTAGAACTCTGAGCGACCTCTACACCTCAGAAAACATATAGTAGCTAACTAGACACATCCTCGAGAATACAAAGATTTAGCATAACAATCATGCCCTAATCCTTGCTACCTAGGTCCGGTCCTAGAGCTAGATCCGAGCTACCCGAGAGCCTCGGATCCGCGAAGACCCTATTCACCCAAACCCTAACCTTATGCTCTAATCCAAACAAGATGCATGCAATGCTCCAGCACAATTAAATAGATATAAGCATGCAACAGAATGATATATCAATATATAGGGCTAGGCATAGCTTACAACTAGCAAAAGGGTAAACATAGCAGGGGTCCAAAGCAATAAAGATCTATCTAGCAAAGCAATTATAACAAACACCCAATAGATCAAAACCTGGCATTACAACGGCATCCACAACCGTCAACCGTAATTGATACAATGGGGATACAACCCCCGGCCAACCAACACACAACAATTACAAAACACATTAGCTAAGCACACCTTCGACCCATTTAATTATCTAAACATCCCAAGAGGCATGTGTCGCGCCTCGACCCGCGAAAGCCCAACCAGGCCGGGCGACGCGAACCGAAACCTATTGAAACGCGGAAAAATTTGGCGAGGGTTCCCTCTAACCTATTGGTCTCCCTAGCAATTCATTAAAACACCCTCAAATTAAAAACTATAATTTTACAAACCTCAAACCACAGATTTACAAAACCTAGTGTTTAATATACATATCGTCGGAGAGGGGAAGATTCGAATACAACATATAAACACTTTCGTAGGAGACTAACTAACAAGGGTTTAAAGCAATAAAAGATCCCCACCTCTCAGACTCCGCTTGGCGCCACCGCACCGTCGACCAACTGCCCGGTAGGGGCCACCAAAGAGGACCTAACGCCTGCACCTGCAAAACGCAGCCCGGGTAGGAGTGAGCAACTAAGCTCAGCAGGGAAACTACACTACGACACACAGAATGAAGAGGAAAACACAACAGTGTCGCCCTCAAGTAAGACCTGGGTGTATACAGAGGTCCCATAACCCCACCACGTGTCCCTGAGGTCCACGATCATGGTCTTCCAGAAGAACTGGTCACATGATGGGTCACACTCAGTAAGCAGGAACCAACACTACTGACTCACAAGCAGGGAACCGGCACTGCTGGCGAAAAATAGCACCGATGTGTAGGCAACCCCTCTACTCAAGAGTCATCACAGTGGGACACCGGCTACACGACAGAATCCGACTCAAGGCCGATACGACCTCTACAATCATCAAGCAACAGGTGTACCAGTCATCTAGGCCTATCATTGAATTTGACTGTACACCACAATTCAAACCTTGTCTAAACTACCCGACCCCGGTCCTAGGGCTAAATCCGAGCTTCCAGCCTCGGGACGGCGACCACAGATTGTTCACGCCCTAACCATGCAACTAATGCACAGCAGAGATGCATGCGATGAACATACACATATAACCAGTTAAGCATGCAGCAGGATGTGATGATAGCATAACAAGGTCTGGGCTCGGCACTCTGCCGGCCCGGGGTGGTGAACATATATTTAGGGTCTGGAACTGCTGCAGTGGTACACCACGAACTGCCAGCCAGTTCACCAGCAACCTGCATCGGGAAGCAGCCCCGTAAACAACAGAAGACAAACCACGCAGGTAAAGGCCCTCGGCGAACGCCAGCATGCAAGGCTATGGAAAGCAGTAGGGCTACTCGCCCACTTATTCTAAACATCCCAAGAGTTATCACTCTCCTGGTTCACCACTACCCCTAATATGGGGCTAGCATGCTTAAGGATATGTACAATGTATAAAGCTGTAAGAAAATCTCTACATACAAAGCCTCGCGGGCAAAGCCAATGAAAACTCCTCTCTGCTACCAAAGGATTGATCTTTTCCTAAGAAAAGATCGATCTTCCAAGTAATAGAGAGCCTCCCCTTCCTGTCGAGCCAAAGAAGATCGATCCTTCCTCCCAGGAGGATCGATCATCCTCGCAACAGAGGGCACCCTCCTTGTCGCGCCAAGGAATATCGATCCTTCGTCCCATGAAGATCGATCCTCCTCACGACGAGGGCATCCATGCTACCCTGGAACAAAGATCGATGATCTTCACCAGATGATCGATCATGCTCGGGCTCAGCATGACCAACAATGAAGGATCGATCTTTCTCCAAGAAAGATCGATCTTGTTGGGTTCTCCGGCGAACCTCCGACGAGAAATACTGTCGAAAAACTCTACCAAATCCCACAAAACCTTGGGATATGGTAGTACGAAGGACCACGAGTCCAAAATCAGTAATAATACAGCAAACTAACAAACATGCATCAAGATCTAAGCAAAAGAAGATCACAAACAACTCAAGCTCACAAAACCGAAAAGAAAAACATAGGAAGGATCCCTACCTAGCCTAGAGCAGCTTCAATCCCAACTGCAAGGCCTTGGATCGTCCGAAATCTCTTCAAAATCCGGCAGCTCTGAGCTCAAAAGGGATTCAAGAAAGAAAGTTACATCCGTTTTATAGACAAACGAACCGACCTATAAATGATCGACTTCATGACGATCGCGCCTTGACTTTCTGGCATTAAACGATGAATCTTCGAGAAAGGAAAGATCGATCCCTTAGGTGCAGAAAGCTAGACTTGGGCTAAAACTCAAGCCTAAGCTCGGATCTTTCGATCCCAGGTCTACCTAACCTTTCTAATCAACACTAACACAAAAAAGCTCAGTGTGTGCACACGCGGGTGTAAAACAAACCCACAATGCACAATTTACCAAATTGTCCTTGCGGTCTACAACGAGCCACAGGGGTAGAGGGACAGGTCTTCACAACAAGACTCCCTTGGTTCAACCACAAGCCTCACGTAGGGCTGGGCTATACATAGGGCCTATATATATATATATATATATATATATATATATATATATATACACTTATAGATAACATACTACAATTTAAAGTAAGCTTCTAAGTACATGAAACCGGCGAAGGAATACACGTGGTATAACAATAAGTAAAACCCAATCCATTAGCATAAGACTTGGCATTTAAATATACTAGCATGATCTGAATTACGAATACTCATATATATAATATGATAAGAAATGCTAACATAACATTGATAAGAGGAATTGAGGAAATTCATCTAAGATAGCATTTTCGTAAATAGAAAACCCAAGCCTATTCTCTCGAGAAATCCAGGTTAAATTCATAGAAAATGCATCTGAAAGCCGCCTACTACCATACTAGTATTCATCACAAAAAATATATCACTTTGCATAAAAGGAGAGAACCTCCAAAAACATGACATAGAACTTAGCATGCACAAATCCCTCAAAATCCCACTGGAATTAACATACATGTTATCTACCATTCTTATTAATCTACTGCGAAGAGATCAAAGCAAAGAAACCAAGATAAAACCCAGAATTCGGCCAAAAAACCAAACTTTATCAAAGATTTAGTTTCGTCGCAGATCAGGGAACAATTCATCATAAATCATAGAAAAATCTGAAAATTATGAAATCAGCGGTAATTGAAAGTAGATCTGAAGATCTACAACCTTCACGATGAAGGCTTTGTGAGATTCCTCACGGAATAGAACCAGATTCGAGCAGAAGCTGGCTGGATGCACAGATCCAGGAGCTGAAAACAAAATCCGGGAAGAACAGCTTGATAAACTCCAATTAAAACCCATCAACACACGATTAGACCTAGGTTAGATGAAATCCAAGTTCAGGGAAACAAGGTAGGAGGAAGAAATCCACAAAAGTTCGATTAAAAACCCTCTCAATCAAATCCGAAATCTATGAATCCGAAACTAGCAACTAATCTAGCATGAATTTGCATTCAAACAATGAAGGAAAACAACCCAAAATCACACTAGAGACCTATCCTAGAACTGAATCAATGATTCAGGTAGGAAACCCTACTTCAGAGCTCAGGAAAGAGGAGATTTGGGCTTCCCGACGCTGTCCCGAGTGCTGAAGCTTGGTGGCGGCGAAGAAACAATGTGAGGTGGCCGTCGGAGCTCATCGATCGGCGAGGAAGAAGGCTTCCGGTGAGCTCAGGAGAAAGAGAAGGAGGAGAGAGGGATGGATCTGAGGGCAGAGGAGGCTCGGGAACTCGAGAGAGGTGAGGGGGAGCTCGGGGAGGAGCGGCGGCCGGCGACGGTGGCGAAGGAGCTCCAATGGAGTGGGGAAGCCGGCTGGGTCGCGAGCAAGGAAGGAGAAGGGGAAAGCTCGCGCAGCATGAGAGAGAAGAAAAGGAAGAGAGAGAAGAGAGAGGGTTTTATACTAATGCTGAGATTTAATCTCGGCCGTCTATCCCGATTTTTCTAGATCGAGTTTCGATATTTGCACTGGGAACGCCTATAAAGATCTAATCAACTACATGCATCAATCCAAGGCTATGTGTGCACACGCGGGTGTGAAACCCAACTCCACAAGGGCAAATTACCAAAATGCCATTGGAGTTACAACAATCAAAGCGATCGTTGAACAAGGCCAACCGGGCCAAAACCAACCAAGCCGGGCCTTCAACCTAATGCGATCGGACCAGATTGGAGTAACGGGTCCTCGCATAGTTTCTCTTGTCCACTATCTGCACTGGTTGCTCTATGTAGGTGGCAACCTCCTCGACTATGATGTCGTCGTGTCTGATCACACGTGACGGGTCTGGAACGTACTTCCTAAGCATCGACACGTGGAAAGTGGGGTGCAGTGCTGCCATTTGTGGGGGTAGAGCCAACTAGTAGGCAACCTCTCCAACACGTCTGACGATCTCAAAAGGGCCCATGAACCTCTATGCTAGCTTGCCCATGCTACCAAATCTGACTGATCCTCTGCGCAGAGAAACCTTCAGCAACACTCTGTCGCCAACTGTGAACTCTAAAGGTCATCGGCTCTGATCTACATAGCCCTTCTCCTACTCTGCGCTGTCATGAGTCTCTGTCTGATCTGAGCCAGCCGCTCTGACGACTGTCTGATGATGTCTGGACCAGTAAGGGATGCCTCACCAACCTCTATCCAGCACACTGGTGAGCGACACCGTCAGCCGTACAATGCTTCGAAAGGAGCAAGACTAGACTGGTAGCTGTTGTTGTAGGAAAATTCAACTAATCATATGTATTGCTCCCAAGTACCTCCAGCATCTAACACACAAGCTCTGAGCATGTCCTCCAAGATCTGGATTATCACATCCCGACCCAGAAAACCCATCCGGACTGGGGCATAAGGGGAAACCTACACTATTTACATCCGATACGGCGCGACATTACACAAAGCGGAAAATAATTTAAACTTAAAGAATTTTAATGGCATAAAGGTAAAACTAAATATTACATTGCGGAATAAAACTCAATCAATAGAGGGAATATGATTTCATATATTAAACGTTAAATACATCATCCGTGAAAGATAACTTTACACAAAAGCTGCCAAAATACATTTGTCCCTCTGAGACCTCAAACGCCTCCGGAAGTCAATGCACCGCTAAGACCTGATCCAACTAGAACCACCGAGGATGAGCTGACGCCTGCACCTGCAAACGCAGCCCGGGTCGGAGTGAGCAATAAGCTCAATATGGTTCTACTCTACTCTACGTCGCACAGGAAGAAGGGGAAACTACAAAGTCCCGGGTTCTGTCTCATCTCTAAGGGAAACTCACATTACATCCATCGCCTACCCCAGGGCACGCGCTCTGTGACCTCAACTGTCAACAGTCGTCCCTCTCAACCACCAAGCGCCCAGCGCTGAACAACTAAGGGACAGGACCCAGGGCAGCACGTAACTTCCCTTAACACGAATACTGAGCATGAGACGAGAACTCTGGGCGACCGCTACACCTCAAACAGCATATGATAGCCAACTAGACCCATCCACGAGAATAAAAAGATTTGGCATAACAATCACGCCCTAGTCCTTGCTACCCATCCACGGTCCTAGAGCTACCCGAGAGCCTCGGATCGGCGAAGACCTTATTCACCTGCACCCTAGCCTTATGCTCTAATGCAAACAAGATGCATGCAATGCTCCGGCACAGATAAAGAGATATAAGCATGCAAAAAGATGACATCAATTATACAGGGCTAGGCATAGCCTCTAGCTAGCCAAAGCGGTGAGCATAGCAAGGGTCTCAAATACATGTAAGCTATACTAACAATACAACGATTAGAGCAAAGCGATAAACACAGATATACAATAGTCTTCAGTGTTCTCCGGCACCTGACAGACTCAGGCTCCACAGTTACCCCGCAGGTAATTGGCCAATGGACAAACAACAACAACAGAGCCAATTTTGGCATTACAACGGCGTCCGCAGCCGTCAACCGAAATTGCTACAAGGGGATACAACCCCGACAAAGCCAACAACCACGCAGACAAGATATATATAATCTACCAGTACAACAGGTTATGCCCCCGGCGCACGCCGGCAATCAGCGGGGCTATTAATCAAAGCAGTAAATCTATACTAAGCAAGCAGGGCACACCTCCGGCCCATTTATACTAAACATTCTCGGGGGTCGTCCCTCCCCCGGTTACCTATTAAGCGATAAAACAATCACAAACTATATTTATATAGGTATAACATGCTTTATCGGGAAACTGCTTAAAAACTGGTAGAAACCGATAAACCGATCCGGAATACAAATCATGACGTAATCCGAGGATAAACCTGTTAAAATCCCGATTAAAATATTATAATAATCCTTACCTTTCATCGGGAAAGCCACCTGAGAAATTCGGGTCGAAAAGAAACCGAAAATATCAAATTCGGATCAATTACACAAATCAACATATAAAGGATCGATCATCTTGGGCCCCTAAATCTTAGAAAATAATATAATATTGGCCAACTAATACCAACCTTTATAATAGAGGGACTAACACAGTAATTTACGCGCTAAACCTTGCTACCCAGCCTCAGTCCTACGGCTAGATCTGAGCTGCCCGAACCCTTGGATCGGCGATCAACCCATCGCCTACGCCTAACCTTGAATGCCTCTAATGATACAATGCATGCACTTATACAAGCATTTAGCCTAAGTGTCACTATATGTCACATCAACAATTAACTATATGTCACATCAGCAATTAAAAGTCAAACAGTTAGACTAAAATACGATAAAAGAATCAAACCTGATTCTCAAACAGAAATCGGCATTAAAACGTCGCTATACAATAGCACTCGACGCAACGCCGACACACAACAGGCTAAGGCTCTACAGTCATCCAACATATAACAACTTAACAATACAACCATTAAGCATTCTCCTAGGTTAATCAAAACAATAGGGTGCACCTTCGGCCCATTTATATACACATTCCTGGGAGGCAATACTCTCCCAATTAACCATAAAGCGGTAAAGGACACACTTTCGGCCCATTTACACTAAGGATTCCTGAGGGTCATCCCTCCCTCGGTTAACCCACAAAGCGTTAAATGATTTTGTACAATTTGTTAGGAAAACTGTCAAAACAACCACAAACAATATATAGCATGCTTGATATAAAACTACATGAAATCAGTAAATTTCGGTACATCATCCCAAAATATGAATCATGGCATAATTTGAAGTTAAATCCATCAAAATCCCAATTAAAAGATCATAGTAACCATTCCTCGTCATTGGGAAAAACATACAAGAAATCCGGGTTGAAAAGAAATCAAAATCGTTGAAAACGGAATCAATTTTAATTAACTGCCTATAAGAGATCGATCATCATGCCCAATGAAGATCCATCTTCCTTTAGACATATTATCTGCAAGGACAAGAAATCGATCTTCATGTCCCATGAAGATCGATCTTCTTCATGAATCACCCCAGCCAAGACAAGAGATCGATTTTCATGGGATATCTTCATGTCCCATGAAGATCGATCTGCTTCATGAGAGTCCTCTGCCAGGATAAGAGATCGATCTTCATGTCCCGTGAAGATCGATCTTCCACAGAAAACACACTTTACTATCAACTAAAAGATCGATTTTCTATCCCAAGAAGATCGATCATTCATATGTCGGCAGCATGAATAGTGCTAAAAATCCAATTTCTTGGATTTGATTTACAAAAACTTGTCAGAAATGGATGAAACTTTATAGGGTGGTAGAATTGAAGGTGAGGAATCTAATGGTACCAACAAATCAAGGTTTCAACAGCAAAATATAAAATCTGGCTAGTTTCAGCCTAAAAAATGACAAAAGCTATAAAACGATGATAGGATCCAAACCGACCGATGAAACGCAAAACCGGAACATCCAGGTGCTCCTACAATGTCGATTACACTAGAATACAAACTAACAACACATTCTAACATGTATTTCTATATTAAAATATCTGAAAAGCAATCCTAGGCAAACCTAATCATACGATTAAGGTAGAATCACCTACATTTATAGATGAGTAGACGATCTACAAATCCCCCGGCTTCGATCAGTCTGATTTTCTCCTCAAAATCCGCAGAAATGGCAGCCAATAGGAGAGAGAAAGAGAGAGAGAAAAAGAGAAGAGAGAGAGAAGGGTTAGGGAGGTATTTATAGGAAAACGAATTTATCTCGGCCGTCCGATTCAATCATTCCCAATCGAGTTCCGATCTTCCGATCAGAAGCGCCTCTAAGGTCCTAATCAATCACATATATCAATTCCATATGTGCACTACGCGGGTCTGAAACCGACCGCCATAGTGTAATTTTACCAAATTTCCCCTTGCATACAAAACCAATCGAAACCACATGTCCGACTTACATGGTCGAACCGGGTTGGAGGTATGGGTTCTCACAACCTGTCACCCAAAATAAGGAATTTCATTCCAAAATTCGGTAAGGGTCGGGTCGGAAACAACAAAGCAAAAACAAACACACCTGCACAAGACAAGAAGGTTAGTACACTCATAACCTGAGTAACCACACAACAAAGGGCATCAACGCCCACATAAAACAGGGGATACATCTCGGGGTAAAAACCTCTGTGTCTTCGAAGGATTCGAACCAACGGATCATCTTACTTCTCGAGACCATATTCCTCTTGTCGAACATTTTGAAGGTCCAAGGGGGGGGGGGGGGGGGGGGTGAATTGGACTCTTTTGCTTAAATACAATAGTGGTTCGGCAAACCTTGCCTACGTCCACTCTCTCAAAGGCATCCTTGAGGTTTTACTACTTGTAATTCTCCCTTACAAGTTTTCCCACCAAGCTTCCGGGTGTTTGACAACCTTAGAAATCCTCCAACAACTGCTGGAGCTCCCCCTCAAGCTTACGGGTGCTTGAGAACCTTACAAATCACTCCAAGCTCTCTCTTGGATATTTCTCTCAAAGTCTACTTCACACTTGAAGTAGTTTTATAAAGGTTTAGCTCACTAATAAAGAGATAGAAACTTGCTAGAATATTAATACAATAATCCCTTAGCTACCCCTAAGTCCTTGGAAAGTTTGCTGCAACGTCTCTTTTATAGCTGAGCTTCAAAGCCCACCAAATAGCCTCCCAACGGCTCTTTTCTGGGCTGGCGGTTGACCGTCGCATCGTCCGTGACATCGTCCGCCATGTTCTTCTTGAGCCACGGTCGATCCACGCATCGTCCATAAAGCTTCACGGTCGACCGTCGCATCGACCGTGACATCATCCGTCAGGCTCTGTTGCGAAAACCGCTTCTCTTGGTCGATACCTCGTTCGATCGTCGCTTTTTACATGTCCTGCGGTCGACCGTCCCATCGACCGTGACATCGACCATCGTGACTTTTATCCTCCGCGGTTGATCCACAGATGCATCCGCCAGTCCCACGGATGATCCACGAATGCATCCGCCAGTCCCTCGGATGATTCACGGATGCATCTGCCAGTCCCACGGATGATCCACGGATGCATTCGCCAGTCTTCACGGTTGATCCTCGGATGCATTCGCTAGTCCCATGGATGCATCCATGCATCGACCGTCAAATCAACAATAGCTCAAATATGAAAGCTAAAGCTTGTTTTCAACATATATTTTATCACATATATATTTTAACATTTAAGAACATATTGGCATCATCAAAATATCATCAAAAAACTATTAGGACTAACACATTTGATGTGGCTGATTTATATGCAATCTATCTGGCTCGAACTCTATACTACCTAAACTGATGACGTGCGACGAATCTGGACGGTGTCTCGTCGGCTCGAACACATGACGGTAGGAAACACAGCTATCGGGTATGAGGTGAAACAAATCTGCAAGTGACTTCTCCAACGCGGTTTGAATCTTCAAAGGGCCAATATATCTGAAGGTTAGCATGTCCTTGAACCAAGGGGGTCACGCCCCTTGGGATTTGTAAAATAAAATATTCAACTACTAGATTGCTTGGTTAGTTGGGGTTGTATCCCCTTGTAGAGTTTTGTTGACGGGCCCGTGTTTGTCTTCATAATGCCGAAATCTACTTGATTGATAATCTAGTTTGTTGCTTAGTCTTGTGGAGACTTGTAGGCTTGTGCGCCTATTTATCCACTTATTCTAGACCCTTGCTATGTTCACCCCTTTGCGAGCTTTGTGCTACACCTAGCTCTATATATTATTTTAACATATTGTTGCATGTCTGGAATCCTATATTACGTGCGTGTGAACATACATATGATTTGATTGCATTAGATGCATTCTAGCCTAGGCACGAGCGATGGGTTGATCGCCGATCCGAGGGCTCATGCCGCTTAGATCTAGCCTTAAGACCGAGGCTGGTTAGCAAGGTCTATGACTGAATTGTATGATAATCAATGTTATCGAGGATACTGTCTAGTTGGCTGTGATTATTCTAATTGAGGTGTAAAGGTCGTCTTAGGTTCCATTCTCAGTTTTCGTTGGGGAAGTTATGTATCTCCATGTGTCCTAGCCTTGTTGTTCAGCGCTGGAACGCTTGGTTTCAGAGGGATGACTGTTGACGGTGGAGGTCATCAGAGTGTGTGCCCTGGGGTAGACGTAGTTCGTAACGTGTGTTTGTCTCCTAGAAATGAGTTGGAACCTGAGACTTTACTGTTACCTTCCTTTCAGTGTGACGTAAAATAGAATCCCGCTGAGCTTATCGTTCACTCTTACCCGGGCTATGTTTTGCAAGTGCAAGTGTCAGCTCTTCTTCCGTCGCACCAGCCAGACAGACTCTTGTGGCGTGTCGACGTCTAGAGGTGTTTGAGGTTTCTGAGGACTGTTGTACCTTTTTGGTAGTTTTTGTATATAGTTATCATTCGAGGATTATGTTAAATGTATAATTTTCTTTTTGAGGATCTTCGGTATCTATGCATAAATCGATAGTTTGTGATCTTTAATGAATTAGTAAAAATTTCAATCTTGCCCTAGATCAATTGTTAAATTTTAAATGTATTATTTTATTATAAATGGGCCATAGATGGATTGAGTAGATTTGGAACCATCATGCCCCGGACCGGATGAGTTTTCTCGGTCGAGGTGTGACATAAGCACCATGCAATCTGATCACTTCTCTGACTTGGAAACGGCCAAATTGTTGTACGCTATCCTTACTCTTCCAAGGTAGGTTACGTGCTGATTTGGTCAATCAGGCAATAATGACTCAAATCAGCCAAAATCCTGATTTGGTCCATCGGGCAATAATGTTGTAGACTCAAAGATCTACAAATTTCATGTTGAAGATCATCTGAGATTATGTACATACAAGGATGTATTTAAGCTATAACATAACAGTTTCATTTAAAACAGAAATCCGATAGAAATCTTGCATAAATCCGGCTTAAATCCAAAGCAAATCATACCAAACTTCAATCACTTATCAAGTAACCCTAGAAGCATCATCTAGTACAAAGAAATCAAGAAAACGAAGCTTCAATCAACCTTGAACACCTAAATAAATGTTTAGGTTAAGAACCCTACCTCAATATGCTAATCTCTCTCTTAATCCTTGATTAAGCTGACCTAGGATGGCCTAGATCAGCTGCTCCAGTTGTTGCCGACCCCTCCAAGCTACTGGAACAACCTCCCTCACGAAACCCTAGCAGCGGCGGAGAGAAGAAGAAAGAGAGAAGAAACAGAGGAGCTGGCGGGTTCTTAAATCAGCCGTGTCTGATCGATCGCACAAAGCGGCAATCGGTCGGACTAGGTCGGTTCGTCTCAAAAACAGACACCTCAGTGTCGATGCCCTCAAGTCCGATCGGTCGCCCCAAGGGTCGAATGATCGCTCCTGGGCTGAAAGCTATCCTAATGACATGCTTTCGCACCCGAGCTTGGATGTTCTGATCCCAAGCTTGCCTAAGGTTCTCGCAAGCACATTCGTCATTCATGGGGCCGTGTGTGCACTACACAGGTGTGAAACCGACCGACAATGAGTAATTTACCAAATTACCATTGGGGTCCAAAATCAACAATGCGATCAACCGATCACGCTCGATGCGAAAACAGACCAACAAGGCACGGCCCCCGACCTACGCGCTCGAGTCAGGTTCCAGGAACGGGTCCTCACAATTTTTCCCTTTATGAATTGTAGTTGCCAGAATAAGAGATTCTCTATTAGAAGAAAGGTCCTACTGTAAGCCTATTTATAGGCCTTTGCTCAATGAATAAAATAGACAAGAAAATAATCTCACAACTTATGTTGTTAGGCTGAGTTTCTCTCCTGAGCTCTTCAAGGCTGAGATCGCCCTATCACAGACGTCTCTTTAACCACTCATCCATGGCTGAGACCTTTTATGAGTATGTGACTCGTAATATTTGGTATCAGAGGTTTCAGTCATCCCCACAACACAACACACCTCGATGCTCTAGAGCATGCTCTACATGCTCTCACGATAGACTTCATGGAACAAATCATTGTGTTTCGACAAGAACTTAACTGTGCTAGTTCCAGCTCCCACTAGCCACTCATGACCCCATCTACATCGTCCGTTCTCATTACCCCAACACCCTACTCATCACCTTCAGAACCCTCCCAATCCCTCAATCTCAACCATCCACCAAACCCCTCTCTTCAATCCCAACCGTTCCTAACTAAACATCTATTAATCTCTTCCCAACCCAAGCATCGTCGTCCTCTCCTTCAAGCCAAGACAAACCCATCTTCACTGGTTCATCCCTGACGTCGCCGCAAGACGCCACCGCCTCGTTGATGTTTGCAACCACCATTGTACCAAGCTCCGACCGGCCTTCGTCTTCGCCGGATCTCCTCTCCGACCACACTGCTACCGACCAAGCTCCATCGCCATCCTCGATTCTCCTCTTTGCTAAGCTCCCTATCACCTGAGAGCCAAACCTCACCTTCCTCTCTTCTCTCGCCGACTTCCTCGCCAACCACGCCGTCGCCTTGCAGGGCTCTAGCTGGTCTTCTTCGTCGGATCTCCTCGCCAAACATGCTTCATCGTCGCCGTTCTCCCAAATTACCATGTCACTACTGAAGTCGCAGCCATCAGTCATCTTCCCCTCACACGTCGTTGTCGACCACCAGATCTCCTGTGAGGACCCGTACCTCCAACCCGGTCCTACCACGTTAGGTCGAGGGTCTTGTTTTGTGGTTTGGCTCGGTTGGCCTTAGGATGCGATCGGTTTATCGCATCATTGTTTTTGACCCAGGGGCATTATGGTAAATATGCTCTTTGGTGGTCAGTTTCACATCTGCGTTGCACACATTGCCTTTGATTGATGCATGTGATTGATTAGAACCTTAAACTGGTTCTAATCGGAGCTCGATCGGAGCTCGATCGGGAGAGATCGAATCGGACGGCTGTGATCGATTTCAGCTTCCTATTTAAACCCTTCTTTTCTCTCTCTTTCCTGGCTTCTCCTTTCTTCTCCTGTCGTTCTCTCTTCCTCTCTCCAACCGGCTGAGCTAGGGCTTGGAGGCGCGGTCTTCGAGGAGCGGATCTTGGCGGTTAAACTGGTTGTACGCGTGGAGGAGCTGCCCTACCTGATCAAGTAGGTGTTTCTACCTCGATCTTGTAATCGCGTTCTCCTAGGATAGGTTTATTGTGATTTCGATGTAGGAGTACTTGGTAGAATGTTGTGGAGCTTAATGCTTGAGTATTATAACTTGCTTCGAGTATTCCTACCGTGTGATTTCGGTATTTTATTGGACGATTCTCGTATTATCGCCGTTTTGTCGGTTTTCGGCCATTGAGACCTAGATTTGAGATTTAACCATCAAAATCGTGTTTTCTTCATACTAATAGCTTCTCCATCATTTATTACGCATGCTTGTAAAGTTTCATCATTTTCCAACAAGATTTGATCATTCAAATCCAAGAAATTAGATATCCGACACTGTTTAGAGGAACTGTGCATTAGGCTCGACGGTCGATCGTCGGATCGACCGTCAAACGTTGATACGCTTCTTTCTGGCCTAACGGTCGACCGTCGCATCGACCGTCAGGCTCTGTCACGTTCTGGACCTCCCACGGTCGATGTTCCGATCGACCGTGGGCTCCTTCCCTTTTTCCATTCCGCCTCACGGTCGACTGTCGGATCGACCGTCAGGCTCTGTCTCGTTTTGGGCCTCCCACGGTCGATGTACCGATTGACCGTGGCCCTTATGCTTTTCCCTCGTTTGGCCCCACGGTCGACCGTCGGATCGACCGTCGCATCGACCGTGGGCCCCTGAGCAGTGTTTTCTGGTTTTCTTTGATTGGTTTTCATTCATGATAGATATCCAATCATGTTAGGAAGCATACACATTGTTTTCACGGGATATTTAATGGATTTCTACCGAGATTGGGAATTGGATCGGGAGTTTAACCTCTTTGACGAATTTACGGTTTTTACCCGCATTTAAATACTTGGTTGGATAGTAGTTTAAATACTATGAGTGTTAGCTAACGAGGTATTGTGGAACCTTAGCCCGTTATCGGCGAATGCGAGGGCTATTGTATAACTGTTGAACCTATAATTGATGTTGTGGCATATAGAGACATCTAGGATACATGTTTGCATAGGTTCATGCACTCTATGCAGTAGAGGCATATCAGGTTAGGCGGGTGATGGCTTAATCGTCGATCCGAGGCTCTTGGGTAGCTCGGATGTAGCCTTAGAACCGCGGATGGGTAGTAAAGATTAGGGCGTGATTGTATAATTGGAATCTTATGTTATCGAGGATGTGTTATAGTTGGCTATGATCTTTGCTTTGAGGTTTAGAGGTCGTGGTGTCTTCCCAAGGCCACGTACTAAGGATGGTTGTCGATGTCTCTGACATGGTCTCTAGGCAGTGGTTTCCTGCTGGGTAAAGGGTGTTCATACTGGTTCTGGTTCTTTGTTTTCCTCCCAGCATGTTTGGTTGATGTTCCCAGCGTGGTCGGTCGAGAAGAGTAGGATCCCTTGGGGAGTCGATAGGGGTCGTGGGACCCCATGGCATTCCTTAGGCTTGAGCGGGGAGACATCACTGTTGTTGTTTTCCTCCTTTCAGTGTGCCGTAGAGTAGAACCCTACTGAGTTTATCGCTCACTCCTACCCGGGCTGCGTTTGCAGATGCAGGCGCCAGTTCTTCCTCACTAGAGCCGGCGGGAGCGACCTTTTGGTGGCACGACTACTTCCAGAGGCGTTTGAGGTTGCTGCAGGACGACTGTTGTACTTTTGGTAGTTTTGTATATTCTAAACATCTTTCGAGGATTTTTGGATTATATATACAATATTTTTGCCTTGGAGGAGTTTGATAAGAAATTGTATCATATGTTTAAACAGTACAACTTGATGTATTTATGAATTGAATTACAACTTTATCTCTGAAAGTTAAATTGTTTAAGATTAACTCTTCTTTTTCGCAAATGTATCGCGCCAGCTGGATGTGAATAGTGATAGGAACCCTCACACCCCATCCTGGATGGGTTTTCTGGGTCGGGGTGTCACATCTCCCATCCTGAGTGCTACCATCCTTCCCTCCCTCGCCATAAGGTCATAT
Source organism: Narthecium ossifragum (assembly GCA_963920575.1). Taxonomy (NCBI): domain Eukaryota; kingdom Viridiplantae; phylum Streptophyta; class Magnoliopsida; order Dioscoreales; family Nartheciaceae; genus Narthecium; species Narthecium ossifragum. The sequence goes on along the minus strand of OY986974.1, from coordinate 7,349,446 downwards.
CGGACATCGGGCCATCAAGTTTCACCTCGCATAGTCTCACTGCCATCTTCGCTACAATCCTCCATCACCGCAACCTTTCTTTTTCCTCTAGACAGCTACCATCATCCCAAGCACTCACACCGAACCATTTTCGATCCAGGAGGGTTTGTGCAAGTTTTAAAAATTCGACATCAATTGGTGTAGTTGATTCACCAAACCATCTCCACCTTTAGGACAAGGCCCCTTTTCAAGGGGTGTCAAGCGTTATGGATCAAACTAGACCTAAATCTAGGCCAGTTAACCCGATCTGACATTGCCAGCTCACCAAACCATATTCACCTACTTTATTAGTTGAAAAAATTGCGTTTTGGTACCATGTGCTTTGATAATATGGCAATCCAATACCTCCAAATATTTGATTCGCTGATGAAGACCCTCAGGTAATTTTGAAACCGCGTGTTTTAGTATCAAACCCTAAACGTCGTCTGGGGCATCTGGGGTAATTGACAGAAATGGCTCGCATGCCAGAGAGAGGAGAGGAGGAGAGGTAGAGGAGATGGGACTTGTCCTGGGTGAGAAGAGATGACCACCATGGATTAAGAGGTGGTGGTGGCGGGGTTGATGGTTTGGTGGAGAGGAAAGTGGGTGCTGAAGGCGTTGAGGATTCAGAGAGTGGAGGAGGAGTCTGGGGGGATGGAGCAGTTGGCAAAGGGTGGGAGGTGGAGGTTGAGGGGAGGAGGAGGCCGGAGTGGGAGCATTGGTAGTTTGGCCATGGTGTTGGGCTAGTTGTAGGTGGTGGTGTGATGAGTCCCTAAATATTCATAATTAAACCCCTTAATTTACCTTTGTTAGGCCTAGAGTGTTTGTATTTAATAGTTTGTTAGTTGATTTCAGGTTTAAATAGGTTTTGAGAAGAAATACAAGAGTTTCGGCTAAGAAGATGAATTTATTTGATAAAGACTGCTTCGTTGCCTGTCAGGAAAATATTCGGCAGATATTCTGTATAAGTCCAAATATTCTGGAAATTTAGTACATGATATAAGACTTCAAGATCTACAATATTTATGTTGGATACTTTGCGAGATTCCTGATGGTGTGATAGCAGAATTGAAGAATACATGAATATACATAAGCTGGAAAGCTGCACCGTCGATGCTGAAGAGAATATTCTCCAAATATTCTATATAAATTAGAATATTATGAAATTTTTGTGAGATGACAGAAGACTTCCAGATCTATAACTTTCCTGTTGAAGACTTTCCCAGATTCTGTACAGATTAGCTTCAGAATTGACTACAAAGCAGAATTCTGAGTAGAAATTGAAGAATAAGGAGGCTGATGACGTGGCAGCTATTAACCCAGTCAAACTGGGAAGTCCGATCGATCGCGCCGATGACGTCAACGACCCGGAATTTAGGGAAATTAGAGTTTAAGTCCAAATATAACTCCTAATTCCGGGGTTGAGGGTTTCTAATACATAAGGGGGTTGTTCCATCCGAAAATTATCATCTTTTGGAGCACTTTTGAAGGAGAAGGTTAGGGTTTTCAAGACGGTGATCTTTCCGCGGGGATCGACGGCTTCATCTTCTACACCTATGGCTGATTTCCAAGAGATGAGTGGCTAGTTTTCTTGTTCTTAGGAATACCATGAAACCCTAGTGTAACTTTTGATCTTTCTTAATTGAATATTTGTGAACTTCTCTAAGTATAATCTCATGAATATGATTTTAATGATTATAGAGTTGAAGGAACAGAGTTTCGTTGACGTATCATTAGTGCTACATGATGGTTGTACTTGAGTGTAGGGATTCATGAGATAGTTTGCATGTGGTTTGTGATTTACCTTTGAGATAATCTATGCTACGTGAAGATAAGTCATGCTAAGGTCATTAGGAGTAGAATAATTTAAGATAATGGTAGGACCAAAGATGATTTATGCCAAACAAAGATAGGTTATGCCGTAGGAAACATAAAACCTTCTTTTAGGGATTCGTGTGAGCTTGTAGCCATACGATCCATAATACTTAGAGAAGTGATCGAGATGATAACTATGGAAGATTAAGGGTGAAACTAGGGTGGATTGTGTATTTCCTAAGACATCTTTTTCCATCTGATTAAAACCTTAATATTTTCTTTTGCTTTCTTAGATAATTTCAGTTAGATCAGTCTATCATTGGAGTGTTTGGTTTAGATCAAGAGTTTTGAGAAGTGATTTTGGTTTTCCTAGTAATTCCCTGTGGTTTGACTCCGGATTTCACCACTAGTCTACTTAGTAGTATTAGTGATTGAACAAGGATACGAATTTAAGATTTGATTGAGGTTAGCAACGTTTTAACGACAACGTTTGCGAGCGATCAATTTTTGGCGCTGTTGCATGGGATTTTCGACGGTTAACCAATTGATTTTCTCTTAACTCATTTTCTTTGCTTCATTAGGTTTTTATCTTTCTTATTTTTCCCTTTCTTTATTTTACACTTTTTAGAAATTTTCTGACAATTTTCTGGAATTTTTGCAGCATTGGAACGGATTTTTCTTGAAGAAAAACACAACTCGGCAGACACCTGGAGCGATCGGTCGGACTTGAATCCGATCGATCGGATTACGCCATTTGCTTTGAAGTGGACTTCGAGTGAAGGAGCTTGCGGCCTGGAGCGACCGATCGGACTGGAAACCGACCGATCGGAATTGCGCAGTCAGCTAAGTCTTTTTACTTCAAATTTTTGTCGTTTCAATTGTTGTTTTCCGGGTTTTGTCCTCTCCTCCGAATATTCTATTTTCTTTTTCTCTGTTTGTGTGTGATCTTGCATGCAATGTAGACGATCCTTAAATACCCCGCTGGAACCTTTGGATCTTGAACTAGAGACCACACTCCGAAAAGCTAGAGCCTTAGGTCAACAATCTTTGAGTAACTTGCAATCTATTCACGAGACCTTTGTCACCATGGCTGAACATGAGGGACATGTCATCAACCCTAATGCTAATATGGGAAGGGAGGGCAATAATAATAATAACAATGGGGGGGTACAACGTGTTCTTTTGAGAAATCACTTCTTGCCCACTGCCTACACTTACACTCCTTCCATTAATCCTCCTGCAATCACAGCCTCACACTATGGGATTAGACCCCAAACGATTCAAATGTTACCACACTTTCATGGTTTAAGTAATGAGGACCCATATGAGCACATTCACAATTTTATCGATACCATTGCTACAATGAAAATGGAAAACTTTAATGATGACGCCTTTAAGTTGAAACTTTTCCCCTTCTCTTTGAAAGATAAAACTAAACACTGGCTTCAGTGTTTACCTCCACGCTCAATCACAACTTGGGACCAACTTCAAGAGGCATTTTTAAGGAAACTTTTTCCCATGATTAAAACTGAGAAATTTCAGACTGAAATCCTTACCTTTGTTCAATATGACGATGAGTCTTTTCATGATGCATGGGATAGATTTAAAGACCTTTTGAGAAAATGTCCTCATCATGATATTGATAAGTGGGAATTAACTCATAACTTTTATAGAGGCCTTAATGAAAGATGTAAAACTAGGGTTGAAGCTTGTTGTGGGTTATTCCTTTAGATAAAGATGATGATGAGCTTTGGAACCTTTATGAACAAATTTCCATTGATTCCCAACAACAATACACAACCCCTAGAAGTTGGCCTACAACTAAGGGAACCTTTGAACTTTCTGGATTAGAAGCCATTACCACCCAAATAGCCCTCCTTAACAAAAGGTTTGATAAACTGGAAGTGAGTCAATCACCTGCACCTCCATCATATCAAGATCACCCTCAAACATGTGCACTATGCTCTAGTCTTGAACATCACATTACCGATTGTCCACTAGCTCCATCGTTTCCTGAATTTGTTCAGGAGCAAGCAAACGCGGCGTATGGTTTTACTAAACCTGAAAATAATCCGTATTCAAATACGTATAATCCAGGTTGGCGAAACCATCCCAACTTTAGCTGGAGACCACCCCAACAGTCTAGTACTCTCCAAGGACAGAGTAGTTCTTCTAGTGCTCCCACAAATCGGTACCTACCTAGACCTTCTGCAATTCCCAACCCAGGGTATTCTACTCCATATCAACAAACTGCACCTCAACCGCTTCCACAAGCAGTCTCTGACCCAGCTTTGAACACCATCATCAGTGCACTTACAAGCATGAAAACTGAGCTTAAGAATGAAATGAGTCTGCTAAGGAATGATCATTTATTGCTAAGAAACGATGTTAATTCTCATGCACAATCTATATCCAAAATAGAGACACAACTAGGGCAACTGGCTAACACAATGTCTAAGAGAGAGGAGGGTCACTTACCGAGTCAACCTATGACCAATCTTAGGGCCCTACACCACATTGATAACCAGAAATTTGAAAGTGCACAAGCTGTAGTAACCTTAAGGAACGGTAAGCAAGTAGATACACTTCCTGACACTGCCCAGAGCGACGGATCGCTCTCAGATCCGACCGATCGGAACTATTCCGATCGATCGGATACTGGTCCGACCGATCGGTCTCTGCCCCCACAGCAACCTGATGATACTCCTAATCAAGTGAATCCAAATTCAGTTGATGAAAATGAACCTGACCCACGCACATACACACCAAAAGTGCCTTTTCCTGCAGCCCTTAAGGATCCCTATCTAGAAAGTATCATGCATAACGAGATGGTCCCACAAGTCTCACGATGGAGACTTAGACGTCATCGTTGTCCGGAGACTAGATATGCTGGTGGTGGTCCATCCACCTAATGTTTGGTTTTGATAATATCAAAGACCTAACTTACATCCGAGCTGGAATATCATGAGTCCCCTATACGTGAGACGATATTGAATCAATCTAATTAATTAGCTGATGATAAATATACATGCATCGATCGGTAACTATATCTTCTCGCTGTAGTATCATAACGATACGATACGCGTATCAATTGTCTTCAAACAACAGAAGCACAGCTCTGAAGTTCATTCATAATCGAGTCCAATATCAAACTTTGAATGCAGACATTGTTTTGGAACTGACTTAGCTAAATTAACTTATATCTGGCTTCTAATATGGGAACTACGATGATTCAAGCTTAAATGTAGTCATGATCTAGGATGGCTCCAAGTGAAAATAACCTTGACAAAGCAAATGGAGTACTAAGAACAATTGTCCCCTTCCTCATGCATTAATCATCTGAATAATTAAAGTGTAGACACGTGGTTACACTAACCTCTGCTTGACTCTGTCTTCATATTAATCAAACCTTCCGGTAATATATTTATATCTATATAAAAAAAACAACAGTACTGACGAAGAAAACCCTAATTAATCTCAAGAGAGGAAGTCAAAGCAGAGATTTAAATATAAGCACCATGCAATCAAGGGATTCATACGCGGTTGTTGGGTCGGATAAGGCTAATTTGGCCACTCAAAACATGAAAAGGAAATTAGATCAGTGCAACAACGTGGGTACGTATCCCCGAATCCCACTGTCACTGCCACCTTCCCTGTCTTAATTACCAACTGTCTGCCTAAAAAAGGAAATAATACAGAGGGTATGACTTGGGAAACATATATACCATTGAATACAGAGTTGGAAGATGATAAGATTCATATATATGCAATGCATGCAGGTCCCTCTGAACAATGTCTTTTTGAAATAAAAATGGCTAGCAGTGGCAGATCGACCACCCACCACATGTGTATGATGAGTCCAACTTACGTTCGGATCACGCACGAAAGCCTAATCCAAAATATTCATAGTTAGATTAAATGAAGATGTGTCTTAGCTAAACTAGAACTCTAGTTTATGTGAGTCTTGAGTCTAGTAGTGGTCCCAGAGTAGGACTCTGCTTTAGGTAGGCGCCTGCGTGCGCAACTATGGAACGTAGGGAGTATAAGTAGGTTCATAATCTCTGTTAATGCTTATGCTTGATTAATAGAAAAGTTCTTCATCTTGGGGGTGTCTCACCATTAATTGAGAACTCAACTTCTAATCTATCCATCCGCCACTTCCCTCTTTCTTCTTCCTTCACTACAATTTCCTCTGTTTCCTTCTTCTCCACTAATCTTCATCATCGTGTTCTTCCACTGCCAACTACAAGAAGGGTGTGAGGTGGAATCAAGGCTTCCTTCTTCATCAATTGGTACCAGAGCCACGTTCCTGGCATGATGGCGCAAGCAAATAAGGAACGGATTGATTCGCTAGAACAAGACGTCATCGAACTTCATACGGGTGTCGAAGAATTGTTGAAGAGATGTGATGATAATGAAGATCGGCAATGAGTGATGGAAGTGAAGCTCAATAATAATGAAATTGCAATATTGGAAGTCGTCGCCCAATTAAAATCACTCAATAACCAGTTGGAAGTCGGATTTAAAGGGGAGGCGTCCTCATCAGGTGGTAGAAAAGTTGGAGGTGGCGGTAGCTCGAGCGGTGGCAGCGGAGGTACTCCTAGCAGATCTGGACCTGAATTGGAACAACAACGTCTCGTTGGCCTTGAAGAGAGTGAATTTGAGGTGTAGCAGCAATTAAAAGTTGATTTTCCAACTTTTTCCGGGGAGGATTTGGCAGTGTGGATGAACCGTGCGGAGCAATTCTTCGACATACAGGGTACACCGGCAGACCCATGTGTTCAATGGGCTGCATACCATCTTGGAGGTGCTGCAAACCAATGGTGGCAACGGCTGCAACGGGTATACCGAGAAGCAGCAGCCCCTATTTCCTAGGAGGTCTTCATAAGGGAACTCAAGGTACGATTTGGAGTTACAAAATATATTAATTATGATGAAGTATTGGGTAGAATTTGGCAAAAAAGGGTCTCTAGAGGAATACATGGATGATTTCGAGGTTCTTGCCAATCAGGTAGATGGCTGGCCGGAATCAGCATTAATGGGAGCCTTCCTAGGAGGCTTACGTGAAGAAATCTCAAACGAAGTGAGGTTACTCAGGCCGATTACACTTAGTCAAGCCATCAAATTAGCGAGATTGGCCGATGAGAAGTTAAGACATCAGAATAGAAGGCCAAGGATCGAGACCAACCGACCCTACGGAAGGGGCGGACCATCTGTGGGGCTAGCGGGGCGTGCAGGCCAAGGGACCTTGATGATGAATGTGCCAAATCATGCTCGGGGACCTCCGCAGGGATAGCAAACGGCGAACATTCGATGACTGACATGGGAAGAGATGCAAAAAAGAAGAGAAAAGGGTATTTGCTTCAACTGTGATGAATGGTTTACTCCGGGTCATTGATGCCAAAAGTCTCAGTCATTCTTGATTGAGATTGAAGAGGAGGGCGGCTATGAACAAGAATCGGAAGGGATCGATATTGCGCCGAATAATGAGAGGGATCCACACGAGCAAGGAGCAACCTGCGAGAATCAATGGTGTTCATCTATATCTTTACATGCTCTATCGGGGTGTGTTGGGCCTCACATCATGCGCGTTATGGTGCGAGTTGGCCGGAACAATCTGACAGCCTTGATTGACAGTGGATCTACGCATTACTTCATACATGAAGAAGTTGCGAGTAGAATGGGGTTGGATGTTACACCGGTTGAAGAATTTGCAGTTAGAGTTGCTAATGGTGAAAGATTAATGTGTAGAGTGAAATATCAAGATACTAGGATGGAAATCCAAGGGTATGGGTTTAAAGCAGATCTGTATTCCGTTGATCTCTAAGGATTGGATGTGGTGTTGGGCATTGATTGGTTGGAAAAATTAGGCCTGGTTGTTTGTGATTGGAGGAGGATGAACATGCAGTTTGAAGAGGGCGGCCAGACTCATACAATTGCTGCAATCAAATCAAAAGCCGCTCAACATGCTCCGACCAAAGCGCTAGAGTGAGAACTCCGTGTAGGTGGAGAATTGTTTGCACTACGCATGGAGGTCTTAGGAGATGGAGAGAAACAGTCACTTAACGAGGAAGTCTAATAGATTTTAAATGAGTACAGTCATATATTAGCAGAACCGCAAGGACTTCAAGAATTTACCCATCGCATTACTTTGAAGGAGGGAGCGTAGCCAGTTAATGTTCGACCTTATCCGTATGCTCATTATCAAAAAAATGAAATTCAGCGATAGGTGAAAGAGATGTTGGCAGCGGGTTTAATACGTCTGAGTACTAGTCTATTCTCATCGCCGGTTCTCCTAGTTAAAAAGAAGGATGGGTCCTGGAGGCTTTACACGGATTATAGGGCCTTAAACGACGTGGCAATAAAGGATCGCTTCCCTATACTGACAGTTGATGATATGTTCGGTGAATTACATGGGGCTACCTATTTTACTAAGCTGGATCTGCGTGCCGGGTACCATCAAATCCAAGTACAAGAGGAGGACATCCATAAAACCGCTTTCTGTATGCATAGTGGCCATTATGAATATGTTGTCATGCCGTTTGGATTGTGCAATGCTCCATCAACCTTTCAAGCAGCCATGAACACATTATTTAGGCCCTATCTGCGGTTGTTTATTTTAGTGTTCTTTGATGATATTTTGATCTACAGCAAGGAGTGGAACGTGCACTTGGAGCATCTGAGGTTAGTCCTCACCATCCTAAGTACTAACAAATTTTATATTAAACCCTCAAAGTGCAACTTTGCCCAGCACGTGGTTGAGTACTTGGGCCATATCATATCTCAAGGCGGGGGTCAGTGTCGATCGACCCTCAGAAAATTGATGCCATGAAGAGATGGCCAGCACCCCGAAACACCACGGAGTTGCGAGGATTTCTGGGACTTACTGGCTTTTATAGGAAATATGTGAAAGATTACGGCAAAATTGCAGCTCCACTAACGGCGCTTCTAAAGAAAGGCTAGTTTGTGTGGGGTCCAACGGCGGAGAAGCCGTTTGTAGCATTGAAGATGGTATGACTACTACCCCAGTCCTGGATCTACCTAACTTTGAAGAGGAATTTATCGTGGAGACGGATGGGTCCGGGGAGGGCATTTGTGCAGTACTAATGCAAAAGGGGAGACCATTGGCCTATCTTAGCAAAGCCATTGCTCCGATGAAAAGATCATGGTCAGCCATGAGAGTTTGGAGACCTTATTTACTTGGGCGGAAATTTATTATCCAAACTGACCAGCGAAACTTAAAATATTTCATGGATCAACTGGTAGTCACAGCCGATGCCTTGTCAAGGAAGATAGAAAAGCCAAAGCTTCAAGCCATATCCTACCCGGTTCCATCAATCTGGGAGCAAATAAAAGAGGCAAATAAATAGGATCCCTATCTACGTGCTATCCATCAATGATGGCTAGGTGCTACCGTAGGAAACGGATCTTTGGGCTCGGGTGGAGAGCTTGATGTTGGAGGCAGAGTAGCATTGGCGGACAGCAACTCAATCGAGCAGAGTTCCTCACGAAGCGAAGATGCACGGGAGGTGGCATTGGCTGACATCAAATCAGCCGAGCAGAGTTCCTCGCGAAACAAAGACGTTCATGAGGCTCATTTAGATGGGTCAAGGGCTGTCGAGGATACCTTCGTCCATGACAGAACCAAGTCCGGATTGGGTTACAGCAGAAGCGACGCAGCCAATAGTGTAGGGATGGCGTTCGGAGCAATCACGGTGCGAGATGGGTTGGTATAATTCCAAGGACGAGTGGTGATTCTGCCAAAATTCAAGCTCAATCGACAATTGCTACAAGAGTTCCATGACTCACCTATCGGAGGGCATTCAGGAGTCCTACGCACCCTTAAAAGGCTCACTCAAGTGTTTTATTGGGAAGGTATGAGGAAAGATGTTAAGATTTATGTATCATCTTGTGACATTTGTCTGGAAAAATCAGAGCGATTCACGAAAGCCGGCCGGTTTGATGCAACCATTACCGATTCCAAATGATGTCTGGAAGAGGTTTCAATGGATTTTGTCGAGGGCTTGCCACGTTTAGCAGGGATGGATATGGTTATGGTCGTTGTCGATCGGCTCACAAAGTATGCGCACTTTATACCTATAGCTCACCCGTACACGGCATTGAAGGTAGCCAGGGCGTTTATTCATCAAGTACTCCGACTTCACAGGATACCCAATGCTATTGTAAGTGATCGTGATCCCATCTTAATGAGCAACGTTTGGAAAGAGTTCTTTAAAATGCAGGGAACATATCTTAAGATGAGTTCGGCATACCATCCCCAAACCGATGGCCAGACGGAGTTAGTCAACCGTTGGTTGGAGTGGTACTTGAGGTGCTTTGTGAGCCAGAACCCCAAGGGATGGGTGCAATATTTGAGTTGGGTGGAGTATTGGTATAATACTTCCTATCACTCATCGACGGGAATGACACCTTTTGAAGCTTTCTATGGTCAGGCCGCGCTTGTTATTCCCAACTACATAAACAGGTGCTCCCCTGTAGAAGAGGTTGACAAGGAACTACTGGGCCGACATGAAATCCTTAAATAGTTGAAGCACAACCTCTATTCTTCAATCCGCATGACCAAACAACTCGTCGATATACGACGGCGAGAAGTACAATTTGAAATTGGCGATTGGGTTTTCTTGAAACTCGACTGTCGCGCCCCGACCCACGAAAGCCCAACCGGGCCGGGCGACGCGAACAGAAACCTAACAAACCGTGAAAAAATATTGGCGAGGGTTCCCTCTAACCTATTGGTCTCCCCAGCAATTCATCAAACACCCCCAATTTAAAACAACAATTAAATAATCAAACCTCGAACCACAGATTACAAACCCAAAAGCGAATAAAAATATACAAGTCCTCGGAGAGGGGAAGATTCGAATACAACATTACTCCCGTAGGAGACTATCTAACATAGGGTAGAAAAAATGTAAAAGATCACCACCTCTCAGATTCCGCCTAGCGCCGCCGCACCGCCAACCCACTGCCCGGTAGGGGTCATAAAAGAAGAACTGACGCCTGCACCTGCAAAACACAGCCCGAGTAGGAGTGAGCATAAAGCTCAGTAGGGATCTACACTACAACACATAGAAGGAAGAGGGAAACGCAACAGTGTCGCCCTCAAGTAAGACCTGGGTGTATACATGGGTCCCATAACCCCACCGCGTGTCCCTGAGGCCCACGATCATGGTCTTCTAGCCAAGATGGTCACATGTCAGGTCACACTTAATAGCAGGAAACAACACTGCTGACTCACAAGCAGGAACACGACACTGCATGCGGGAAATGGCACCGCTGAGTAGGCAACTCCTCTACTGCAGAGTCAACACAGTGGAACACCGGCTACACCTCAGCATCTGACTCAAGGCCGACATGACTTCTATAATTACCAAGCAACAAGTGTACCAGTCATCTAAGCCTATCATCAAGTTTGACTGGACAACACAATTCGAACCGGGTCCAAACTACCCAACCCCGGTCTTAGGGCTAAATCCGAGCTTCCAGCCTCGGGACGGCGACCCACAGATCACCCACGCCCTAACCATGCAACTAATGCACAACCAAGAATGCATGCTATAAACATACACAGATAAGAGATAAGCATGCAACAGTATGTTAAGGATAGCATACAAGTCCAATCGGATCGCTGCAGCGGTACTACCAACTGCTGTCAGCCGATCCGCAGTGGGTCCCGGCATTACGATGGTATCACGACCGTCAACCGCGGATTTCTGCAATGGGAAGCAACCCCGAAAACCTCAATGAATTGTAAAATATAATATTATATGTTTCGAACATATAATATTATTTAAATCACAACAAATCCTCTACTTAGGGGCTAATTGACCCCGTCGATCCGATGTCCAAACGGCGTCGGATTCGAGATCTAACTTAGCCACCAGTATAGCAACATACCAAGATCAACATATCCAAAATCCAGAAACATTCAACGGCTATATTAACGGGCAAACACTAATTAAAACCGCTAATCAAACTAACTTATCATTGCTTGCTGCAACGCAGCCCACCAATAAGAAATTTATAACAAATCTAACAAAAATCAGAAAATTATGAAATCAGTTGGGTTTGAGATTATATTCAAAGATCGACCACTCTTATGTTCATCACAACCCAAGAACATGCACGTACTGGTTGGAAACCTCGCCGCAAACCGGCTGTTTTTCAAGAACAGCAGAAACCAGAAAATCTGAGATTAAACATGCTTAAATCCTACTAAAATCTCAACCAAAGCTTATGGAACTTAAACCAGAAATTATACTAAGCAAGAGGAAGCCAACAACACAAAGAACAACAAGATCTACCAACTAGATCCAAAGAAAACCCCTAAACTAACTCAGTAGGTAGAAACCTACCGGAAACTCTAATCCTCGGCTGATTCCCCGCAAACCAGTCACTAACAAAGCTCCAAATCACACCAGGGATCTTCCTCACGTCGCCACGGATCCAACGAGCTTTGAAACGCACAAAATGGTGGCTGGAGGAGGGAGAACGGAGAGGAAGAAGAAGACGGGAGAAAACTGGAAAAACAGGGGAAGGTCGCGGGCTATTTATAGGCTCGAGTCCGATCGATCGCTCCAGGACCGATCGATCGGACTAGGCCAGGTTAAGTCGGTTTACGTCCTTATCTGAACACGTCGGCCACGCTGACCACCGACACAAGGCTGATCGATCGCTCCAAGGAGCGATCGATCGCACGCGGGCCGCCAGCTGCCCCCAAAACGGGCTTCTGGCGCCCGAGCTTGGATCTTTCGATCCCAAGCCCGCCTAGGGTTCTAGCAAACACGTAAATCAAACATTGGAGCTGTGTGTGCACCACGCGGGTGTGAAACTAACCAACAAGGCACAATTTACCAAATTGCCCTTGTGGTCTACAACAAGCCACTGGAGTAGAGGGGCAGGTCCTCACACCGACCTTATTGGCAGAATACAATGTTTAGGTGGGCACACCAAAAATTGGCTGGTAAGTATTTTGGTCCGTATCATGTAATGGAAAAAATTGGAGCAGTAGCTTACAAACTCGCCATACCAGAAACAGCTCGCATTCATCCGGTATTCCATGTTTCATTATTAAAAAAGAAGGTGGGAACTATAGCGTCGGTAGAACAAGAAGTGGCACCATGTGATGATGAAGGTGCACCTCTACTGAAGCCTGAGGAGGTGCTGGACTACAGATGGGTTAAAAACGGCGCCAAATATTTGGCAGAAGCATTGGTGAAATGGAGGTTAATGCCAATCGCAGATGCAACTTGGGAGTCAATTAGCGTTTTACAGGAACAACTTCCAAATATGAACCTTGACGACAAGGTTCCTTCTCAAGGAGGGGAGAATGATGAGTCCAATAGGCATTAAGATCGCGCATGGAAGCCTAACCCAAAATATTCGTAGTTAGATTAAAGGAAGATGAGTCTTAGCTAAACTAGAACTCTAATTTATGTGAGTCTTGAGTCCAGTAGTGGTCGCAGAGTGGGACTCTACTTTAGGTAAGCGCTTGCGTGATGGAACGTAGGGAGTATAAGTAGGTTCATAATCTCTGTTAATGCTTATGCTTGATTAATACAAAAGTTCTTCTTCTTAGGGGTGTCTCAACCATTAATTGAGAACTCAGCTTCTAATCTATCCATCCGCCAGTTCCCTCTTTCTTCTTCCTTCACTACAATTTCCTCTATTTCCTTCTTCTCCACTAATCTTCATCATCGTGTTCTTCCACTGCCAACTACAAGAAGGGTGTGAGGTGGAATCAAGGCTTCCTTCTTCATCAGTGTATGGCATGACACATATATAGCAAACAACATATTCTAGTTAGCATATCCAATTGAGGACCATATTGTCTGGGACAACTTGATGGATGATATATGAAAGGGAAGAAGCAGTAACAACATCTTTCAGCAAACACTGCTGGGGCCGACGGCGTTTCATCTTGTTTTGGCACCAAGACGCAACTTTCCCACATATGATACAATCTGCTTGGAACAAATCTTGATATGAATCTACATAGTATATTTTGCATACTAAGATAAGATGCTGGAAGTCAAGGCAGCACTCAAGTTATGGAACATAAGAAATAATGAGGATATTTTTCAGATGGGTAAACATACTGAAAATTTGTTGGTTTTTTGGAATAATAGAGAAGGCGATTGCACTCTCAATGAGTAACAAGAAATCAACCTTCGATGTCTAGAAAATAGATACTCAGCAATTCTTACACAACAAGAGAAGTTTGTGCAACAGCGGGTTCATAAAGAATGGTTGACATCGGGTGATAGGAACTCTACCATAGTCTTGCCTCTTCTAAAGCTCACATATCCATGGTCTTAGAGATTTTATCTGAAAATGGGAGAAGGCTCACGGTTCAGGAAAACATTGCAAGAGAACTTGTTAGACACTTTTCCCAATTATGGGTGGACTCTAATGAGAGGGGGGGGGGGGGGGGGGGGGGGGGGGGTAGAGAGGAATGTATTACCTTCTTTGCTGTCCCTACCTTTCATCGATTAGGAGGCTCGTGATTCTCTTATCAGAGAAGTGACAATGTGATGTGTTGCGAACGTGTCGTTAAAACATTGCAAACTCAATCAAATATTAAATTTATAATCCTTATTCAATCACTACACTACTAGGTAGAATAGCGGTGAAGTCGGGAGTCGATCCACAAGGAAAAAGTTGAAAACTGAAATCAATTCTTGAAACCCTAAAACTAAGGAAAAGAATCAAATATAGTATAGAGTTATCTAAACTAATAAAGAAAATAAATAAAATGTTGATCTATTCGAATCAATGGAGTAGTTACTTAGGAATTACTCAATCCGACCAAGTTTCATTATTAGTCTTCTCTAGTTATCATATTGTTTCCTTTTTCACCATTATAGATCATATGGCTATAAGCTCACATGAATTCCTAAAATAAAGTTAATGTTCCCAACGGCATAATCTATCTTTACTTGGCATAGGTTGTCTTTGTTCCTACGATTATCTTAAATTATACTACTCCTAATGACCTTGGCACAACCTATCTTCGCGTAGCATAGCTTATCTCAAAGGCAAACCAATAACTTCATGAAAACCATCTCATAAATCTCTATAATCAATTACAGAAATCATGCATGACTGAAAGTACGTTAAGGGAACTCTGTTCCTTCAACTCTATTAACAATAAAACCATATTTATGAGATCATGAATCGAGAAGTTCACAAGAATCAAACTAAAGAAAGAACAAAACTATACTAGGGTTTCATGAGATTCCTAAATACAAGAAGTTAGCCACTCATCTTATGGATGAAAGCTATCGGGTTGGAATAAGAAGTTGTCACCATCCGCATCCTCACTATCTTCTCCTTCATTCTCCAAAGATAGTCAAAAAGATGAAAAATTCGGATTGAATAACCCAATTTATAAGAGAACTCCCGAAATTAGAGTTTGAGTTGAGTTCGACTTCAATTACAACTCGGATTTCCTGAATTAATTCTGGCAGTCTTATTCCGAGCACAACTGGACCCAATCTGTTCGGAATATGAAACCTTTTCTAACATGGAAGTTGTAGGTTAGGAAGTTCTCTGTCATATTCCGAATACTTCATAATATTTGGACTTATCTGGAATATTTTACGAATATTCTTCTGAACGTCGACGGACCAGTTTTCCAGCAGCTATATATTTTTATCTTCTTCAAAATTGGTATCAATCCATGAGAAGTCTTGCAAAGTGTCCAACATGGAACTGTAGCTCTTGAAGTCTTCTATCACCTACTAAATTTCCAGAATATTTTGGAATTATACATAATTTTTGGTGAGTATTCTCCTGACAGACGATGAAGCAGTATTTATGCATAAATTCATCTTTTTACCTAAAAAACTTGTATTTCTTCTCAAATCATGATTAAACCTGAAATATCAAATACAACTACTCTAAGCCTGACAAATGTAATTTAAAGGGTTTAATTGTGTATAATTCATGTCTCATCACAACACAAGAAATTTGGGATACTATTAGGTCCATGGGAAAAAATAGATGCCCAGGACATGATGGTTTTCAAGTATAGTTCTATATCAAGTGTTGGAATGTGGTAGGCCCAAATGTTACCAACTTAGTGAGAAGTTCTTTGCAACTGGCCGTCTCCTGAGAAACTAAACGAAACCTTTATGTCTTTGGTCCCAAAATGCTCCAATCCACGCAGGGTCAAGGATTTTAGGCCGTTAAGCATATGCAATGTGACTTACAAAACTATTTCATCAATCTGGAGGGGTCAGTTGAAATAGCTCATTGAGTCTTTAATTAGTCCCGAGCAATCTGCATTTGTCTCCGATAGGAGCATCTTCGATAGCATCCCTATAGCCCAAGAATTTTATCATTCATTGTGGATCTCCCCGAAGACAAAGGCTCTCATCTTGGTTAAGGTAGATATCAAATCGGCTTATGACTCGGTCAAGTGGTCTTTTCTGAAGAAGGTGATGGAAACGATGGGCTTTTCGGCTACCTGGATTGGTTGGATCATGTCTTGCGTATGCACTCCACGCTTTGCCATGATTGTGAATGGGAGGATTTCGGGCCATTTTGATGCGCAGCGGGGCATCTGTCAAGGAATCCCCATCTCACCCTTTCTTTTCTTACTTATGCAGGAAACCTTTTCTTCTTGGCTCAAAAATTCTGCAAGTGGCCTAGTGGGGGTGAGTTTCCAGTGCGATGAGTTTGCCTTCACACACCTATTGTTCACAGATTGTTGTATTCTTGTGATGAAGGTTAGCGAGGAGGAGGCTCTAAAGATTTGTAACACCCTGGGTTTAATGCGGCAAATGGCAGGTCTTGGGATCAATGTGGATAAATCATCCATTCATTTCTCCATCGACACCGGTAGATGATCAACGACTATCCATCTGCAGACTTATGGGAATTGCTGAATCGCATGATTACCTCAAATACATTATAAGTTATGAAATATTCATAATTTGACTCCTTAATTTACCTTTGTTAGCCCGAGAGTGCTTGTATACGATAGTTTGTTAATTGATTTCAGGTTTAATGAAAATTTAAGATAGAAAATATAGAAAAAGACTATTATACTGAAAATACGTTGTTTCGCTGTTAGTTTGAAAACAATTCATCAAAATCTCCAGAAAATCCCTAAATTTCTGAAATACTGCTAGAAGACACTAAGATGAACAACTTTCATGTTGTAAGCTTCACAAAATTCCTTACAGAAGTTCAAGAATTATGAAGACGAAGTTTGCTGAGAAAAAACAATCTAGACTATCAATCGGTCATACTGATGATCGATCGATGAACAGTGACGATCGATCGGTCGGGCGGAAGTCCAAGTTTTAGAAAGATTAGAAATTGAATCCTAGCTGAAGTGCTATGGCTTTGGTCAAGTATACCTCTATAAAAATAGGTTTTCTTGCTAAAAATTGAGAATAATCAGAGAGAGAATAGAGAGAATTAGGCTTTATGAAGACGGCTGAGCCGCGGCGTGGATCGTTGGTATTCTTCATCCAATCTATGGCCTCAATTACACAGATGAGTAGCTATTTTTTTAACTTAGGGATCTTATGAAGCCTTAGGCTAATTTTTTGTATTCTTTAATTTAATCTTGTAATCTTCTCAAGATATGATCCTATGAATATGGCTTTTATTGTTAATAGAGTTGAAGGAACCAAGTTCCCTTGACATGCTTTCAGTCCTACATGATTTTTATGATTGATTATAGAGATTCATATGATGGTTTTCATGTGATTTATGATTTGCTATTGAGATAGGTTGTGCTAAGATCATTAGGAGTAGAATAAAGTAAGGTAGTTGTAGAATCGAAAACAACCAATAACAAGAAAAATAGGAGGGATTCATGCAAGCTTAAAATGTAGTGAGTTCATAATGTTTAGAGAAGGAGAAAGAGGATAACTGAAGAATACAGAAAGTGAAATTAAGGTGGATTGAGTAATAATCCCTAGGTATCTTTGTCATTGGTTTAACAACAACTTTTAATTGCTTTTCTTAGATAGCTTTAGTTAATTCAAACATATCATTACTTCTTTTGCTTAGATTTAAGGTTTTGAGAATTGATTTCAATCTTTACAGATAAATTCCCTGTGGTTCGACTTAGGACTTCATCGCTATTCTACCATATACTTTAGTGTTTGAATAAGGACTTACAATTTCTAAATTACGTTTTGCGTACGATTTAACGACACCGTTTCACGAGTGATCAATACCTGGGAGTGCCGATTGGAGGTGGAAGACTCAAAGCTGCTGACTTTAATGGCGCGGTGGAGAAGGTACAGAGACGACTAGCGGGCTGGCAGGTGATCAAATTTGCGGAAGCTGGAATTTTTACTCTGATCAAATCGATTCTATAGGCTACACCGATACACGATTGCAACAACGCATGTCCCAGCTTCAGTACTCCGTAACCCGGAGACTTTAGATTGTGACTTCCTCTGGTTTGAAAAGGGAGGTAGCAGTGCTAATCGGGTAGCTTGGGACAAGGTTTGTGCACCAAAAGAGAGGGGGTTTGGGTTTTTGCCAGTTAGACGTCTGGCAGCGCATGCTGAGGATATGTAGAGCATCAGATCTTCTTCTGAAAGGCAACTCTATTTGGGCTAGGATCGTAGGTGACAAGTATAGATGGTATGGGTGGTGTCCTGAAAACCCATCTGAATGATTCTCTATATTATGGTGCCATGTATGGGAAGTGGTTCAAGAACTTCATTCTGGCTTCCGTTGGTCTCCGACGGTGGGGAGTCACCTACATATTTTAAAGGATTGTTGGATAACTGATATTCCTTTATGTAAGCTTCCATATCTTTATCTCTCATATATTTGGCTTGAAGATGGGTGTTTGGAGGATCTTATGGAAGAAGGAGGGGCGTGGGACGTGGATGCCATCAATGATGTATGTTTCACCCTTCGCTTGTCGAGCTTGCATTGAGGTTGGTGGTTCGGACAGCTACGGAGAAGGATTCACATCGATGGATGTTCAGCTCTAATGGGTGTATCTCATTGTCCTCGGCATATAAATGGCTGGAAAGAGGCAACAACTAGCGTGTAGATGAGGAGACTCGAGCTGGGTGGTTAAACCTGTGGAAGATGCCGGCGAGACCAAGAGTGATCTTCTTTCTTTGGAAGTTCTTTCATACGAAAATACCAATTCTGAGTTTTCTATGGAGCTTTGGGGTTGTTTCCGAAATAGATTGACCAAGATGTCATCTTGTTCCGGAGACCATTGACCACCTATTTTTTGAATGTCATTACACTAGGGAGGTTTGGCGGGGGGTGGACAAAGTTTTTCATGGTCACAGTTTCTGCTCTTCTATGGATGATGATTGGCACCTTATTCTATTATCCTCCTCTAATAGCTGGTGTTTGATTGAGAAAACTGTCATGGGTTATATTTTGTGGTGGATTTGGAAAGCAAGAAATCAGCTTGTACATCAACAAGAAAGGCGTACAACCCAACAACCAATCAGTCATATTTGTTGGAAAATTAAAGAGTTTCTCGTTGCAAAGTGTAGGGGTGGAGACAAGCAAATAGGAGAGGAACCAACAACAAATCAGGAAGGCAGCTTCGTTAGAATTGATGCGGCTTTTGCAAGGGACATTGGATATTATGGGTTGGGTGTTTGTGCTTTTAATGCGAAAGGCAAGCTGCAATGGTCGCAAGGGGGTGGAGATCGTGCTTCCTTTGTGGTGAAAGCTGAGCTTCTAGCAATTGCAGCAGCTAGGGGTAAGCAAAACCGAATCAAATTAGTTCGGTTCATTCAGTTTGGTTTTTTCTGTTCTTCAGTTCGGTTCGGTTTTGACATGTATGAAAAGTTTGGGTTTTGATTCGAGTTCGTTTCATTAAAAAAAATTCGGGTCAGAACCGAAAAACTGAACTTTTCTATGTCTATGGTCTAACCCGTAACCCAGTCTAAGTTTCTAACTCATTAACCCATTAACCCAATAACCCGGACCACCAGGTCTAAGGTCTTTGTCATAAGCTCACTACCTCAATCACTCCTCCCAAGTCCCAATCCCAAAGTCACGATATGCCGATCCCTAACCCCTAAACGCCGCCGGCCTCCTTCCAAGCTCTCGCCGCATACCTCCTTCCAAGCTCTCCCCCGATCAGGCGATCCCTCTCTTCCAAGCTCACCCTCGATCTGGCGATCCCTCCCCCCTAACGGGAGCCCAACAACGCCAGCCTCCTTCCTTGAGCTCGACCTCGTCACCGGCCGCCCACCCAACCCGATCCACCCATTGCTACCCATAAGTGAAACTCTTTTTGCCCGTAACCAAGGGTGAAGGTCTCCATGGATATAGCAAGGGAAAATTTTTTAAAATAATCTTATTTTAATAAATTATTATTAAAATAACCCTCTCCAAAAACTATTTACCAATCTATGCCTCGTTTGGCCACGTCAGCGCCACGCTGGCGTGGCCTTTCATTTTTTACTCCCGCAGTCAAAGACGTAACTTCAAGTTACGTCTTCAATTGAAGACGTAACTTCGAGTTACGTCTTTGACCGTTGACCACAAAGTGCGCCGCGACCAAGTGCGGAGCCTAGAGACACGCCTATTAAGACGTAGCTCCAAGTTAGTCTCCATAAGAGACGTAACTGCAAGTTACGTCTTCATTTGAAGACTAACGACTTAAAGAGCCAAGTGTTAGTGTTATTAGTGGGGTTAGTATTAAAACGTAACTTCGAGTTACGTCTCTATTAATGGAGACGTAACTCCAAGTTACGTCTTCGACCGTTGACCACCAAGGAGACGTAACTTCAAGTTACGGTTTAATATAAAACACACAGTAACCCAACACTTGGTTATATTTGACACTCTGTGTACAAACATTCAACCAAACACAAAATTTGAAAATAAAACATCACAAACCAAACATCACAGACCAATCATCCACCCCAATTTCTGTACCCAATACATGATTACACCCACCCCATTCACATCTAAACGCAGTGCTTGTATAAATCAAAATCAAACGTCAAACATCGTTAATAATCAAACGTCAAAATCTCCAAGTTCTTTGTTTCTTCTTCGTTGACAACTTCTTTCTCCTCAACGACGGTCCAGCCTCCTCTCCCCCCATCGTAGCACCGATATCGATATTATGCTCAACATGTCCGATTGGATCCTCCTCTGTAGTGCCCATGACTGGATATGATGATGGTAAATCTTGAGATACCGGCATGTCATAGAAAGTAGTATGCTCGGTAGTCGGCTGCGACTGCTGTGAACTAACAGGAGCTCCGCCGCAAATCCGTAAATCCTCCATCATCGAGTAGAATACCGGTGCAAAACGATCGGCGAGCTCCTCCCCAGAACGACCTTGGCAGACAGTGTAACTGTCCTCGGCGGTGTCATACTGCAAGTTTAGACAATTTGATTAGATTAACACAATATAATATTTAATTATTAACAAAAAAAATATATTTACCATCTTTCGTAAAAGGTGTATGTTCGGCTGATGGACCATTCTGTCCTCCAATCTAGGCATACCGCCTGGTGATCCCCCAGTACCACTGCAAGTATGACTCAGCATCCTCACCATCGTCCACTGCACCGTCAATGACCCTATGGTGCCGCTCCTCCCATTGGGTGATATACTGGTGATGTGTAGTGACCCAGTTTGCAGTAGCATTGCCCCGACGGCTTGCACGTGATAGCCTCTCGGTCACCGGGGATGGTATCTCCTGTCGTAGCCCAAACTGCCGCATCACCCGTGGTGCCTCATGCATCTCCACTATATCGAAACATATGAGCGGCACATGACTCCTCCAAATAGCGAAACCCGCAGTACAGAGAGCCGGTAATTGTGCTAGACGCTGCGGTGTATATGGACACCACATAACCTACAAGTTTAAAATACAAAGTCGGTTAGATCACATGAACATTAAAGTAGTTAATAAAATCTTGGATCGTGAGCAATAATACCTGAGATGACAACTGTCTGTCCAGCTGCTCTCGGTAGTAGGCTAAGTAACGGCCATGCGGGTTTCCTCTACCGCTGTGTGGTGCTGTCCACCTGCATTGTATATCAAGAGTTAGATGTTAATGCTAACTAAACTTCAAAAAATATTTGTAAAAAATCAAAAATTCGTACTGGATTGCCAAGGGGCCTTCAATGATACGCATATCACGCTCCTCGGTCTGCTGTTGGGTAGCTAGCGGTCGTCGCGGCATTAGTTCAGGCCGTCCAATATGGAGGTGCTCCCATGACCAAATCTGTGATAACAACTTCATATTAGGTATAATATAAAATACTTAAAATAACTATATATAATATATAAATGACAAATCACCTGTAGCAGGTAAAGGCATCCAGAGATCTCATGCTTTCCTCCTTTTGAAGCTTTACATAACTCCCGAAAGAGATTTGCAAGGCAGGCCGCCCCCCAAGCATACTGTCCACATATATCCAAATCATGCAACAAAGGAAGGTACTTCATATGTACCTACAATTGAAAGACTATGTTAGTTAATCTAATAAATCGATAAATGAAACATGAATACGCAATTATACTTCCCCTGGAACCACTCGCGTCAGGTACTACTAAACAACCCAACACATATAGGATGTAGGCGCGCGTAGCCTGATATACGAACAGATCCGTGGCGTCTGGACCAATATGCCCGAAAGTAGCACGTAGCCACGACAACTCAAGCACAGCCGGTCGGCCCTCCTCGGGTACAGCACCGAGCAACTCCAAGCATATGTCATGCCAAATGCCTGCCGTGCTTCCTGAAACTACCGCCCCATCAACAGATAAACCCATCAATATCCCAACATCCTGCAGTGTGATCGTCATCTCCCCGTGTCGCAAGTGGAAAGTAGTAGTCTCTGGTCGCCACCGCTCCACTAGCGCTGTGATCAAATACCGATCCATCCGAATCGGCAGCAGTCTACTAACAACATAAAACCCTGAACGTCGAAGCAAGTCTATCTGACGCTCATCCACAATCGGCCAAGACTGCAAACGCAGTGAGTGCTCTGTACACTTAAGGCCGAGGTCATCGTCATCCTGTTTGTAAAACATAAAAGTTAGTAGGGGGCTTTTTTCAATAAAATATGAAGACGTAACTCCAAGTTACGTCTCTTATGGAGACGTAACTTGGAGCTACGTCTTAATAGGCGTGTCTCTAGGCTCCGCACTTGGTCGCGGCGCACTTTGTGGTCAACGGTCAAAAACGTAACTCGAAGTTACGTCTTCAATTGAAGACGTAACTCGAAGTTACGTCTTCAATTGAAGACGTAACTTGAAGTTACGTCTTCAATTGAAGACGTAACTTGAAGTTACGTCTTTGACTGCGGGAGTAAAAAATGAAAGGCCACGCCAGCGTGGCGCTGACGTGGCCAAACGAGGCATAGATCGGTAAATAGTTTTTGGAGAGGGTTATTTTAATAATAATTTATTAAAATAAGATTATTTTAAAAAATTTTCCTATAGCAAGAGGAGGGCTTTGAGAAACGAGAGGTTGAGAGGCATGGCGGTAGCACCGAACGCTTCTCTTAACGCCACCGCCATTGCCATTTGCAGGTGTAGCAGAAGACCCAGTGTAAGCCCTTTCCCTTTTGCATCTTATCCAGCGCTTCTTCTTCTTTTCTTTTTCCCCTGTGTCGATGATTCCTTGATTGATGTGTTTTGAGATGATAAGAAATTTTTTTTCATAAATATGCATATATGTTATCTCTACCTCTTGACAAACATGCACTCTTTCCCTTGTTCAGAAGGATCTGGGAACTTATCTATATTACAGTCCCTAATGTGACGGTCTATGGTAGAGATAACACATCGTGCTGCTTTATGCTCATTCAATGTGGGGAAAGTTCATGCATCTAACATTGCAAACATAGTTGATGTCCAGGTATGCTGATGTGCTGTCGCAGGCACTCAAAAATAAAACCAATACACCTTAAGATAAATGTAGTAGTGCGAGTACGAGTCGATCCCACGAAGAGTGTTTAGCCTAGTTTTGTTCTTAGTGAACAAAGATGGGGGGTTTTAAACGTGACGAAAACAGTAAAGAAATAATCTAAAGCGAAGAATTGAATTAAATCAAGAGAACAAACCTTGGTCTGAGTCAACATCCATCATCGGAATCCAACAACTGATCATCGATGCAAGTATCAATCAATTCATACCATGAATATTCACCGTTCGAATTAAATTCGAATCTCTCCTCAATCATAGTTAATTAGAAACAGCGATCTAATCAACCCTAACTACTAAACAACCTAAGACACGCGCTGTAGATTTAATCCAGTAGCAGCCTTAAGAATAGGGAGATCGATGAAGCTAAACAACACAAGCACAAGCGGTTGCATTTAATTTAGTCGAATATTCTTCCTAAGATCTATTAATCTCTGAAACGCAGTAGATTATTAAACCCTAGTTGCTTCGCAGATTAGAGGGATCAAACAATCCCGGATTTGATATCAAACCTAACAGTAGATCACCATGAATAACAAACTAGTAGGCCTCCTAGCAATTAGACAAGATAATCATGAAGATTTAATCTCAGAAGAACATCCAATACTCATGTATAAACTGAACAATAAAAATAGATTAGATCTCACAGTTTCATTGATTCCGAGGTTTCAGTTTCCTCGACCAAGGATCAAGATTTAGCCACGCAGGGCCATCGAGAACAATCCTCCAAAATATTCCATAAAGCAAGGGAAAACCTAAAAAAATATTAAAGAGTAGAAAGGGCAGCCAAAAGTGTCTAGGAATCCCCCCTCAAACCCTAGAAAGAGTCCTATTTATAGCCTTAAGTGTATCCATCCTCGGATTAGATCAAAACCGTTGATTTTCTTCACTGGGAAAGTCGGATCGATCCAACTATGGGTGTCGGATCGATCCATTGAGTAAAAATCGTTAATTTCTGGCTTCACCCGGGTCCGATCGATCGGACTTTAGGTGTCGGATCGATCGGACTCCTATAGGATGGATGGAGGGATCGATCGGACTGTGTATATCTGAAAAGTATACGCTCTGTCAGGTTTCTGCATAGTCGGATCGATCGGACTCGGGGTGTCGGATCGATCTGACTTTCCAGCGTATTTACTGTTCTGCCATCCAGATTGCGCCATCGGTACTAAAATTGCCGTAACTTCTTATAGGAAACTCGGAATCACAAACCGTAAAATTCTTCAGAAACTAGACTTCAAGAGCTTTCCAACCATATATGGCACATCATCTGGTTCTTCATGAGCAGGTACAGATTAATCTTTAAAGTTGATCCATATACTCTTTTCAGCTTCTTTTCGAACTTAAGGACTTCAATTGCATCCTAAATCAAAATATAAGAATAATGAGTGCATTTAAGTACCAAATAAGCACATGAGACTAAGTATTAAGGGATAAAAATATAACATTATCCATCATCATCATATGCATATACTTTCTTCTTGTCATGAACTTGACAAGAACTAATGCTGGGGAAAGCTCTTTTACCAAGGGATTTATTATTATGTAATGTAGGTTATTTTATCATTTCATTTAGTATTAATGATGATAGGAATTGATTCACAAGTTTCTTAACCTGTGAATCAATGTTTTTCTATGTTGGAGTTGAACTCCTTTGGAATCAAAGAAACATGTCATGAATTGAAGTGTATTTGATAGTTGATACTGCCATGAAGTCTATATTGGATTGGAAACTTTGGTTCAATTCGGTTCTATATTGGATTGGAAGTTCCTTAACCTGTGAATCGATGTGTTTCTATGTTTTATTATTATTATTTTACTTCAGTATTCAATTCGATTCAAATATTGGATTGGAATTTCGGTTCGGTTCGGTTCCATTAATCTGGAACCAAAAAGTTCGGTTCAGTACGGTTAGTAATAGAGTTCGGTTCGGTTCGGTTCCGAATTATTTAGAACTGAACAATTTCGGTTCGGTTCGGTTCTTATGTAAGTTCGGTTCAATTTGGTTCTTTAAAAATTGGACCGAAAAAATTCGGTTCTTAGGTGATGGACCGAGAACCGAACGAATAACCAAAATGCTCACCCCTAGCAGCAGCAGTGAAGATGGCGAAGGGGCGTGGTCTGAGAAATATAATTAATGAGTAGATTCGAAAATGGCTCTGGGATTTATTAAATGTGATCTTGCTTGCTCGCAAGAGATTTATGTTGGATTTAAGGCTTTTAATAAGGCCCAAACTCCTTGGATGAAGGAGTGGGCTATGCCTTAAAAGTAGGTGTTGAATCAAATGGGCCCGCTAACGGCCAGTTTAGAGAGCCATATGAAGCCCATATGAGTGTGTGTGTAAATATTTAAGGGGCATTTGGTTGCTTGAATCGTTGGTGCACCCTAATCATGGGATGCATGCATCGGCCATTCGATGTTTCTGTTTGGTTTTTCGTTTGGGATAATTTGACGCAACCTATCCCATGTTTAAGCTGGAAGGGAGGATCCGACGGCTGAGAACCCGCCGGGGTAGGATCCGCGGAAAGGGGACCTCATTGCAGCTCACGACCAAGGGAGGAGGGGTCGTGGGACGCCAGGGAGTCGATCCACCGGGTCGGATGAAGCCGTTGGGCTTTGTAGGTGGTGGATCCGAGACGGGGCGGCGGCGATGCTTTGGAGGGGACGAAGACGCGAGCAAGGGAGGTGGTCGGCGAATCTCACCTGGGAACGGCCGGAGAAGGATCGTCGATCAACGAGATGACCGGATCTGAAACTAGACGGGGTTGAGAAGGCCGGAGGTGGAGTCCTCATTGGAGTGGGTTCGTCGGTGAAGAGCTCGGGAGATGCCGGGGAACTGGGAGAGACGGTGTCGATGATGAAGGGTCAGTGTCGGGTTCCGATGGGGGTTTGAACTCGTGGACGGAGTCTTCATGCGGTGTGGAGTCGTCGGGGAGCGCCGGAACCGGAGTAGACGGAGGACATCAACGATGGCGGAGCGTGGACAGAGGCCACTGGTAGCTGGAAGAGTGGCGTCGGTGCAGGGGTGGACGGGGCTCAGCGAGGATGATGAGCTCACGATGGCCAAGACGACGAGCTCACGATGCACCGTGAGGGTGCATCGTATGATGGTCGTTTCATACGATGCGCAATTTCAACACTGAATGCATCGTATGATGAAAATTTCATTCGATGTGCGTGTGAACCAAACACGCGATCAATGTATCAGGGTGCATCGCGTGATGCGATGCACCCTGGTCCACGCTAACCAAATAGACCATGTCACACATTGCTTGGGACAAGAACATTACTCTAGTTTATATAGAGCATTGTGCATCTATAGTTTGAACATGTATGAGAACTAGAGAGAGGCACACACATGTGTGCGCGCGTGTGCCACCGGCCACCCACCTTCGACCAACCGGCCGCTGGATCGGCGCCGGCGATGGTGATGTGTGCGTCCATGTGGGCCTCATGTATATGCCACACGTGTGTTTTTGTCTACGTGGCAGGTGACTGTTCATCTTCTGAACAATCATAAGTGGGCTGAGCCACATTGAGTGAGCCATTAATTCACCAAAAGTGGGTTGAGTCAGTTATGACTCTTGGTCTCCCCATGATGCCCATGATTGGGTAGTTATGGATGATGTGGCAGCCCATGTTCTCCTAGGTGGTTGTTACTATTGATGTGGCATCTGTTCAGCTCTCAACTAAGTGGTTGTTACTGGTGATGTGGCAAAGTGGCAGCCCATGATAGGGCAGTTGTTGATGATGTGGCAACAGTTACTAAGGACGTTCTGAGTCTCTTCACCTCCCCACTAAGTGCTTGATCAACTACCCTAGCTAGCCTATAAATAGGACCCCATACCAGCCATTTTAGAGCTAGTTCATGCATTCACCTTTCACCACACCACTTCCACAATAGATGATCCTGATTGAGAGTATTGTATCATCTTGGAGCTCGAAGGGTGATCAAACGGCCGACTTCCCTCCAATCACGGTGAATCGTTATACCCTATGAGCTTTTTATCTAAAGAACCAGAACCAAGGGGTGGTGGGCAAATAGAGCTTAAGGGCACAGTGTAGCACACTGGCCTCAATCAAGCGAATCTTCTTCATCAGTGTTGTCTTCCTCCTATTTTATTCTTTTTCCGGATTAACAGTACGTGAAGTTTGTTCGTTTTGTTAAAACCGATTGTAAAGGATTCCTTGCTACTATTAATAAAAAGCAAGGGTCCTACTTCTTCTATCCAAAAATTTATACATTTCTCAAGGTTATATGATGGGAGTTTAATCACACTTGGTGCACCCTCTTTGTTCACATCCCTCGCTTGGACAATACAGCAGCCGATGGCGTGGCCAAACAAGCTCTTTCTGATTTTCTGATGAATGCCCAGAACTCGGTGAGGTCTAGCTGATGGTTGCTGCTTATGTTTTGGTTGTTTTGCTGCTGGATTGTGCCTCTTTTGTTTTGTTGCCGGCCATTGTTTGGGTTTTAGTAGTTTGACTTTGATGTTTGGTGGTGCTACTCAGATGTTTGAATCTGAGCTGCTATTAAGAACTCTTTGTTTGGGTTCTTTTGTAGTGTGATCCTATTGTACTCTGTTTTTGGTTTAGCCTTGAGCTTATCTAATAATTAAAAAAAAGGGGAAAATTGGGGCTTAGTTACTTTTTGTGGAAATAAATTAGCCTTTGGTCCATCCTAGTTTTTTTAAGGTGATTAGTCCACTTATGATTATATACAACTGCTTTAATTCCAAGAATGACATAAATGGCGTTCGTGTAGATCCGACGGCTGAGAATTGCCGAAGCTGGATCAATGGCGAAATGGGTTCACCATACAACTGCGAAGGAACAGGAGAGATTGTAGTCCTCTGGGGAGTTGATCCTACGGGTTGGATCGCCGGATCAGTTGTTGGAGACGGTGGATTTGAGGTGACGACAGCGGTGGGTATTGAAATGAAGAAGAGGGCGGCCTTTGGCCGGCTGCGAGAGAGGGTGTTGCGCCGTCGGGGAAGGGCGGTGAGAGGTCATAAGACCTCGTGGGGTGGCAGCTACGTTATGGGTTCCGACGATGGGCGTGGCCCTCGAGCGGGTTTTGGAGGTCGGTGACGGGATGAGAGAGAGATCGGTGGAAGATAGGGCGCTCGGGAAGAGGTGGTGTGGCGGTGACGATCGGTTGGCCAGTGGTAATTGATGCAAGTGGTGGGAGAGCTGGTCCGTGCCGTGATCATGAAAGGACGGAAGGGGGAGGAGATAAGGGGGGAAATGGTGGAGAATAGTTGAAATAAGGGGGGAAATAGGAGAAATATGGGGGGAAATCAGGGAAAATATGAGAAAATAGAAAGTGTACATTAAGTGACTTACAATAGAAAGTGTAGAAGGAGAGGCGGCGAAGCAGCAGAAAATGGATAGTTGATAATGGATAGTTGAAAATGACACAATTTGAGAGGCCGCAATCAATTTGGGCTCGATCGGAAGGTACATTGGGCTAAGCCTTTAGAAATGGCTAGGTTTAAAGGAGATTGGGTTGGAATAGGCTCGAAATCAAACTTGGCTTGAAAGTAAGCAAGCCATACTTGATCACCAATTTTAGGCCGAAAAATAATTTCAAGCTCGACTCGTTTACACCCCTAATGGCGGGGAAGGAGGGGTTGTGAATAAGCAGCGGAAGGTGGATAGTGAAAAATGGATAGAGGAAAGTGGATAGTGAAAAGTGCCACAATTTGGGGACTGCGATCAATTTGGGCTCGAGCGAAAGGTTAATTGGACTAAGAGCTTTAGAAATTACTAGGTTTAAAGGAGACTGGGCTGGAATACGCTCGAAATCAAATTTGACTCAAAAGTAAGCAAGCCAAGTTTGATCAACAATTTTAGGCTAGAAAGTGGATAGTGGATAGTAGATAGTGAATAGTGGAAAGTGACAATTTGGGGGCATGTGATAAGTGCATGAAAGTACACTCTAAGAAGTCTTATAATCATCTTAATTGTTAAATTCTTCAACCTTAATCAACCTCTTCAGTACTATTTTTACACTTATATGTTGCTTCACAAAGATTGGTTGAAAAATGCAGAAAATTGGAATTAAAAGGAGCAAAGAAGCTAAAATGATTACATGGGTCAACTTGGAAGATTAAACTGTACCTTCTCTGAAGAACCAGATGATGTGCCATATATAATTGGAAAGCTCTTGAAGTCTAGTTTCTGGCGAATTTAACGGTTCGTGATTCTAAGTTTTCTAGAAGAAGTTATAGTATTTTTAGTACCAATGACACAGTGCTGAATGAATAGTGACGGTCGACCGTCGCATCATCGGCGAGATCGACCGTCGCATCATCGGCGAGATCGACCGTCGCATCATCGGCGAGATCGACCGTTGCGCTCTGGTCGACCGTTGCATCATCCACGAGATCGACCGTGAGCCACTGTCAAGAAAAATACTTCTCAGGGTCGATGCGAAGATCGACCGCTGCTTTTCCAAATAAATTTGTAGAGTTGGCGGTCGATCGCTTGATCGACTGCGAGTGTAAATAGGAAATCGGACCTAACCCGAGTTCAAGACTTTTGGAGCCCGTAAATAGGATATTTAGGGTTATCAAAAAGTGGTTTTTTGAGGACTTCCATGAGGACTTTTCTAGAGCATCTGGAGGAGAGGAAGCGGCGTTAGGGTTTTGTTTTCTTCGTGTTTCTTTCTTTATTTTTCCTTGAACACTTGTGTCGTCTTCATGATGAACATGAGTGACTAGTTTCTTTTCTAAGGTACCAATGTAGCCTAACAGAATCATTCTATGTTATTGAATCATGTTTATTTAATCAGTTTATATTTCTTGTTTCATTCATTATTATAACTGAGATCTTAAATACTTATATCTAGCCAATAGAAGTATTATAGATCCTTTTGGGTGAGATTGGACGATGGTTCATTCCCTAATCTTGCAGGATCTATGAATGAATGAGTTTATGTCGAAGCCGGGCTCAAGCTAAGACAATTCTTGGTTCATAATTGTTCTTCAGAGTTTAATGGATTCTTGATTGACACTTAGCTATGGGTTCATTAGCAAGAGTTAATTGAGGGTATTTGGTGAAGACCGCAGCCGAACGGATCATCATACCGGAAGAACGAACCCATGGAATTAAACTGAGATTTTGTTGATTCAATGCATAGAATGAGGATGTTATGGTGAAATCGAAACTTTAGTCTTCATCCATTATATTTCCATCTTCTAATTTCGTTATTAGATCTTCTATTTTCGGTACTTCTTATTTCTTACTTTACCTTCCTTATTTTCTCTCTTCTCTGTTCTTTAGCGTTTTACTCTAATAATATTTACAAATCTCTGTGGGTACGATACTCGTCTTGCTGCTATGCTAACCACACCGATTCGTATACTTGCGAGATATAAAATTTAGGAGTTTTTACACTTTGATACCCTGTAATTTAGTGTAATGACAGTTTACTACCCTATAGTTTTAAAAATTTTCTTTACTACCTTACATTTTATTTAACGGCGCGATTTAGGGCCTACCCCTAGACGGCGTTATCTCTCTTGATGGAAAACCGCTCACGTGTCAAGTATTTTGCATTTTGATACCCTGTAGTTTATTGTAATGACAGTTTACTACCCTATAGTTTGAAAAATACACTTTACTACCCTACATTTTATGCGACGGTGTGATTTAGGGTTTGAGCCCAAACGGCGTTATCGTGAAGTTTGAAAGCTGCATTTTGAGCTAGACGGCTGAAGCGACGGTCCATGAATGGATCGACGATGGATGCATCATTTCCTCATAGAGGCTGACAGTCGATGCGATAGTAGATGCGTCCAATCGACCATGAAGTTTGAAAGTTGTATTTTGAGCTAGACGGCTGAAACGACGAGCGATATATGGATTGACCTTGGATGCATCATGTCGCGCCCTGACCCGCGTAGGCCCAACCGGGCCGGGCGACGTGAACCGGAACCTAACCTACTGTGGAAATTTTGGCGATGTTTCCCTCTAATCGTAGTGGTCTCCCTAGCAATTCATAATCATCCTGTATTATACAAATATTCACAAACCTCAAACACTGAACTGGATATAATATAAATCCTCAAAACAGGGAAATTATACATTTAACACTCCCGTATGAGACTATCTATAGCAAAAGGGTAAAACTGAGATCGCCGCTCCTCAAGCACCGCCAGACGCCACCACGTCACCAAACGCCTGCCCGGTAGGGGCGACCGAAGAATAGCTAGCGCCAGCACCTGTAAAACGCAGCCCGGGTAGGAGTGAGCACTAAACTCAGCAGGAACACTACACTACGACACTCACAATCAAGGGAACACAACAGTGCCGCCCCCAAGTCTATCCTAGGTATATACAAGGGTCCCATAACCCTACCGGAAGCCCGTGAACGCAGGCCCAAAACACTGCATACTCTCAACAGGACACGGAACACTATTTGGCGGGCAAGGACACCGCTAGGCAGGCACTCCTCCCAAGAGTTTAAGAACACAGGCCCAAATCCTACCGTCGCATAAAATATAGGGTAGTAAAGTACATATTTCAAACTATAGGGTAGTAAACTGCCATTACACTAAACTACATGGTATTAAAATGCAAAATGCTTGACACGTGAGCGGCTTTCCGTCTAGAGAGATAACGCTGTCTAGAGGCTGGCCTTAAATCACGTTGTTACATTAAATGTAAGATAGTAAACAAAATTTTTAAAACTATAGGGTAGTAAACTGTCATTACACTAAACTACAGGGTATCAAAATATAAAAACCCCTAAAATTTATTCATCAAGCTGCGTTTGATTGAAAACTAATTTCAAGCCTAGCTTGATTAGAACCAGGCTCGATCAAGTTCGGCTTGTTTACACCCCTAAGAACGAAGAATGAGGGGTGGTGAATAAATAACGGAAAGTGGATAGCGGATAGTGGTTTGAGAGAAAATGATATCAAATCGTATTTCATTAATTAAAAAAAAGAAAACAACATCAGGAAACCTCTAGACAAAGAGATATGGCATGAAGGGAACACGGTGATTAATGTGGTGGACATGGACATTAGATACGCCCCTTATTAGCACGAGAAAGCTTCGGTGCTTAAGCTTCGAATCTTCAGCATGGGGACTTTGCTGTCGACCAGGCCTTCCATGAAGGACATGCTCGACATCCTGCGCCAGTGTAGGAGATTGGCCACCGGGGAGGAGAAACTCGTCGGAGAGCACGATGAGCTTGAGGACATCAGAGACGCCTCTTATGTTCACATAGGATATGCACGTTTCTAGGAGCAGTGGACGATCTTGCCAGATCTGAAGTCGGCGATGCGGATCTTGTCAACGGTGGTGGCGAGGAGGTTGGCGGGCTTGAGGTCGCGGTGGGCAATGTGGTTGGTGTGGAGGTAACCGAGGCCTTTGAGAACTTGGCGGGCAATGGAGGCAATGGGCCACGACGACGGAGGATGGCTTCGAGGGATCCGGCATCGGCGTACTCAATGAG
Organism: Narthecium ossifragum; assembly: GCA_963920575.1. NCBI lineage: Eukaryota > Viridiplantae > Streptophyta > Magnoliopsida > Dioscoreales > Nartheciaceae > Narthecium > Narthecium ossifragum. The sequence goes on along the minus strand of OY986974.1, from coordinate 7,316,211 downwards.
TTGGTCATCGGAGGAGGAAGGGATGGCGTGGTGGAGGTGGAGGATGGCGGAGTGGTCGGTGCAGCGGAGGAGAACGCGTGCCCCAGATCTCGTCGGAGGAGAATGTGAGGAGAACGAGTGCTAGAACACGTGCGCAAGATAGAGGGGGCATTTAGGTCTTTTGCATAGCAAAATGGACTAAACGCTTTAAGAAAAGGGTGTGGCTATCCGCACTACAAAATAAACTCAATACACCACAAAAATTAATTTTTGAAAAAAAAATATAAAAATCCTAAACTACCCCCCTCCCTCTTCCGACCTCTCTCCCGGCGACATCGGCAGCCTCCCTCCCTCTTCCCTCTCTCTCTCCCGGCGGCGGCGGCCTCCCTCCCTCTTCCCTCTCTCTCTCTCTCGGCGGCGACAGCGGCGGCCTCCCTCCCTCTTCCCTCTCTCTCTCTCTCTCTCCCGGTGGCGCCGGCCTCCCTCTTCCCTCTCTCTCTCTCTCTCCCGGCGGCACCAGCCTCCCTCTTCCCCCCCCCTCCTCGCCTTCTCTCTCTCCCGCGGCCGGCCGCCCTCCTCTCTCCGCGGCCGGCCGCCCTCTCTTTCCCCCCACCTCTCTCTCGCCTTCTCTCTCTCCCGCCTCCCTCTTCCCTCTTCCTCTCGCCTTCTCTCTCGCTCGCGGCCGGCCGGCCTCCTCTCTCCCGCGGCTGGCCGCCCTCCCTCTGCCCCCCTCCCTTTCTCTCCCGCAGTCGGCCGCCCGCCCTTTCCCCCCCCTCTATCTCGCCTTTCTCTCTCTCACGCCTCCCTCTTCCCTCTTCCCTCTTCCTCTCACCTTATCTCTCTCTCGCGGCCGGCCGGCCTCCTCTTTCCCGCGGCCGGCCGCCCTCCACTCTTCCCCCCCTCCCTTTCTCTCCCGCGGCCGACCGGCCTCCTCTCTCCCGCAGCCGGCTGCCCTCCCTTTCCCCCCTCTCTCTCGCCTTCTCTCTCTTCTTCTCCCTCTTCCTTCTTCTCTCTCGCAGCCGGCCGGCCTTCCTCTTCCCCCCCTCCTCTCTCCCGCGGCTGGTGGTGACTGCCGGGGTGGAGAGGTGGTGGAGGACCGGCGATGGCTGCCGATGTCGCCGGGAGAGAGAGGTCGGGAGAGAGAGGGGGGTAGTTTAGGATTTTTATTTTTTTTTCCAAAAAATAATTTCTGTGGTGTATTGAGTTTATTTTGTGGTGTGGATAGCCACAGCCTTAAGAAAATAGCACGTGCAGTTTAAGCCATACCAAATTAAAATTTGGTAGCTGGTGTGAAATCTATCGCCCCTCCTAAAAAATAGAGGAAAAAAAAACATCTTTCAGGAAACACATGTGGTTGCTCCTGAAACCCAGATTATGATAAAGGTCACTTACAACCATGTGGTTGGTCCGAGGTGAGTTTTGTTTAGATCATACCATTGTTTCTATACTACTATCATACCAAGTAACAGATGAGATCTATTTAGATCTCAACCTGAGATCATTCTTATCATAATCCAAGTCAATATTTTATTAAAGATCTTGACCGTTAGATGAGATCTAAACAGATCTCATCCGTTAGTATGATGATAACATGGAAACAACGGTATAACCCAAACAGGACTCGTCCAAGGTCTATGCTTATTGCTCGATCCAAATGATGCTTTTTCTGATCACATGCTTCACTAGTCATATGCCCCAATGTGCCGGCGGAGGATCAACGGTGAAACCTCGTCGTCGGCAGCCAAGAAAAGTGGAAGAGAGATCGTGGATGACCAAGAAGTCTTCCTGTGGTGTCCGATCGTGAGATTGGGCCCTGTACGTGACACAACGGCGGCAGGCGGCGCGGTGGTTGCCGGCGTCCTTGAACGGTTGCTAAGGAGCGGGTTCCGAGGGCCGTGAAGGGCAGAGGAGGTCGGGGTTGAGGATGGGGAAGTATTTGGTGGAGTTTTGGAGTGGTTTGGAGGCGCAGGGTGGCCGGATCGAAGGTAGTCGGTGGTGGAGGGTTTGGGTGGAATTCGCCGGCGTCGGTGGAGACGGTGTTGGAGGTGGAGGATGTTGTAGGTAGATATGGTAGGTGATGGAGGGGAGATTGGTGGTGGTTTGGGAGAACGGGGGTGGTCGGAGAGGTGGCGATGGACGGTGGAAGAAGTTGGCTCGGGGTGAGATGGGGCGGAGCCGGATAAAGCTGGGACGATGATGTCCCGGCTTGGTGGTGAGCCGCGAGCGAGCCGAGGGTGAGCCGCCGGGAGGAGAGAGGAGAGAGGAGAGAGAAAAGGCTGGAAAATAGGGAGAAAGGCAAGGAAAAATATAGGAAAATTTGGGAAGATATGGATAGAGGTGGAGAATAAGATAACTTGGAGGAAGTATTGACATAAGGAAGCACCATATCTAGGCTCCGTTTGGTCGTGCGTTGTGTTTTTTATGACCGTGGTGAGGTGTGGTGTGTTTGTAAACTGTGGTGAGGTGCGGTGCAGTAACGACTCCAAAACTATTTGGTATGACAAGTTAATAACTGTGGCAGAAAAGTGTGTTCATGTAAATTATTGTTTGGGTGTGCGTTTATTTTCAAATGTACAGTGTAAAATATTAGTTTGTTATTTTGTTTCTGTGTTTGTTACGCCGCAGCCAATGTGTGGTCAAATGGAAGGACCTATAAACTGCTTCGTCTCTGATGCTGTTTTGAAGTGGTCCCCACCAGTCTGCTATTATTCCCAAACGGGATTTTTGTGAACGCGGCTGTGTTCGGTCCAAAAAAAAGTGCGTTTGGAAAGCATGAACGCACACCCAAACGGCCCCCTAATACGACTCAAATAACGGATAAAGATTTGGAAGCAACAAGTATTGACATAAGGAAGCAAGTTCAGACCGAGTATAAATCCACCGAACAGATGGGTGCTCTTTATCATAGCATGGACCCTTAGCCCTTGTTTGGCAACGGGGTTAAGGGGATTACCTCCATTTTATCCCTATTTTTTCACCAAACACCAAAACAATGATTACGATGTTACTACTATTCAACCTACTACATTCCTCTCTACTTTTTCTTACCCCCACTTTTTCTAACCCCATATTCCCCTTAACCCCCTTAATCCTAACCCCAAACCAAACGGGGGCTTAAGACTCCAACTACAACTAGGGCTCTCTTGGACTTAACCATACCTAATAGGACTTAAATAAAAGATAAAGATTTGAAAAATAAAGTGATAAAAGCTAATAAAACTCTAATAAAGCAGTAATTTTCTAAATTAGGATAAGTGTGGGAAACCCTTCTTGGAGTTGGACTTGAGGTGGGACCCACTGGCTTGCCGCCCAATTCAAGGGGGGTTGGACCTAGTCAGCCTGATTTGGCTTAGGTCGGTCAAGTCGAGTCGGGTCTAGTCTTGAGATGGCTTGATCTGTGAGCTTCTGGATTCGAGTCTGATGAACTCGTCCATTGGATTGAGTCGAGTCTAACGCGCTCATAATACAAACATGCGGGTCCTAATTCAGATTTGGCTGCAACGACTGATTACCTGTTCACATTTACATGATCATGTTTAAAGGGAGCTAGACACAGGTGCCTTATTTTGTAGAAATTATAGAAGGTACTTTATAGGATATTTATCTTCTGAGTGAGTAATAGGCTGAACTAATTAAGAAAATAAGAAAATAAGCAATTCACATACCGCATGTTGATTTCGGAAGAGCTTTTGACCTCTAGCATGGGCATCACGAGTTAAGGCTGCTTTTCCCATCCTAGGCTCCAACTTGTGAGCTCAACATTAGATGCAACAAGTATTTTCCACTGAGATATTCGCTTGTAAAGAGTACCTTTACAATTAAAAATCAAAAATCAAATCTGTTATCCATTGTCAAACTGGAAATCTAAATTTGTTATCCACTCAGACCGAGCACCCATGCAACAAGTATTGACATAAGGAAGCAAGTTCAGACCGAGCACCCCATACCTAGACTTGGCCCAAATCGCCTAGAATTAAAACTAGGCTAAATTTCACATTTAGTACTGTAAAATATACTAACTACATATTTAGTACCTTAATTTTTGATAATTACAAATTTGATACCTCAAGTATCAATACCGTAACAATTTGATCAACAGCTCGAACGGCGTTAAAATGTTGACGGAAAACTGGTCACGAGACTTGCACGTGACCAGTGTTAGTGCAAGCCCTGGCCAAAGACCCATCGTCAGCTTACCTTTCCGGCAGCGACTGGCAACCACCGTCCACCCCTCTTCCTCCGTTCCAACACCACCGCTCGGAGCAAAACCCGGAGGACCAGCAGAGACAGATCCCTCAACAGCAGAGGCACCCCCTCCCTCCTTCACAGATCGCTCACCCCTCCTTCGCAAAGGCAGAGCAGCAAAACCCGGGAGTCTACCAGCAGAGGCAGAGGGTTTTGCTCCTCTCATTTTGCTCCAGGCGGTGAGGACCAGCAGAGGCAGATCTCCCCTCCTTCGTAGATCCCTCACCAGCGTCCACCCCATACATCTGAGCCTTAGCCCAGCGCTCCTCCCGCTCAGCCTGATCGGCCCGCCACTGCAGGCGGTCGACCTCATCGGGTAGCGACGCCCGCACAATCTCTTCAAGTTGGCGAGAGAGTTCAGCCTCCACCTCAACGATGCGGGCGCGGGCGACATCAATGGCCTCATGGTCGGGGTGATCCCTGAGCATGTGGAGCACGGAGCGGGTCTGCACAACCTCGGTGACTGAGTTCCCCAAGGAGGCGAGGAGGTCCGGGCGGGGTGCTGGATCCGAAGGGCACAGAGGGCCTCGACTGCGACAGAGCTCAGGACCGAGAGGAGCCGTCGGGGTTAATGGCGGACCGGGTTAATGTCCGCCATGACCTCTCCACGCTGAAGAATTTCCCTGGATCGTTCTGGAGTGGTTTGTTTGATTCCCGCGTTGGCCGCACCACCTGGCCTTATGGCTCCGGCATGTGGAGCAAGGAGTGGATGGGCTCCGGGGTTAATGGCGGACGGGGTTAATGTCCGCCACGACCTCTCCGCGCTGAAGAAGTTCCCCGGATCATACTGGCGTGGTTTGTTTGATTCCCGCGTTGGCCGCAGAAGATGGAGCTCGTCGGAAAGGGTGGTCGTCGGAGAAGATGGAGCTCGCCAAAAAACCACGTTCGTGACGCGAGAACCCAGCAAAACCGCTCACGTGATATCACGTGAGCGGAATACCGTCAACTGAGTTGAACAACATCTGACGGTAGGTACTATATTGATACCTTAAGATACTTGATGTACCAAATTTATAATTATCAAAAATTAAGATACTAAATATGTAGTTACTATATTTTACAGGTATCAAATATGAAATTTAGCCTTAAACTAAACCATTCCAAATCAGACCATCAGACAAAGAAATAGCCCAAACATGAACCGAGTTGAAGAACACGTAAAAGATTGATCTATGCTAACAAACTTCTCCTTTCATCAACCGAGCTACTTCATGTCTGTCTGTATGCAATCATTTGCATAGAGATTGATTAGGCTTAGCAAGATCTATTGTCTTCCTGAGTGACCTGGCTACATAGAAACGTATCTTTGGCGAACCGTTACTTAGCTAAACAGTGACTACTTATAAGCTACAAGAAAGAGCTGTTCTCTGGGAGTCCTGGTTACGTCATACCGTTGTTTTCATACTACCATCACACCAACAGATGATATCTATTTAGATCTCATCCAACGGTTCATATCGTTAATAAAATACTGACTTGAACAGTATGATCCAAACAGGACTCATTCTCTGGTACAAGTATACATGCTTTCAATTTTACAAACCGATTGTTCCAACCCAACAGATGTCCACTAAACCAACTATTTCATTACATCTACCGTTCAGAAATTTTGAATGATATACTCTACTGATAGAAACAGTGGAAGAAAAGAAAAGAAAAGAAAAAAACAAAGAACATGCAGCAATCTATTCGTGTTGAAAGCCAAACTCGTGGAGGAAAAAAGATACTGGTCCAAGTAGTCGGTAAAGACTGATCGCATCATCGCTAAGGATCTGCTCCTGGAGTTTCATGTGCATCTATGCTCTTCTCCAGGGACCTCAATGAAACAAACGGGGCATGCCTGCATGAGAAGGAAAAACACTTTCAGACGACAAAGATAGACGTGATGTGACTATAAACATTTATGAGTGATTGGCTCTCATCTTACCTTGTTTATGCTAAGCCACCTTGCCACACACCCTGCATGGTACACATGCTTGCATGGAAGAATCATCTGTTTATCCCCTCTTTTGTAGTCCATTTGGCAGATCACACACCTGATTCCAAGCCAATACAGCAGAAGTTTATAATTTGGTTTCTGGATAAGCAGATTTTAACAACATCTGCTGTGAAACTGACTATGTCGATCGATTAGTTAGACCACTGTGAATAGATAGAAAAAAAGAAGTAAGGTGAATACTGGGCGGCATTGGCCTTGCAATGCCATCAAGTGGTAAGCTCCTCTCTTATGAAGAGGCTTTTTCCTATCTGCTATCATGTGAAATTATGGCAATGGTAAGTTCCTATGTCAGATGAGGTTTTTCCCTATCTGCCATCATGTGAAATTGAATCCGGTTAATTCACCAAACCTGAACCTCACCAGCTAATGTTACTCAAGATGTCAAGTAACAAATTTAAACAAAATTTTAATTATCTCAAACCTCCATCATAGGAACTTTAACTAAAGTTGATTGACTACAATTAAGGTTTTACATCAATATGTTTCTCATATTATTGCTTAAGAAAACAGTGAAAGAGCAATGATTTCTGATATCTTCACTTCAGATTTTCGTTTTAAAAAGAACATGCCAACTTGAAACGACTCCACTCAATTTTGAGAAATTCAGTGATCAACAGAAATAATCATGCAAAATAATTAGGCCAACATCCGCCCTTGGTGAATTTGCCCCAAATCCCTATCCAAGACAAGTTTGGGATATGAGAGCACATACGTATGCAAAAAACATAATGGTCAAATGCAGGATGGGAAGACATATCCTAGGATTTTCTGTGCTTGAGCAACTAAGGAGTTAATTAAGCAGAAAAAGTGAAGTCTAGACTTTGAACTTATTAAGAGACCCGTGAAAAGTCATTCCATAAATTGAGAATGTAGCAAGATGTCGAGTAATTTAGAACAAAAGTGTCTAGTGCAGAAAGGAGCAAGTTTGGCAACCATAGTTATCTGAGAACAACTATAGTGCATCCTGAGCTAACCAGACAAAAGTTGATCTTGCCAAATGAAACCTACAGCTTACCCCATAGAAAAAAACATAAACAAATCACTAGGTCGAGTCAAGATGCTCTTGTTTGTGATCGTAAATGTACAAAGAAAGCATAACCAATGAGCATATAGATGTTATTACTATGTGGCATTAACAACCAGATACTGACATACAATAGAATATCCTGAGTCTACTCTCAGAAAAATTGCTATGTTTGAGGTTGACTGGAAATACACGAGGAAGCACACACATTGACTAAGACATGACAAAGCATGCGTACCTTTCACATCGTGATTTCTTTCTTGAAAAGAAGCTACACTTGTACTTGGTGATAGGAAGTGAAGATATACGGTCATGAGAAAGTCCTCTGCTTTGAACTCCAACAGCCTCACCTAAATCCAGCAATTCCTGTGAAAAATAATATATGATCATTCAAGCTTTGATAAGCACCAAGGCAAGGAACAAAACGTAAGAAGATATTGAGAGGTCATTTATGACTAATGAACAGTTGAAAATTACATTTCCGGTGAACCAAAGGACCACTAGAAACATAAACTACAAGATATGTTGATCATAAGAAAAAAAAGTAGTGCTAATGAAGGAACTAAGGACAGTACGATCCAGAGACATGCACATAGAAAAATGATGATTGGCAGAAAATAGGGCAATCAAGTTACATATGATTTATTAATTGGTAGTAGTTTGGCTTAATAAGCAGCACTTAGAACTATGGATAAGAGGTTCCCCAGCCCAATCAGCATCACAAAGGCATGAATATTGAGAGAGAGCAGAGGGACAAAGACCAGAATTTTGCAAATGTGAATGGGATCCATAGACGGCCCATAGACGTGAGAAAACCTCTACAAAGCACTCACATATTGTGTCAGAAACAAATTAACAAATGACATGTATGCCTAAGCCATCTAAGAAAGGCCCTTAACAAGCTGCCGACAGGGAATCGGATCTGAAGGATCTTGCCATAATCGAGTTACGGCTTCTTTCGAAAATCAATTGGAAGCAGATGTATCCTGATCCATTGACCACACACACAAATGACGAGATGAGTAGGATAGATCTGATCAGACAAATATTCCATCAAGTGGAAGCAACTAAATCCTTACAATAGAACAAGAAAGACTAGGCTGTTCACACCAAAAAGACACTGCAGATACTAGTTTGCAGAGTGGGTCTACGATAGATCATCATGAACGATAGTAGTGTCCAAATATATACAAAACTGGTGTAACAATCAGGAGAACATTTAACCAACATTGCATGGTCGAGAAAATTCGGCCATGAAGCCAGCTGCCAAAATCACCTTAGAAGATACTGAAACCATGAATCACAAAAGACCTTCAGAAGTATTTGAGACTGCATAAAGAGTTTGATGAAGAAGATAAACATCAATGGTAAGGATGGAAAAATTCCAGGTGATTTCAGAGACAGATCTAATCTTGAAGATCACCATGAAGAAATGCAATCTTCAGGCCGAACTAAGCAAGAGACCAACAAAGTACAAGTATAATAACAGTAAGAGATTGAGAAAGTGGACCATTTTCATATTCGAGCAAACGTCTAAGAATCCATGCCATACTGTTATGCAAGGATTTCCATTTCGAGCGGCCGTGTGTTTGCCGCTTGAGACATCTCTTGCCAATGGATTCCTGGTATGAACCCCAGTTTCGTAGTGCTAATATATTATAAGTTTTTTTGTCGAAAGGGAATGATAAAACTATGGTTTTTAGTTGTAAACCTGACCGAAATGCAATGTCTTGCCTCATATTCACCCAGAACTCATATTTGGTTCAAGCTTGCCCACCTCCTCCACTCTTCCACCCACGCCAAGCTCCATCTCCTATTTTCCATCATCCTCCGCAAGCTACTCACAGCAATCGGTCGATGCTAACACTACAGCAGCCTCTGTCCTCTAAAATTTGACCACAAACTTCACTATAGGCAACACCCCAGCTTGATGCTTTCGGCATCAAGATACAGGCCCTTCTATCTCTTTTTCACTATAATTCTGACTGATTTTCATTGTATACCTTGGAAAATTTATCTCCGCATTGCCTTCATGCCATCATCACACTGGCTGTCACATCAACCGTGCCAAGTGTATGAGCAGTGCAGTTGGCACAATCTGTGCCAGACAGAATCTGACATGACACATGCTGATTGCACAACAATCCTTGCTCTTATGCACATGTTCTAACAATACAGCATGCTTTAAAGCATTGCAAAGATCCACCACAAAAGTTTAACCTTCTGAACTAATGACAAAATATGGGAGCTTTTCCAAAATAGAGAGGAACAAAATGCCAAGTATATGTAGGCTATGAACTCGCGCTCAAGAATGACTTGCATTCACTTGAGATTGCCTAGAACGTCGCGTTAACTCTCCAAGAGAAGAAATAGATACAAGAAAGCCCTAATACCATGTGGCAAAAAAGTTCAGACAAGCAGGTGGACTAAGAATGGCTGTAATATGGATGCAAAAGAGGAACTAGATCAGTAGATTCATTTGCAGGAGGCATTTTAAAGTAAAGAATATGGGTTGACACCATGAAGACAATTGATAAGTAGAAACTTGAGTAAAAAGCTGAATACTAATGGGGCAATTCAAAGCAATCGAAGGAGGCTGATCAGCAGCTCAAAAAATGATAGATGAAGGAGAGACGATCTCAAATAGAGCAGCTCTTTAAATAACTTCTGCGATTTGAGAAAACTACATAATCTAATGTAGAGGCTGGCTCCTATTCAGAATTAATTATAGCAGTCAATAGAGAGAGAGTGAAAATAGTTTCCATGGTCTAGAAATGTCCAATGTTGTGAATCAAGTAAATAACATACTCAGCGTTGAGCATGTTGCAACACATAGAAAATTATCACAAACTCAAACTGATAGATATGCACAACCTTGTATAACAAGTCACGCTAGTACTCTATATTAAATACAATGGTAAGGCCTACATGCTGAAATAAATGTAAAAAAGCAGGAAAGTAAGAGTTAGAAGTAAATATATCATCAAGGAAACTGTAGAAGAGCATGTCCAAAAGCAAAGCAAACCTCGTAAGTCATGTCGTCTGGGTCAATATTGTCTTGCCAAATGACCTGAAATACAAAATGAAGGCTTTGCCATTCAATATTGACACAAAAAAAAAATGTAGCCATCAAAGAGAACAAGAGAAATACCCTTTCCAATACTTCTCTATGGATGAGCCATCACCATCAAAACTTTAGAAATAGACGTTCCAATCATGACATGGATAATTACTTTTAGCCAAGGATTTCCATACCGGCCGGCACATGTCCGTGCCGGGCGGTATGTACCGGACCGCCAGCTAGCCGGGATAACCCCCCCCCCCCTCCCCCGAATCAGTATCGGGGGGGTGCCGGAGAATCGCCCGGTACTGACCCGATATGTGTGTGTGTGTGTGGAGGGGGGGGGGGGGGGGGGGGGGGGTGGGGTGGGGGGGGTGCCGGAGGAGAGAGAGGAACAGAGAAAGCGGGAGGAGAGAAAGGGGAGGAGAGAAACAGAGGAAGAGGGGAGGAGAGAAACAGAGAGGGGAGGGGGGGCAAGAGGAGAGAAACAGAGGAGCTGGAGGAGAGAGAGGAACAAAGGAAGAGGGAGGAGCGAGAGGGGAGGAGAGAAAGAGAGACGGGAGGAGCCGGAGCAGAGGGGGAGCCGGGAGGAGGACGAGGCGGAGGGGAGGAGGACGAGGCGAAGGGGAGGAGGAGCCCGAGGCGAAGGGGAGGAGGAGCCCGAGGCGAAGGGGAGGAGGAGCCCGAGGCGGAGGCGGAGGGGAGGGGCCGGAGGCGGAGGAGCCGCGTGGGGAGGAGTCGCGAACGCGATCTGGGGAGAGGCGGAGGCGGAGGAGAGGAGGAACCGCGTGAGGAGGAGGTGAGGAGTGAAGAGTGTTGCGGGAGAAAAAAAGAGAAGGAGAGGGGAGAGCAGTGGCCACGTGGGGGGAAAAAGTAAAAGAAAAGGGAGGAGAGAGAGAGAGAGAGAGGAGGGGTGACACGTGAATTTGTGGGCAGCATGCAGAGCAAAATAAGGAGAGAAATAAAAGAGAAGAAGCTGGTCGGGTAGTCAGCAAGTCAGAGGAGGAGAGAGAAGGGGGGTGAGTGCAACAAGTCAGACAAGGAGAGAAGAGAGGGGGTGAGTGAGTGCTGACAAGCTAAAAATAAAAATCAGTATGTTATTTATCATTACTTTTTATTTATCAATGATAGGCCTCATATAAATGTTATTTTTTATTATTTTTTATTTAATGATGGTTATTAGTAACATTTTTTTATTTAATAATGATTGTTTTTAGCATTCTTTTTTATCTAATAATGGTAACTTTCCAATAATTAAATGTATCATGTGAAAATTTAAAATTTTATGTTAATAATCATTTTAGTTATTATATTACTTTCTGATGCTATTTAGTTTTTTTTTTACTTATTCATGTTAATTTTTACGTTAATTGTTGATGTTATTTTCTATGTTAATTACTTACGATAATTTTCATATTAATTGATAAATGTTGTATTTTACATCAAAATTAATTCAAATTGGTGGAAAAATGAAAAAACTAGTATTTGTCCATATTTGAAGGTGTTAAAAAAAAGTTTAAAAATTTTCATGAATTTCCTGTTGGAATGCTATCTGTTTTTGAGTTCTACTAGAAACATTTATCTTAGACCACCGATGACAGTTTATGATTAGTCTAGAAAAGAGCTTAGTGTGTACTCGTATAAGAGATGTATTGAACCGTTGATTATGTGTTATGTATTGTATTATACTACTTTGATATGTTTTCACTCTGTGCTGGTATAATAGATTATATTTGGCCAATTGAAGATGTTGAAAACAAGTGAATTTCACTCATCTGGACCAGCACGGGACGTACCGGTCCGGCACGGCGCGTACCGTACCGGTGGGTTGCCGGCACGGCGCGTGCCACCGGCGTGACAATCCTTGCTTTTAGTCATGGTTTATAGGCGAACATTAACTAAATAACAAGAAAACTGATACTGACACTACAGGAAGTTGTCACTGGATAAGAGAGTTTAAGCATGCATAATGCCAACATTATGAGATGTTCAAAAGTGTACTAATATAAAACTTATGAGGACCATTCTAAAGAGCTTCTCACCTGAGGACCACTTGCAGTATGCTGAGTGCGAATACCTGCAAGACAGGAATTTTGCAGGAGTCAACAATATTTTCCAGAATCAAACTTTTTTGTAATTAGAACCATATAAATTCCTCTGGGGGCTTCTTCAAGAAACCAAGTAATCTACACGATAACATTCAGAGCAAAAAAGAACTTCCAATTAAAATTTTTATCAACTGAACTTTTCAGACTCATTTTCGACCTTCAATTGGTCCCTGGATCAGAAAATTAACCAAAAGGTGATATCAACTGAGTCATATGAAACAAGAGAGGCCTAGACAAGGACACAGTTAGGAGATAAGAACTCTTGTAAATAATGCCAAAGGAACAAAGCAGGACCTGCCTCCTGAACATTCAACGTATTTAGGAGTCCATATATGGCACTTTATGAGCATTCAAGGTATTTAGGGGTCCGTATGTGACAATGAAGAAAAAAATGCTACGTGTAAGATTTAATAACAGTTGATAAGCTAACAATTCAAGGTTACTTTCAAAATGTGTTCCAACTACTTGAGAAGACCCCTTTACTAGCCAAACCGGTCTTACTTAGTGGTATTTTACATGTCAGCCTCCCATGCCACAGTTCATCTCGTACCATAGAATCTTCCAAAACAAGATGGGAAGGTTTCTCAGGCATACCATGTATGACAGGAAATGGCACAAATGTATAGAGAAGGTCCAAAATAAGCCCTAACAATGAAGATGATAGACACTATTGGGTGATGCAAAACAAGCTTATGTAATATGTAAGTTCAGATTTTCTCCATTAGTTATGCCTAGAGCAACGCACTTTCAACCGACCTGACAAGCATTGTTGGGAAATGCCAATACTATCAACAAGGACATTACTATATAATTTCCTAATGGTTCAAGAATCCAGACAGTGTTCTTATGCATAAAAATAAACATCCTAAGCCACTTCTCTACAAGCAGACCTACTTAGTTCTTACATTCCTCAATGCTACTGTTTCCACTTGTAGCAGCAGTTCCAATGCCATTCGAGAATAGGTGAGATGAGTCCGAATTAGTAATTGCCAAAAAATGCTACGTGCAAGATTTTAGTGACAGTTGATAAGCTAACAATTCAAGGTTACTTTCAAAATGTGTTTCAACTATTTGAGAAGAACCCTTTACTAGCTAAACTGGTCTTACTTTTTAGCCAGTGGTATTTTACATGTCAGCCTCCCATGCCACAGTTCATCTCATACCATAGAATCTTTCAAAACAAGGCAGGAAGGTTTCTCAGGCATACCATGTATGACAGGACATGACACAAGTATATAGAGAAGGTCTAAAATAAGCCCTCACAATGAAGATGATAGACGCTATTGGGTGATGCAAAACAAGCTACGTATATGTAAGTCCAATTTTTCTCCATTAGTTATGCCTAGAGCAACGCAATTTCAACCAACCTGACAAGCACTGTTAGGAAATGCCAATACTATCACCAAGGACATTACTATGTAATTTTCTAATGGTTCCAGACAGTGTTCTTATGCGTAAACATAAGCATCCTAAGCCACTTCTCTACAAGCAGACCTACTTAGTACTTACATTCCTCAATGCTACTGCTTCCACTTGTAGCAGCAATTCCAATGCCATTCGGGAATAGGTGAGATGAGTCCGAATTGTTCAGAGGGGCAGAGTGGTCCCACGTCCTCCTTCCAACATCAATTCTTGGTGCATAATCACTTACTTCATACGCATGATTATAACTGTAGTAAGAATTGCTGCTTGGACCAGACAGCCCATACTTATATGAGCTTGCATACATCATTGACCAGTAAGGGCTTTCCTGCACATTGAAAAACCAACTTCCATTATAAAAATTTGTCAAACCTAAAAACAGTTCATGTTCAATGGGAAAAGGAGACATGAAAGCAGCTATACTGGACATTTTGTAAGCTACCTGCATATGAAAAGCTTCTGTGCGAAGCCCATCATCCTGAGCATATGTCAGACCTTCAAAGAGATCCATAAAGCTCGCAGTGACTGTATAAGGAAATCCTGTGTTTATGTAATGAACCTCCACTTGTCTGTTACCATTCATCTTGATCTACTCTATAGAGATACCTGCCAAACATATCAGGACTTCACGAAGAGATCACGAGAAGTGGCAGGAAAGTTGAAACATGAAGGGCGGTGCCTAATTACCACATACCATCAGAATCAGAGAACATTCCTCGCTTTCAAACAAACTTTAGAAAGAAGCTGTTCTCCAGCATAATGTACTTAAGTTCAGCCACAATTGGAAGTGTTACCAATACGCACCCACAAGAAAAGATTTACCACATACCTCATCCTACAGGGCCTTGAACAGAGCTTCTGGTGATGTCTTGCCCTGTGAATCATCAAAGTAAACAAAAGGTCACTAATGAAGCAGATCCTGAATCCTAGCTATCACGATTATATCTCTTCAATTACAAAACTAAAGAACACTAGAGACATATCACTGATGCATTCGAAAGAGACCGTTATCTTCCAAATAGTTCTTACATTCAAAATCACTTTTTGCAGAACATTTAGCACGAAAGGCCAAATTAACGCCCGACTTACAAAAATCTTATCTATCATTCGAAGTTTCGTGAATGATTTAACTTAAAAGAACATATACAAAAATGAGCCTTACCTGTGATTCAGAACCAGTACCTTATCAAAAATAGCTGGATTTCAACTAGGTGACAGATAACTCTAATATCGCCACCCAGACGGAACGATTCCCTCTACATTCCTGCAAGCATTCAACAAATCCATCCACGAACATTGAGCTCAAGAAACCACAATCGATCAAATCCTCTCTCTTCTTTCTATAACATCAAGAAACGCCACATCCTAGGGCTAAACACAACGAAAGCATCAAAACTCCGAATCAAGAAAAGCATTCAAACGCAACTCACTACGATCTAAACAAACTCTTCACACATTCTCCTAAAAACAACACCAAAACGCATTCCATTCCAAATCCAAGCGCGAGAGCGAATCATCCTCACCTATATCCGACACCTACCGCCGCTTACTTCCCCCGATCGGATCGATTCAAGGACAGAGATAGAGACAAAGAGAGCAAAAGCAAGCGAGGAAAGATCCAAAGAGAGCTCAGGATCGGCAATGCCGGTGGATTTAGTGCGAGATTCCTGCGAAACTTCTAGAGAGAGAAACCCATCAACCTCTCTCTCTCTCTCTCTTCGTCTGCGATCGATGAGGAGAGAGAAGAAGAAACGAAGGGGTTTAGCGTTGTCTTTATCTCTCCTTATTTATACTCCCCTCTGGTTTGTTTCTCGCATTTATATTATTTTATCTGACATTAACTCGCGCGATATCTTCTCCAATAACATCTCGCCAGACACGAGAACCTACGGAACACGACAGACAACGGCCCTTATCTAATAGGGAAACGGGGTTTTGGATGGCGTTTTCGTTGCCACCTTCACGAGAGCGTCGGCTTGTCTCCTCGCTGTCGCTATCGGATCAAATCCAGAGCACACTTGTGCGCCACGTGGCTCTCGGGCTCTGATGCTTTTCCATCCCTGCCCTCGCGCGCTGTCGGAGAATCCGATTCTCGAAATCGAGGGCATTTCAGTAAACTGTCTTATTTTTCGTTGGTTTTATCGGGAGATGAGATATCGCGGGGAGCAGCGGAAGGGGGACAGCAGGCCAACTACCCACAGCACGCAAGGCCGCTGTCCCGGAACCGCTCCGCCTTGTAGGCTGACCCGACACGTGGAACGCTATCATTGGTCAGCGGCCTCTAAATCTAATCTAATAACGGGTGTCATATGAAGAGGATTAAAACGTCTAGGCTTAAAGATGGTGGAGCAGTATGGGGGAACGCTTGGAACGCACGCAAGCATCATGCGCCAAAGCGCACATCATAACCTCCTCTTTCTCTTCGTCTCTTTTTTTATAAGCAGCTTAGGTGAAAGAAACGAACCATCATTGACCACTGTTCTTGTGATCCAATTCCCTGCTCTGCTCTCAATTAATGTGTTGCATCGATCGGAATTGTATGGTCAATATAATCACGTCACGATACTATATTATCATATTTTTTAAGTACGAGCAATGATATGTTTTAAGCCGATCTTGATAGAAAGCGACAGACATCAAGCAATGCACGTCACCTTAACCAAATAAGAAGTAACAACATTACACCATGATATTTGCACCACCTGGAGACAAGGGGATGTGAACAAGGAGAAGGGTTTTTATGGTTGTTTACCATACGTAAGGATAATGAAATATAATAGTCAGAGGACGTTATTGTTTAGTTACGAGAGTGGGCGAACGTATACCGATTTCTCCACCAGAAAAGGAAACCTCCAAATCTCGTTCTGCTCACCGCCAGTAGGTGTAGTGAATCGCGAATAGGAGATGGGAGGGTTGGTGTGGGCGAAGAGGAGGGGGTTAGCGGGCAGAGAAGAATGGGTGGGAAATAAGATGGGGACATGCGCAGAGGAGAAGCGCGAGGGACCCGTGACAAAAAGCGGAGCTATTACTTACACGAATCACGAGGAGGGGAGTTTAGCTGGAAGGGTGGGGAGGCTGACGTGGAGTTACGTTGCTTTTGTGAGTAGTTTAATAGGAAAGTAAAAGCAAAGGAGAAGAGAAAGCACAGTGGAAATGGAAGCATGAGATGTCGTGAGAAGGTGGGGATGGGGGAGGAGGTTATTCCGAATTTAGGGAGTTATTCTAAATTTAGAGATTTTAGGTCTCATTTCGTACATTGTTAGTTTATTTTGATACGATGTATTTTGGGGTTATAAAAGTTGAAATAATGAATAGGGTTAGACAAAAATATTTTTTTAATAAAAAAATAAAAATGAGGATACATATCGAAGTGTAGTTAAATGAGGATAGAATAAGGGATATCTTCATTTTTTAGGATGGCCCACCTTAACTAATATTATCTCTATTTCGTTAACCCTATTCTGGTTGGGATAAGGTGGGGATAATGTGGATTATCCTCACCTTAATCGTACACCAAATAAGGTCTTTACAGATTAGTATGTTGGAATAAGTAGTGGTAATTAGCGTTTAGGCTTCCGAGAAGGGAATATTTGTCCATAATATCGGATACCTTTCTCTTAAGGCATTTAGGCCAAAATATATTTTTTAATACTAAAATGCCCTTCCAAGATTCCCAATATATCTTCCCTTCCTATTGACTGTTCATATTTCCAATGACTGTTCGTATTCCCAGTGGAAAGTAAGTTATTTTCCACGATTACGGAAAGTAAGTTACTTTCCATGATTTACGAAAAGTAACTTGAGCTTTTGGTGATGAAATCGTTGAAAATAA
The DNA here is from genome assembly GCA_963920575.1 of Narthecium ossifragum. Classification (NCBI taxonomy): domain Eukaryota; kingdom Viridiplantae; phylum Streptophyta; class Magnoliopsida; order Dioscoreales; family Nartheciaceae; genus Narthecium; species Narthecium ossifragum. The sequence continues at coordinate 7,298,541 of OY986974.1, read as the reverse complement.
CTTGAGTTACTTTCCAAATTAAACCAATGAAAAGTAACTAGTGGAAAGTAACTTGAGCCTCGATGATGAAATTATGAAAAGTTTATGAGTTACTTTCCAAATTTAATTAATGGAAAGTAACTTGAGTTACTTTCCGTAATTATTACATTACTATTCATAATTATTACAAGTTATTTTCCGTAATATATTATAAAGTACCGTGGAAAGTAACTTACCCCCGATTACGGAAAGTAACTTGAGCTCTCGATGATGAAATCGTGGAAAATAACTTGAATTACTTTTCAGATTAAACCAATGAAAAGTAACTAGCGGAAAGTAACTTGAGTCTCGATGATGAAATCGTATAAAGTTTATGAGTTATTTTCCAAATTTAATTAATGGAAAGTAACTTGAGTTACTTTCCACAAGTATTATAAGTTACTTTCCATAATCTAGATGTTAGTACTGTGAAAAGTAACTTACAACATTATGGAAAGTAACTTGAGTCAAAATTGACTCAAAACAAATTGTGGAACATTTTTGTTAAACATTTGATTGCCCATTGCAAAAAAGTGACTAGCATGGAAGAGGGAGATATTATTTACTTTTAAAAAATAAAAAATCAAAAAAAAGGAAAAAAAAAAGGTCGTCGCGACCATCGGCTGCATCATCGCGACGGGATCCGGAGGGTGAGGAGCTGGGCCTCCACGAGGTGCCTAGCGGCGTTGAGGATGGCACGGAGGGTGAGGAGCTGGGCGACGTCGACGAGATCCGGAGGGTGAGGAGTTGGGGCTCCGCGAGGTGCCTGGCAGCGTTGAGGATGGCACGGAGGGTGAGGAGTTGAGCGGCGACGACAGGATCTGGACGACGGATGAGGATGGCACGGAGGGTGAGGAGCTGGGCGGCGGTGATGGGGGTCGGACGGGATCTGGATGGCGAGATCGGGATCTGGATCTGGACGGCAAGATCGGGATCAGAGACGCTTCTCCACTCCGTGACGGTGACGGGCAGCCGGGGAAGGAGGGATCGAACGGGGTCGTACGGGATCTGGATCGGAGTCGGGGTCTGGACGGCGAGATTGGCGACGGGGAGTCGGGGAAGGAGGTGACGGCGGGGATGGCGACGGGGGCGTCGGGGAAGGAGGTGACGGCGGGGATGGCGACGGGGGCGTCGGGGATCGATGACGAACGGCGACGAGCTGGAGGTCTGGATCGGCGACGAGCGGGATCGACGGCGAGCTGGATCAACGACGAGCTGGATCGACGGGCTCGGGATCGGTGTCTGACGGCGAGATCGAACCCACAGGCCACCCGCATGGGGGGGGGGGGGGGGGGGGGGTTATTTTGGTCTAATAGGCCTATGGAGCCCTACTGCCGGACCACATTTTTTTAGACCCTTTTGACAAGTCTAACTATCTTGTTTACATGCTATATTGATGCAACCAATTCTGGATTGATTGCACTAATCCCACTACCAAAGAAGAAACTTCCATCTTGATGGGAATTTAGACCTTCCCACACCTAAGTGAGCTACAATAAGGGTCCGTTTGGCACCTGCGGATCCCGCACCGCGAGATACAACGTTTGGATCTCGCGCGGATCCTACGTGGTTCCTGCGCGGATCATTTTCGACGTCCGCTCAATTCGAGCGGACGCCGGGGGCGGGATCCGCGCCTGCGGATTCCATCCCGTGGATACCACGGATCCTGCGGTGTCCAAACGGACCCTAAGAGAATCCACAAACAAAAAGACCAAAGCAATCTAGAAAATAAAGGTAATAGCAAACCAACAAGAGAAGATCAAGATTTACATGGAAAAACCACTCTCAACTTGAGAGGGAAAAAAACCACAGGGCACCAACCGAAATCCACTATAATCAATGAAAGAGTACAAGAGAGCTACAACACCAAGAATACGAGAATTGACTCACTTGTGTCTTAAACTCCACCAAGAAAAACCCTCAATGGAACCTTGTTGTTCTCATCTCTTCTCTAACTCTTTTTCTCCCAACCCTCAAGTAGAGAACATAACACTCTACTTAAGTCTCTCTCATTATTTATGAGGCTACTACACACTACCACCATACATCAACATGTGTATAAAAGCATTATAAGAAAGGCCCATGTCCAACACCCACTAATAAGGTATGAACACTTCTCACGGGACTAGCTCATTAGTGATAGTAAGCCCAACAATCTCCCCCTCTAGGCCCATGAGGAGGACTCTCATACATAGTGAATTCCATGCCCAAACTATTGCTTACCAAGCATCCATGCCCACCAAGTCTCTACAAAGATTGTGTTTCTCCTTTGTAAGAGCCTTGGTCATCACATCCGAAGGATTGTCATCGGTGGAAATCTTCACAAGCTTCAACCATTGCTTTTCCAAGATATCCCGAATCCAATGATATTTTACATCAATATGCTTGGTTCTTGAATGGTAGGTTGCATTCTTGCTAAGGCCACGTTTGTTTTACTAGATCCAGCTCAAAATGGCTGGAATGGAATGCAATGGGCGCCGGAAAGACTTTGCACGTGTTTCTTTCGCTAAAATGGAACCCATTCCATTCCGACGTGCATTCCAGATGGGTTGTTTTCTAGTCAAATTTTCTGGCCCAATTCGGGCCAGAATGCGATTCCAGCATGCGCTGGACTGAGGTTTCCAGCGGCCTCAGTCCAACGCCTTAACCCCTCGTTCCAGCAATGTGTTTCTAGGGTCACTCTCTCGCGATCTAGGGTTTTCGCCGACGACCCATCTCTCGCAATGTCGAGCCTCCCCCCGTTCTCTCGTGACACCTAGAGCCTCACCCCGTTCTCTCATGACACCTTGATCCTCTCCGACGGCCGGCGACCCATCTCCTCTCCCCGCTTCATCAAGGCCCCGTGTGGTTTCGGCCGATTCGTCACCTATCCGTCGTGTGGTGACTGGAGATCCTTCCGTCGTGGTGTGGTGCTTGTTAGACCTCGGATCTAGATCGGGAAAGTCTTCCTCAAGAGGTCCTACAACTTATCCCCCTTTTCTCTAACTGATCCCCTATTTTCGTGGCTTATTTCAATTTTTTTTCTTCATTTTTTCTCCAGATTTGCTCTGGTTTTCATATTTGGGTTTTTCGCTTCGCTTTCTTAAGCTTTTGTTTGGTTAGGTTTGGATTCCCCTTAACTGGAGTTCTTAGGGTATGCTGAGTTTTGGGGTTTTAGTGTTGATTGGGATTGGATATAATCCCCGATCTTGTTTTTGGGGAAGACCAATATAATCCTTGGTGCTTGATGTCCTGGGTTGGGAACGAGCTCTGATTCTTTTATTAGAGTAGAAGCATAGGTTCTTGGTAACATCTAGTTTTTATTCTAGTTTTTCTTTGAAAGCTTTAACTGCCCTATATTTCTTTTGTTCATGTATGCTTTCTAAAACACCTTCACTTCTATGTATGTATTTTTTGCATGAGCAAGATCTTCCTGTGTATTCGTATTACTTGGGTAATCTTTGTCTAGTATTAATTGCATGAATTGTTTTAGGAGTGAAGTAGAGATCTTTTTAAGGATTTCATAACAGTACCTTCTAATTGTATGACTTGTTCCTCTGTGAAACATCCTACTGATGTAGCCTTTTAAAGCTCTTTTTTCATATACTTTCATAATTGATCATGTATGCGTGTTATTCTACATTTGCTTGGATGTTATCCTATATTTTGTTGGATGTTAATTGTCGGCTGTCATTCTACATTTGTTAACGTATGCGTTTTATTCTAATAATACTTGATCCTTGTTGGGTGGTTTGGATTGTTAGTCTTAATAGTGTTTTTGATGATGTTTTGATGATGCCAATATGTTCCTAAATGTTAAAATATATATATGTGATAAAATATATGTTGAAAACATGCCTTAACTTTCATATTTGAGAGATGTTATTGTCCACGGACGATGCTGCGGTCGACCGTGGGATCGACCGCAGGCTATGAAGGGATCGACCGTGGAAAGCGGCGGTCGATGGAAGGATCGACCACGGAGGATAATAGTGGCGACAGTCGATGCACCGATCGACCATGGACTATGTGACTCGGTTGAGGAGAAGCGAAGGTCGAACGAGGCATCGACCCTGGGAAGTGTTTTTCCTCACAGAGCCTGACGAACGTTGTGACGGTCGATGCGACGGTCGACCGTGGCTCAAGAAGATTGCGACGGACGATGTGACGGACGATGCGACGGTCGACCGCCAGTCAGAAAACTAGCCGTTAAATAGCCGTTGCAGAAAAGCAAAGTGACCGTTGGGAGCTGCTTTTTGAGGTCTTAAAGCTCAAGTATATATGGGAAGATGCAGCAAACTTGGTGTAAGACAAAGGGATGTTGGTCGTTGGGTGCTGCAGGCCTTGGGTTGCGGGCCGGGTTGGCTGCGGGCCAGGCTGCAGACCCAGGCAGCAACTCCCTGTATTCGACCCCTGTTCGTTGGGTGAGTACCCAGGGTAGGGGTGGGCTCCTAACGGACCCGGCCTGGTGGCACAGTGTCTACTCTATCCGTGGTGCCGGCAGTTGACCGTGTGGGTCCGGACTGCAGCTCTGCGGTTTAAGGCTAGATGGGTGCCTTCTACTATCACTTCGGAGTTTTGGTACGAGTGGTTAGCTCGTTGATCCTTGATCAACACGTGGTATCAGAGCGAGGTTGCAGGTTCGAATCCCAGGGTAGTTGCTGGGGGGAGATTGTTGGTCATTGGGTGCTGCAGGCCTTGGTTGCGGGCCGGGTTGGCTGCGGGCCAGGCTGCAGACCCAGGCATCAACTCCCTGTATTCGACCCCTGTTCGTTGGGTGAGTACCCAGGGTAGGGGTGGGCTCCTAACAGACCCCGCCTGGTGGCACCGTGTCTGCTCTATCCGTGGTGCCGACAGTTGACCATGTGGGTCCGGACTGTAGCTCTGCGATTTAAGGCTAGATGGGTGCCTTCTACTATCACTCCGGAGTTTTGGTACGAGTGATTAGCTCATTGATCCTTGATCGACATGTGGTATCAGAGCAAGGTTGCAGGTTCGAATCCCAGGGTAGTTGCTGGGGGGAGATTGTTGGTCGTTGGGTGCTGTAGGCCTTGGTTGCGGGCCGGGTTGGCTGCGGGCCGGGCTGCAGACCCAGGCATCAACTCCCTGTATTCGACCCATGTTCGTTGGGTGAGTACCCAGGGTAGGGGTGGGCTCCTAACATAACGAATGCGAGTTCTAGACTTTGATCTTCCCTTGGATTTGTCACGATAATGAGAGCTTCTATTTGTGCTTCTTTATCTATTCTCTGAAACAAGAACTTGTGATTGTGAGGAGTCCACATCCTTCCTTCTTATCTCATTCTCAAGCAAACTTGATTTCACCATGTTCATAGTAACTCTACCATTCAAGGCCGAAGTAGTAAGAGTCACTACCAAAGTTTCATAACTTTTCGGAAGCAAACTTAGGAGTAGAAGTGCTTGGAACTCATCATCAAACATCATCTTCATACTTACTAGTTGATTTACCAAGCTTTGCATCTCATTCAAGTGATCCACCATTGGTGTACCCTCCTTGTATTTCAAGTTCACAAGCTTTCTAAAACAATAAAGCTTGTAGTTGGCGATTTTCCTCTCATACAAATCTTCAAGCTTCTTCCAAAGAGAACTTGCCGACATCTCATTCTCCACATGGTAGTAGACATTCTCATCTAACCATTGCTGAATGAAGCCAACACATTGACGATTCAAGAGCTTCCACTTCTCATCGGTCATTTCTTTAGGCTTGCTATTGTCTCCCTCCAAGGTAGCATGCAACTTCTTGCAATAGAGAAGATCTTGCATCTTCCCCTTCCATGTTCTCCAATTGCTTCCATTTAGACTTATCATTTTACTTGTATTCACCTCCATAGCTCACTTAGAACTTTTATCAAACACCTTATAGGCAACCTCGCTCTGATACCACTTGATGTGAATATAGACCTTCCCACACCTAAGTGAGCTACAATAAGAGAATCCACAAGCAAAAAGACCAAGGAATCTAGAAAATAAAGGCAATAGCAAACCAACAAGAGAAGACCAAGATTTACATGGAAAAACCACTCTCAACTTGATAGGAAAAAACAACCACGAGGCACCAACCGAAATCCACTATAATCAATGAGAGAGGTACAACACCAAGAACATAAGAATTGACTTACTTGTGTCTTAAACTCCACCAAGAAAAACCCTCAATGGAACCTTGTTGTTCTCCTCTCTTCTCTAACTCTTTTTCTCCCAACACTCAAGTAGAGAACATAGCACTCTACTTAAGTCTCTCTCATTATATATGAGACTACTACATACTACCATCATACATCAACATGTGTATAAAAGCCTTATAAGAAAGGCTCATGTCCAACACCCACTAATAAAGTATGAACACTTCTCATGGACTAGCCCATTAGTGATAGTAAGCCCAACACTTCCATTAAAAGCTTTATCTCATTCCAAAGAATTGGGAAAGTTTAAATTCCAGTATAAATTCCGGTATGCATCTAGATTTGGTCTCACAAATCTAGGACTTAGTCGCAAACTTTACAATGAAGGCTTTTGTTTGGCTTTTGTTTGGTTCGTTGCATGAGTGATTCATATATTTTTTGATCTGGTCGCTTTTGATGACCAAGATCATGTAGATAGCATCGAGCGATGCGATGCAACACCTTGTCTAGTAAACTGTAAACCAAGCAGCCTGAGGCTTATCCAAAGTACAAAGCAAAATGATTTATATATGTACATCATGATTGAGATCATTTGAGTTGGGACAGTTCATTTCTTAAGCCAGTGAGACAAACCACCAGCATCCTCACATGAAACAATGTTACATGTGGCCACTTTGGTACTTGATGAATAGTAGCAGAATCAAATAGATTTCATTATCTCGAAACTATAACACCTATGTACTACTAAAAACTTTCATTGCCTCAGTTGTGCCAATGAAGTAATGTACAATATCACAAATTGATGACTTCTATGCTTCATTCTTCTTTGAGTGGCACATCCAACTCTTGGAAAGACAATCTATTTGCTTCAGCTTTTTACAAAGTTTCCGAATTTTCGGATGAGGGAGGTTTTTGTTCAGAAATATGACATTACATGTTTCTTATGGCATCTATCAGGAATTTTTTGACTATTGACACCATTAAAGTTCATTTTTTTGGTGTTTCTATCCCCGGGTCTTGTTTTTTATACCCCCAATTTTTCTCATCCGATTATACATGTCATGCAATGCCACGTGCATACTAAACTAATCAAGTCTTCATGTGGTTGTAATACGAGCATTAATGACCCCTTTCACGTGACAACATGTTATTAGACAATAATATTATTAAATTTAAAATAAGCAAAAGAATACTATGTCGCATTAAATGTGACGCATACATGAGAAGACCTATCGTGCCGACGGTGTCACATTAAATACTCTGTCGCATTAAAATATGATAATAGCGCGTGCAAAGTTTACTTGTACTCATGCATGATGTATTTCCATCGGGACTCTTAGTGTTTTGTGGGAGTTTGTGAAAAACGCGCGCGAATTTATGCTCGTAGTTAAAGACGTGTGTAAATATTTTCACATGTCCGCATTTGAGAAACGCTGCTATTGTTTTCGTGTGGCATTAACATACTTTCTACGCGCGTATAGTGATAACCACGTGTGGAAATTCATCTGTTATATATATGTATGATGTTGGTATTTTATACACGTTTGTGAAAGAAGCGCGTGAATTTCTGCACGTAGTTAAAAGACGCGTGTAAATATTTTCACATGTCTATATTTGAGAAACGCGAGTATTGTTTTCGTGCGACATTAAAATATTTTTCTTGCGCATCGTTATTGTAGTTCTTGCGGATAACCGCGCGTGTGAGTTTGTCAATTTTATTCGTGTATTCATTTTTGTTCACAGGCATGACAGTCAACCTGATGTGGACACACATGACATGTATGAGGAAATTTATTTCCGCGATGATTGGGATCCTGATTATGAAAAACATGAATTGCCTGTTTCTGAGCTCGCGAGAGATTTTCCTTCTAAACGCACCGAAACTATGTGTAAGTCACTCCTTTCCGGATAAAAAGCAACTGAGACTTGTGCTCGCAAGATACGCAATCATCCGGCCTAGTATCCTCCTACTCGATACCTCCCTCTTGGAAGGACCCACTGATAAGGAGAAAGAGGAGATAGGGAGAAAAAGATAAGGGCGAGAAAAACCCATACGATAGGTGATTATGACGAGAGAACAATCCATTCGATGAAGAATGGCCGGAGAGGCTAAGCTCAAGTGAGCGCCGTCGACACGACAGGTCTTCTCACGCATGTTTCACATTTAATGCGACAGAGTATTCTTTTGCTTAATTTAGATTTAATAATACTATTGGCTAATAACATGTTGCCACATGAAGGGGTCATTAACGCCCCTAATACAATCACAGAAAGGCTTGGCTAGTTTAGCATGCATGTTAGCATGCCACATGACATGTATAATGGGATGGAAAAGATGAGGGTATTATGATCCTTTCAGTTTAGTGGCTAGAGGTATCATTGTGAAAAAGACAAGGCTGGGGGATAGAAACACAAAAAGTGAACTTCAAGGGTATCAATACGCAAAAGATTCCATCTATCATATATGCATAAATCCAGACGTCATCTCCTTCTTCAGCGTCATATAAGCCACCATTATCGACCTAGATAATAACCGCCTCAAAGTGACAATCTCATGCAGTTCTTCCATCGGTGAGGAATTGCATTCAACTTGCAGGCGGAAACCAATTGCTTGATTTATTCTCCACAGAAATGCGAACAAATAAGATGCTGCTCATGTATCAGAAGGATCTATGTAAAGCAGAAAGTCTTCAAATTCTTCTGGCATGGCAAGCCTCCAAACCTTTTCGTCCATTATTCGAACATGTGCACTTCTTTGTTTGCTTCTAACATGAATTCTTGTTTATCATGCCCTCCATGCAGCAAATCATAGCTGGAAGAAGGTACAACGTCTAAGACCATGTGATAGGAAAAGAAAGTAAGACTCCAGCCAAGCAGTACCAAAATATTAACAAGAAGTGATATTTCCACATCACTGGTCCTTATACACGTTTGAAATTGTCATTACCTTCAGAAACAAAGAATCTCTGATAAGTTAATACGAGGAAATAATCTGACATACAATATGAAAAGATTATGAACAAAATCTCATAATATCGAAATCTTAAGTCTGATTGCAGTCATTTTCGTATATTAAACACTGTTGCCATTCATCATATCTATAGTAACAGCGAATCTAGGCTTTAAGAACTCGAAGGCAACCTAAGATGTAATGCGCATGACTTGGTTTAACCTAATAAGAGGTTGCACAAACATTTGTGAATCACAAGTAGGCTGTAGGATTATGCTTTCAAAACACCCAAAGAATTTACCAGTGTGAAACGCTAAATATGCAGGCCTGTAGATATGAAAATGAACCCAATCACGGATCCGCGGGATGGGATCTGTGGAATCCGCCGGAGCGGATTCCAAATCGGCGCCGAAATCGGGATCCGCACGGGGATCCGCCCATCCGCCGGATCCCGGTGGCCCGCGGATCCACGGGGATCCGGCGGTGCCAAACGGACCCTTAAACAACGCACCATCCATAACACTATATACGGCACAGTGTATAAACATAGGAAGATAAATGACAGGTGGCGTGTCTACACTACTTCACATTAGTCAATGCCACCAACAACCTTGACTTATCAAATTACAATTCTAATGAATTATTTTCGCATCTCATCTTTCCTAGTTTTGCCTCTAGCCTTCGGGCTCAACTAATCAAAAAAATAAATCTTTCCTAGTTTTGCCTGACATCCACCTCAATTTGAATTCACCCACACACTCAAGGGTCGAAAAATCAGATGTCCTATCAGCTTCTCATCAAATCAAGCTTTTGAGTGTCGATATGACATGCATCAATCATTTATACCACTTGAAGCAGTTCATGCTCTCCCCCTCCAACTTTTCCATCAAGCTATCATCTATGAGAAAATTAGAAATCTTATTGCCATCTCTACCTCCACTTTCACAGATTCTTAGCCTAATATTCATTGGTTGTAATTTTGGGCCCTGATTGTGGACAATCATGAGCTTACAGCCGGAGTAATTGATGAGTATAACCAAATACAGCACAAATAATAGTAATTCTCGTTCTTCACAAAAACATAATAGTAATTGAGTTGTGATTTAGCTACGCTGCCATTCAAAATTCATAGATGTCAATAAGCATCCCAATGCTCTAATCTACCTATATTCCAACTTTTTGTGTAAGCTACCTTTCATCTGTAGAATCGTGCAGTAGCTTGTGAAAATGTTTGGTAGAGAAGAAAACAGCTTATCACATTATCATGTCAACAAAGTAACTACTGTCTTTGCCATAAACGCTACTTACCAAGATTTTTGAACTCCATATTTGACCTTGAGTATAATCTAGAAACAATATTGTATGTCAAATATATTATGGCAACCATCCAAAGAACAGTGGGCCTATGGAATTGCTACTGAGATGGAAATCTGACATACCTCCCATCATTTAAGCAAACCCAAGTTTTCCATCCGAGGCTTCTAACCAGCTGCATATCACCACTCTGAGAAAACAACTAGATAAGTATGTCTATTGGCATGTAGCTTCAAGCAAGTGAAGAGCCTAGCAATATGGTGATAGATTTGAGATGGCAAACCTCTAACCTTTAACAGGCACAGGTTTCCTCATTTGGCCTCCAGCCCTGACTTTTAAACAATTCTTTCTTGTAGGAAATTTGATGCTCAAGTCAGCCCATAGACTGAGAGCTAAAATCCTTAGATTTCCTTGGGCTTCATCTTCAGATCATGATTTAGAGATTTAGTGATCTATCATGACCAATGACTTCATCGCATGACTTTCAACATTACTCACACCTAAACAGGAGGTTCCTGCATAAAATCAACCTGAAAATTGTGATAAAAACTTCTGCTCCACTCCATTTGCCTAGCCAAGTGTATCAAACACGAATAGATTGCTTTGCGCTCAGGATGCGATCTATCCATTACTATGAATTCGTTAACGATTCCATTCACTTCAATCAAACTACAACCAGGTACCTTCTCTACTCCATTCTCCTTCATCAATAACCACACCTTATTAGCCTCATTCCTCATGTTTGCTTCTACATACATGTTTGCTAGCAAAACATAAATCCCACTATCATGAGGGTCCAATTCGAGTAATCGTGAGGCAGCACGTTCACCCATGCAGACACTACCATGAATTCTACTAGCAAAGAACAAAGCACCCCACACAACTGCATCAGGTTTCATGGGCATTTTCCTGATCAGCTCCTCTGCCTCATATAGAAAACCGGCTCTACCTAGAAGATCCACCATGCAAGAGTAATGCTTAGCCTTTGGCAAAAGCTTGTATACAGAGCTCATTTGCACAAAAAAGGTGCGCCCCTCATCAACCAATCCAGCATGACAACATGCTGATAAGACCCCTAAGAAGGTAACCTCATCTGGCTCTAAACCAATTCGTATCATCCTTGAAAAGTGGTCTATTGCATTTTTTGCACGCCCATAACTAGCCAAGCCACAAATAATAGCTGTCCAAGTCAGTGCATTTCTTTCAGGAATCTTCCCAAACACCCGGATCGACTCCTCAATGTTTCCACATTTTGCATACATGTCAACCAAAGCAGTGCCCAATGCAACACCGAACCGAAATTTGTGCTTGTCAATGTATCTATGAATCCACAAACCCATCTCTAGTGCTCCGAGTTGCGAGCATGCAGATAAAAGACTAACCATGGTAACCTCATTCGGCTCTACATGTGAAGCTTGCATCTCATGAAACAAGGCCAACGCCTCCTTACCACGCTTACACTGAACATATCCAGCAATCAATGCATTCCATGGGACAACATCTCTTTCTGGCATCCCATCAAACAGCATTCGAGCATCATCCAAAAATCCAAACTTTGCATAGCCCATTATCATCGTGGTCCATGAGACCACCGTCCTTCTCTTCATCCCATTGAACAATGCACATGCCAGTTCTAGACTCCCACACTTCACGTACATATCCATAAGGGCATTTGTAAGTGGAACTGTAAGCTCCAAACCCTTCTCTTCTACATAACGACTAAATCTGCTCCCAAGATCTAAATCTTCCAACTGAGCACAAGAAGAAACCAATCCGATCATGGTGACCTCATCGGGCGCGATAATCCCAAATTCCATCTCCTGAAAGAGTTGCAAAGCTTCTCTAGGTCTTCCATTTTGGACATATGCATTGATCATCGTATTCCAAGAAACCAAATCTCTCACACAACTCCCATCGAACAACTTGCGCGCTTCGTCCAAACATCCACAAGCTGCATACATGTGGATAGCGGCATTGATCGCAAACACATGCGAGCTCAACCCCCATCTCACCACATGCCCAAAGATAGCTTCTCCCAGCCTATGATCCACCATGTTAGCGCAGGCCTTGAACAAGAACGGCAATGTGTAATGGTCGGGCATGGCATTCTTCAACAACATAGTTTTATACAACAAGATAGATTCTTTTGGGGTGTTGCTATCGGAGTATCCTCGAATGGCGGCATTCCAAGAGAACACGTTTGGGTTGCTTAGACTATGCAGTACCTTCGAGCAGTAGGAAAGGTCGGCGGCGTCGGAGATGGCGCAGAAGGCGATGAGGCGGCTAGAGAAGAGCGGGTCGTGGATGCGGCCGGAGAGTACCATCTGGGTCTGGACTTGCTTGATTTGGGATAAGGAAGTGCACGTTTCTAGGAGGGAGAGGAGGGGGTGGGCGAGGATGGAGGGGTGCTTGGTGTTCCATGTGGGTTTGGGTTTGGAGGGGTGAGGAAGGCGAGTGTGGAGGAGAGAAGACTGGGGGATTGGGAGGAGGAGGAGGTGGAGGTAGAGGTGGTGGTGGTGGTGGTAGGTGGAGTGGAGTTTAGGGAAGAGCATGAGGAGATGTAAGTGTTAATTGGCATGGTGATTTCGCATTGATGTTGCTTTGCTGATGATGGAGGAGGGGTTTCACCTAGGGTGGCAATTGGACCCCTAACCCCTGAACCCGACCCGACCCGAGCCGAATTTAGCGGGTTTGGGTTTGGGTTTGGGGTATTCGGGTGCGGGTCGGGTTCGGGTTTACCCGTCACCGACCCGTCAATAACCGGGTCAGGTTAGGGTTGAGGATGGTAACTCGTAACCCGACCCGTGACCCGACTCGTTAACGACCCGTGACCCAAGACCCGACCCGTTAATGACCTGTGACCCGACCCGTTAACGACTCGTGACCCGACCTGTTAACGACTCGTCACCCAACCCGTGAACGACCCGTGACCCCTTAACTTATAAACTGATGTTTTTAATAGAAAATTAATGTTGGAATAGTGTGTTTGACCCGACCCGACCTACTATGAACTCGACCCGACCCGTTTATTAAACGGGTTGGGTTCGGATTGACCCGTTTATAAACGGGTCGGGTTCGGGTCAAAAAAACCAACCCATTTAATAAGCGGGTGAGGTTCGGGTTGGGCCTTTGGGTCGAGATAATCGATCTCGACCTGACCTCGAACTCGACCCGCCAACCCGTTTTGCCACCCCTAGTATCACCCAATGTAGGCTTCGTTGATGTTCAAAATAGGAATAATTCATGATTAATCCCATTTGGAGACTTTTCTTTCTTTATAGTATGGATACAAGTTCTTAAGCCATTTAATCCTCTAATCCACAATTTTATGACGAAAATACCCTTATCCTCGATCTCCTCCATGGTGGAGGTGAGGGCTCGGTCCTCGGCGAAGTTGGAGACTCTCCCCGTCCGATCCCATCGCAGTTTGGGAGGTTGTCGGCATCGGTTGCGATCCCGTTGTGAGGTCGCTATCCGCGATCTCAGGATCAAGACGGGGAGGTCGGATATCGGCGGAAGGAGATCGGAAGGAGGAGGAGGTCGGCAGGGAAGGAGGAGGAGGTCGGGTGGTCGGTGATGGGGAGGTCATCTGTGAGGACCTTTCCCTCTACCCCTGTGGTTCGTTGTAGACCGCAAGGGCAATTTGGTAAATTGCGCCTTGTCAATTTGTTTCACACCCGCGTGTGCACACACAGTCTCTGATTGATATTTGTGTTCGATTAGATCCGTTAGGGGTTTTTGACCTGTTCGGATCGATCCAACTGTGTTGGATCGATCCAAGACAAGGATGGATCGATCCAGCATGTGTTGGATCGATCCAGACACTGTAGTTAGTCGGTGGCTTTTTCTTTCGCGAGGACGACCTTCGGCCGTCACTCTCTCTTGACAGAAGGGGAGGACTTTTCCTCCCCTCCTTTCTTCTTTCTCCTCTTTCCCTGGCTTTCCCCTTCCCTCTTCCTTCCTTCCTTCTTCTTCTTTCTTCTTCCTTCCTTCTTCTTCTTCTTCCGCGGGCTCTGTTACCCCTGTTCTGGCAGCCGCTTCTTCTTCGCCGTTCTTCCTCCTCCGGCCACCGTTTTGGGAGCTTGAAGACCCATTGGAACCGTGGCTGTCGCGCCCCGACCCGCGAAAGCCCAACCGGGCCGGGCGACGCGAACCGAAACCTACAAAACGCGGAAAACAAAGCTGGCGGGGGTTCCCTCTAACCTATTGGTCTCCCTAGCAATTCACCAAAAGCCCCTCAATTAAAACAACAATAAATAGCCAAATCTCGAACCACAGATTAAAAACTCAAGTGTTAATATACATATCCTCGGAGAGGGGAAGATTCAAATACAACATTACTCCCGTAGGAGACTATCTAACTTAGGGTATAAAAGCAATAAACGATCACCACCTCTCAAGCCCACCTGGCGCCGCCGCACCGCCAACCAACTGCCCGGTAGGGGCCACAGAAGAAGAACTGCCGCCTGCACCTGCAAACGCAGCCCGGGTAGGTGTGAGCACTAAGCTCAGTAGGGATCTACACTACGACACACAGAAGGAAGAGGGAAACGCAAGAGTGTCGCCCTCGAGTAAGATCTGGGTGTATACAGGGGTCCCATAACCCCACCGCGTGTTCCTGGTGCCCAGGAGCAGCACACAGTAAGCTCAACAAACACTGCTGACTCACATGCAGGTAACCGGCACTGCAGGCGGGAAATGGCACCGCTGAGGGGGCCGTTTCCACCACTCAAGAGTCGACACAGTGGAACACCGGCTACACCTCAGCCTCCGACTCGAGGCCGACACGACCTCTACAATCATCAAACCACAAGTGTACCAGTCATCTAAGCCTATCATTGAATCGACTGGACATCACAATTCCAACCGGGTCCAAACTACCCAACCCCGGTCCTAGGGCTAAGTCCGAGCTTCCAGCCTCGGGACGGCGACCCAAAGATCACCCACGCCCTAACCAATGCAACTAATGCACACAACAACAATCCATGCTATGACATACACAAATAATAAGAAAGGCATGCAACAGTATGTCAAGCATCATATAAGTCTACTGGATCGCTGCAGCGGTAATACCAACCGCTGCCAGCCGATCCGCAGCGGGTCCCGGCATTACGACGGTACCGCGACCGTCGACCGCGGACTCCTGCAACGGGAAGCAACCCCGAAAACCGTGATGAACAAAACACAATATAATATTATATTTCGAAATATAATATTATATGCAAAAACACCCAAAGCCTCTACTTAGGGGCTAATTGATCCCGTCGATCCGACGTCCAAACGACGTCGGATTCAAGATCCAACTTAGCCACCAGTAGGTGTATAAACCAGGATCATCATATCCAAAAATCTAAACATCCAACGGTTGGATTAACGGGAAAACGCTAATCAAAAACCGCTAATCAACTAACTTAACAATTAATTTCTGCAAGCAGCTCTCCAGCAAAAAATTCATAATAAATCGTATAAAAATCAGAAAAATATGAAACAAGATAGAATGGAAAGCTAACGAATAGATCTACAACTCTTATGTTTGTGGAAAGCCAGGATCATGTACACGCCGGCCGGAAAACACGCCGCAAGCCGACTGTTCTTCAAGAACAGCAGAAAACCAGAAATCCGAGACTAATCATGCATAAACCTACTCAAATCTCAACTGATTAACATGAACCTTAAATCAGTAATTCTAACAGGTATAAGGAATCCAACAAAGCAAGGATCAACAAGATCCAACGGCTAGATCTCAAGAAAACCCGAAAAGAACACAGTAGGTATAACCCTACCTAGCTGCACTTTCCTCGGCTGATTCCCCGCGATTTGATCACCAAAAAGCTGCAAAACCACACCAGGAGCCTTCCTATCGTTGTCACGGATCCAACGAGCCAAAGAACACCCAATTTGGTGGTCGGAGGAGGGAGAACGGAGGAGAAGAAGCTCGCCGGCGGAGAAGGGAAGAAACAGAGCACCGCGGGAAAGAAGAGAAAGAAGGAAGAAGAAGAGAAGAGAAGGAGGAAGAGGAGGGGAAGAAAAGAGGAAAAAAGGGGGAGGGGACAGCCGGGAAAGAGGGGAAAAAGTGAAAGAAGGGGAGGGGAAGTCTTCCCCCTCTGACAGGAGAGAGCGACGACCAACGACGGCCGTCTTCGCGAAGCAGAAAACCAACCGACTTATAAATGATCGATCCTTCCTCAACGAAGGATCGATCCTTCAAGACGATTCACAAGGCTTTCTGGCGCGAAGAGGATCGATCCCTTAGCCAGAGAGGATCGATCCTTTGTGTGCTGAAAGCTAAACTTGGGCAAGAACTCAAGCCCAAGTCCGGATCTTTCGATCCCGGGTCCACCTAGCCATTCCAAACAAGCACTAACACATACAAGGTCAGTGTGTGCACACGCGGGTGTGAAACAAACCAACAAGGCACAATTTACCAAATTGCCCTTGTGGTCCAAGAAACAATGCGATCCACCGGATTGCGCGCTCGACGCGAAACAAACCAACGAGCCACGGGCCTGACCCAGCCGGTCGACCCAGGAGTAGAGGGACGGGTCCTCACAGTGGCGGCGTGAGGAAGATCCCTGGTGTGCTTTGGAGCTGCGTTGGTGACCAGTTCGTGGGGAATCAGCCGAGGAGTGCGTTTCGGATAGGTGTTCTACCTACATGTGTTGTTTTCGGGTTTTCTCTAGATCTAGCCGTTGGATCTTGTTGATCTTTGTGTTGTTGGCTTCCTCTTGCCTAGTAGAATTTCTGATATAAGTTTCATGATCTTTGGTTGAGATTTTAGTAGGATTTATGCATGATTAATCTCGGATTTTCCGGTTTCTGCTGTTCTTGAAGAATAGTCGGCTTGCGGCGAGTTTTTCGGCAGGTACCTACATGATATTGACTTATGGTGAACATAAGAGTTGTAGATCTCTAAGGTATCTTTCCATTCCAGCTTATTTCGTATTTTTCCGATTTGTCTACGAATTTGGTGATTTTTCTCGTGACCTGCGACGAGGCTGATCTGAAGCTGGTTTGAAGCTGTTCGGGTCGATCCCAATGGTTCGGATTGATCCAACATTTTCTGGATCGATCCAAGCATTCCGGATCGATCCCAAAGCTGGCTAGTGGTGTTTTATGGTCTATTCTTAGTGGTTTTGATTAATGTTTTCCCGTTAATTCAACCGTTGGATGATTATGGATTTTGGATATGTTGATCCTGGTATATAGATCTACTGATGGCTAAGTTGGATCTTGAACCCGACATCGCTTGGACGTCGGATCGACGGGATCAATTAGCCTCTAAGTAGAGGTTTTGGGTGTTTTGAATATAATATTATATTTTGGATTATCATATTATATTGTTTGCTTTTCATCATCTTTTTCGGGGTTGCTTCCCGTTGCAAGAGTCCGCGGTTGACGGTCGCGGTACCGTCGTAATGCCGGGACCCGCTGCGGATCGGCTGGCAGCGGTTGGTAGTACTGCTGCAGCGATCCGGTTGACTTATATGATGCCTTATTATACTTTTGCATGACTATCTCCTGTTTGTGCATGTCATAGCATGCATTGTTGTTTTGTGCATTAGTTGCATTGGTTAGGGCGTGGGTGATTTGTGGGTCGCCGTCCCGAGGCTGGAAGCTCGGACTTAGCCCTAGGACTGGGGTTGGGTAGTTTGGACCCGGTTCGAATTGTGGTGTCCAGTCGAATTTGATGATATGCCTAGAGTACAGGTACACTTGTTGCTTGATGATTGTAGAGGTTGTGTCGGCCTTGAGTCGGATGCTGAGGTGTAGCCGGTGTCCCACTGTGCGGACCCTGGGGTAGAGGAGTTGTCTACTCAGCGGTGCCTTTTTCCCACCTGCAATGTCGTTCCCTGCAGTTGTGTGTCGCCAGTGTTGTTCCTGCTACTGAGGGCTGCTCCTGGGCCTCAGGGACACGCGGTGGGGTTATGGGACCCCTGTATACACCCAGGTCTTACTTGGGACCGGGATGCGTTTTGCAGGTGCAGGCGTCAGTTCTTCTTCTGTGACCCCTATCGGGCAGTTGGTCGGCGGTGCGGCGGCGCCTGGTGGACTTTGAGAGGTGGTGATCGTTTACTGCTTTTACCCTATGCTAGATAGTCTCCTACGAGAGTAATGTTGTATTTGAATCTTCCCCTCTCCGAGGATATGTATATTAAATTCACTTGGGTTTGTAATCTGTGGTTCGAGGCTTATTAAATTATTGTTTTTAAATTGAGAGTGTTTTGTGATAAATTGTTAGGGAGACCAATAGGTTAGAGGGAACCCTCGCCGTCTTTTTCCGCGATTCGTTAGATACCGGTTCGCGTCGCCGGCCCGGTTGGGCTTTCGCGGGTCGGGGCGCGACATCGTCGATGGAAGGCTGATCAGGATTCGGTGGGTCGGATGCGAGCGGCGTCGAAGGTGGTGATGGGGGTGGCGATGGAGGATTGTGACGGAGGCGCCGGGGAAGGAGGTGGCAAGGCTTTCGTCCTCAATCCTGGGCTCCCAGTCGCCGATCAGAGGTGTCGCGCCCGACCCGGGAAAGCCCAACCGGGCCGAGCGATGCGAACCGAAACCTAACAACCGAGGAAAAATATTGGCGAGGGTTCCCTCTAACCTATTGGTCTCCCTAACAATTCATCACGAACACCCTCAATTTAAAACAACTATAGATTACAAGCCTCGAACCTCAGATTACAAAACTCAAAAGATGTTAATATACATATCCTCGGAGAGAGGAAGATTCAAATACAACATTTATACAACCACTCCCGTAGGAGACTAACTAACATAGGGTT